>CM052718.1:36064099-36112413 GCA_028551405.1 Uromys caudimaculatus | reverse complement strand
ATTAAAAAAAAAAAAAAAAGTATAGGGACAGAAGGTTGGAGCGGCTGCTGAGACCTCGGGTCTTGATTCACAAGAGGCAAAAAGGCCACACTGGGAAGGGAACGCATCTTCTGAAACAAAGCCCACTCCCAGGGAGATACTCCATCCAACAAGGCCTCCTAATCTTTCCCAACCACATGCACCAGCAGAGACCAACTATGCAAATACATAAGCCTATGGGAACCATTCTTATTGGGCCAGGTAATGGTTTAATCAGAATGCCATTCAGACTTGATGCTGCTTGGGGCCTGAAGTATCTATCTATCCTGTGGATTCAGTGACAATGAATACCCAGGTATGCCTGAGCTCCCATCAGGGAGCGAGGTTAGGCAATTCCATTCACTGGTCCCCTTCACTGGCTTAATCTGTTAAGATTAAAACAATCGAAGCTACAACTGAGGTAAGGTGAGAAAATGGTGCCCAGAAACTTTAAAACCCTGTTCAAAACTAAAGGGAAAGCTTTGGTGGCTGATGTTTCCAATAGCTCCATGACCCCATGATACCCTTTGGGGTCTGGTGACCTCTCAAAGTGGCTAGAATGCAGTGACCAGTTATTCCACAGCTGTGTTAGGGAATGGCTTTCCCAGGATCTAAAAATCACCCTTGTTCTGTTAAGTAACCCCACCAGACCTATTTGCACCAGGAAGGACCAGCAGTACAGGTAGACAAGGTCACCTGAGCTACATAATGATGCAAGCCCTACAGGACCTCTCTTACAAGAGCCACCCCGATTTTAGCACAAATGTGAGCAACAGAGCTAGGAAGAAGATACAGGTGATAAGCAAGGTCTTCGTCCTCAAGGACTTCTCAGCTACACAATGGGCCAGGCACAAAGAAACAAGCCAGATGCTTTGGAACGTGATTGTCATCCTAGCACTCAGATGGTTGAGACAGGAGGATCTTGGGTTCAAGGCCAGCCTGAGATACATTGTGAGACCGTGTCTCCATTTCAAACAAACAAACAAAAAACAGTAAGAAGGAAAGAGAGAGAAGGCTAGAGGGTGAGAAAGAAAATGAGAGAAAAAGAAAAAAGCCTGAGAAGGACAGAGAGAGATGCAGACAAGGTGAGGAAGAGAAATCCAGGCAGAGGAAACCATAGCAATGAAAGGATGGGCATGGCTGGGTACAGCCGTTGACCAGCAGAGCTGCTGGTTAATTCTATGCGACTCTGCGTTCAACCCCTAGCACCTCAATAAAGAAGTGATAAGGAATTGGAGGTTGAAGGTCTTGCCATCCTAAGAACAACACCACTGAAAGAGAAGCCGCTTCAAATAAGGACCAGATATTTAGGATACGTAGGTCATGTGTGGAAAGGGTGTGGATCCCTCATCACTAAAAAACTAACCAACAGCTGTTTCTAACTGTGACCTGAAGTGACCCATGTCTCCTGCCCTAATGGGGGGGGGGGGGGGCTTCTATGACATACTCTAATATGTACAAGTCATGAAGTAGGCTCTACCCCATTCTCCAGCCTTTAGTGGCTTTTCTCAGTACATAGTTCCTCACAGCATGCAAACTTCCTTCCCTCCGTTCCCCCCACATGAGAAATCTCATGTCTTCATAAGACCTTTTAGGCTTCTGGAATTCTCCCAGGTCTGTTCCTAATTTCTGTGCTTGTTAAGTCACCTTCTAAATCTGCTAGGAGCTATTGTCTTTTCTGCTCTGCTGCTGATTGGGACTCTCCAAGGGCTCTTGAGGCCTCTCTGTAGTTGGTCCCAAACCACTTCTCTCTCCATGAATAGTATCTTAGTCAGGGTTTGTATTGCTGTGAAGAAACACCAAAAAGCAAGTTGGGGAGGAAAGGGTTTATTTGGCTTACACTTCTAGATCATAGTCCATCATTGGAGGAAGTCAGGACAGGAACTCAAGCAGGGCTGGAACCTGGAGACAGGAGCTGAAGCAGAGACCAAGGAATTGTGCTACATACTGGCTTGCTTAGCCTACCTTCTTATAGAACCCAGGACTACCAGCCCAGGGATGGCACCACCCACAATAAGCTGGGCCCTCCCCCATTGATCACTAAGGCATTGGAAAAATGTCTTACACCTGGATCTCATGGAGAGATACCTTGCTCTCTGATGACTCTAACTTGTATCAAATTGATACACAAAACCATCCAGTGCAGACAGTAAGCATATCCCTGCACATTTGCATGCATGTATTCATACGTGTTCATGTGTGCATGTGCCCATTTGTTTGGATGCATATGGAGGCCAGAGAGTATCATTCCTTCAGGTGCAACATGCCCCCTACCCCCTTGAGAAATATCAATGTCCTGGAATTCAACATGTAGTCTCTAGGCTGTCCAGCCAGTCCCAATGATCTTCCTGTCTCTTGCTTTTCCAGCTCTGGAACTGAGAGCGTACAACAGCATGCCCAGTTTTGTTTTTGCTTTTGTTTTTGTTTTTGCTTTTAATTTTAAGACATGAATCCTGGGGGTTGAATCAAATCCTTGTGCTTGCAAGGCAAACGCCTAGGAACTAAGAACTAGCTCCATAGCCCACTGCACATTTTAGTGATTGCTCTCTCCCTCCCCACATTCGGAAGCAAGGTTCCCCCAGACAGTACTACTGCCTTCTTTACATCCCTTATAACATGACCAGTATCCCATCTCGGGTCGGAGTCCTGCCAGCCCTGGGCACACCCCATAAAACGGGGTGGTTGGTGCAAGGCATGCAGTTTCTGATTGCTGATCAACCTTGGAGAAAACAAGCCCTTACCCACCCTCACCACTGTCATCCCATTTAAAACATAGACACCTCTGTAGCTGGGTAGGGATTGTGCACACATTTAATCCCAGAGGCAGGTGGATGGATCTCTGTGAGTTCCAGGCCAGCCTGGTCTATGAAACTAGTTTCAGGACAGCCAGGGCTACAGAAAGAAACCTTGTCTCAATACCCCTGTACCCCACAAAAAAAATGTAGATCACATCGAAAAGCACCAGCACTTAACACTGTCTGAGGACTGCTTGCAAATCAACCAATGGACGGGAAAGAATTTCCTCTGGTCCACTGACTAAAGGTACAAATTATCTTTCCCAGGAAAAAAAACACTCACATGTGGATACCTGCAAAACCAGATTTCCGTTTCCCCACAGTAAAGCAAAGCTTAGTCATCTGTAACGTATGGAATGCAGACTCCCCATAGCTTTACCATGCCTCCATTTTTCACAGCTGTTTCGCTTCTGAGTCATTGGGTACCAATGTCTCCACAAATTAACCTTATCTACTTCTTCCAAAGGACTATGCTTTCCAGGGACCACCTTGAAAGAAACTCCAGTTTCTCCGTGTATATAATATGTAATTACCACCACAACTAACTTTTGGCAAGCACACAAATCAGCTGGTGGCTGCTAGTGTTTCAGGCACACCAGTATCAATAGTTAACATTTAACGAGTGTTTACCATACATCCGCCAGGAAGCACTGTTCTAAGCCTTCCTGTGTATTAACTCATTCACCTCTCTAGAAAGCAGGAATGCAGTCAGGGATTATAAATAAAACAAACAGGCACAGAGAAGCTAGTGAAAATGCAGACACAGAAAAGCCTAGGTAAAAGCTAGAAACCCCTTACTCACAAATCTATAAGCAATCTCAAGCAAATTTATGGGAATAAGCCGCCCTCCGTCGTGCGCTCGCGAGACACACACACACACACACACACACACACACACACACACACACACACACGCACGCCACAGTAATAACAGTAGAATAATCAAGGTTCACCTAGACAAAGAAGGGTTCAGCAGGGGGGAGGGAACAAAGAATGAAGTGATCAAAAATGATAGTATAGATTTACAAAAATCTCCCAATGAAATCTATGACTATGAATAATTAATATCTGCTAGCAATTTTTTAAAGTAACAAAACAGATCTTTTAATGTGGGAAACTGGGCTTCTGTGTAGCCGCTACTCAGCCCAGATGCTGAGAGGGACAGTGGCCTCAGTTTGCTTTGCTTTGCAAAGGGGATTGGCTGTATCACTGAATGCACAGAGTGAGCCAAATGGAGGTCAGTTCTGAGTTCTGGCTCTTCAGACTCTTACTGACAGCTGTTAACAAGGTCTGGCCATCAGTACATGACTGACGAGCATCCATGTGGCCGGCCTGGATGTTAGCAGTTTATGAGTGCCTGTTTTCATGTGGCAACAACTTGGGTGTCCCTGAGCAATACTCTGTGCCATGCATGTTTGCAGGATCCCAAATGTTAAAGGACCCACGCAGTGCCTCGATTACCAGAGCATAAGTTATGGATGTGGGGTAGAGAAAAGGATTTGGAGGGGTGGGGGATGGAGTTAATCCTCCATCGGTAGATATGTCTCTGTATTTAGTCACTGGGAGAAACATGCATCCTGTCTGGATATGGACACTTAGCAAGTGGCACAGGACTTGGAAATCTCCACACGCTGGTGAGAGCAGTAAAGATGAGAAACTGGGGTGAAAATGGCAGGCCAAAGGGTGAGGACTTGGGGGGCGTTCTCTCCCACTCCTGAACATACCAAATCCCCAAGTGGCCCAGACTTTTGGATGGTGGGCCAGGAGAGGTCAAATGGGGGAAGAGAGGATGCAATCAGGACAGGCAGCTCCCTGAAGGGTCATAGGAGACAGGTACCCATCCTTGGGATCCTAGCCTAGTGTTCTTTCTGTTGTCTCAGCTACAGAGACCGTTAGAGTCCAGGGCCCTCATTCAATTTGCTTTGCGAAGAGATCTGCTCAAAGGATATGCAGGCTCTCAAGTTGAGGCAGATTAGGAAACAAGAGATCCAAAGAAAGGAAGATCCATCTATCCCCACACTCCCTCCTGAAGCCAGGATAAAACTATCCATAAAGTTGTAGACAAGAAGGTTAAGTTAAAAACAAGCTGGTTGGTACAGTGCTGTGCCCGTTATGCCAGCTCTCAGGGCCCAGAAGGGCCCCACATTGAAGAGAGGACAGGGCTACAAAGCCAGGCTTGATCTCACAGATGAAGACAGTACAGAGGGGGTTGAGCTACAAGTGCTTACTTAGCAGAGTGCTTGCTTCGCACACTCAAGGCCTGGGTTTGATCACTAGGACCAGAGAAGCCAGGCACAGTATCCAGGAGCTGGAGATGGCAGGCTATTCTTCCAGGGTAGAACATCTGCCTAGCAAATGCACAAGGCACTGGGTTCAATCCTCAGTATTAAATACAACAGAAAGGGGGAAAAAAAAGGAAGAAGAGACATGAGAGAGGAAGATGAATCTTCTCTTGAAACAATACCAAAAGGGAACACAGGAGCCTCACAGCTCTTCAGCCTGCAGCAAGGGGACATATTCAGTTCACACCAGCTGAGTGCTACCTGAAGTACAGAGACAAGCGATGCCAAAAGGCAGATGGATCAGATCTGGTTGGTTCTGGGAGCCTGAACTACACATCTTTCGTTTCAGTGATGGCTGTTTAAAATACAGGAAGGACCAAATGGATTTTGCCAGTTGCCTCCCCATGAAGCCCCATTAAGAAGGTAGCAGGCAGGCCGACATAGGTGGTCCTTAAGTAGTTAGGATTCTCTAAATCATGAGGGCAGTTACAGGCAAACGCTGCAGGGATCAGATGAGCAAGTCAGGTGTTTAGAGTTCTTGCACCGTGTTTGTGTTACACGTGCACTTTGGAAATGAACTTGCTTTGCTCTTCACATCCATCCGTTCTCATAAAAGCTTCAGAGGCAGAGCGGACTGCAAAACCCAAGAGCCCTCTCTTCAGCAGGTCCTCTGCCAGCCCTGTATGGAAGGCTGACTGTGTGCATGTGTCATATGGGGAACTCAGGTAAAGAATCTATGTCCCCATGCCCTATCCTCTAGTGCCATACCTGTGCCATAACACATTATTAATAGCAATAGATAATTCTTGGGGACCCAAGGACCTTCAGGCAGCACATAAAGCAAATTGTGAAGGCCCTATATACGGGTGGCATGAGTCTGTTATTCCCACTGATGAGTAAGGGAGCAGATCAGAGAGGATCAGAGAGGATCTGTTAACTCAGCAAATTACCAGAGAAACTGGCATCACTGCCTCCAAAAGGTCTATTCTCTGTGACTCTTCTGGATGCTCCCCCACTATCCCAAATCCTAGCACCAAGAAAGCCATGACTTGGCTTTGCCATTCCACTCCCCAAACAGCCTCCATGGTTGTCTGTCTGCTCTTTTCTGTCCCCCATTGGCTCTGGTTGATTCCAATGGCTCTTGCTGTCCCAGGCTGATCAACACAGATGGGTGAAGCCTTCATGGCTTTGAGAGCAGAGGCAAAAGGCAGCAGTGCACATGTGGGCTAAGCACAAATGCCAATGCTTCCATCAGCCAGATCTCTGACTGCCCACTCTGGGACAGTCTTCAAACTTCCAGCTTCCATGGGCCAAGCAGAGCTAGCTGCTCATTAGAAATCCTGTTTTGTCTGTGCTCTCTCTTGTGGGGGAGAGGAGTGAGAAGCCTAATCCAACATACCTTCAGAATCACTGAACTGCTTCATTGTGTGAGGTGGCTAGCTGTTAGAAACACAGGCTCCACTCTGCCTTTGGCCACCAAATGCTGACCAGTGGGATAGAAAGGAGGCCTGTTTGGGACAGACATCATCACCACATAGAGTCAGAGTGGCAGCAAACACTGTAGCTAGCACTGGCTGCAGGGCTGCCATTCCGTGCCTCCCACACAAATCAGATCCAGGAAACGGAGGTCTGGAACCGCAAACTAAATGTACAGCAAGGCTGACCCGCCTCTCTCTTTCTTCCTTTCTTTCCTTCCCACTCTTTCAGCAGCAAAGCCAGCAACTGGGAACACTACAGCACAGATTCCTGTGGCTCAAAAGGACCTCTTGAGATGGAAGATTCTGCTCCCGTACAGGAAGACAGAACCATCCTAGGGCCCTGGCAGAGGAGGACTCGTCCTTGGAAAAGGGATCTCAAGGAGCTGCCAGTCTTCCCTATCATTGTTAGAACAGCCTATACCCTTTAAAATCATGATACTTCCTCTTTTATCCAAGTATCTATAACTACAGGCTTTTGAGACCTGGGTCCATTTTCCTTGCCTGTCTTTTCAGGACTGGGCAGGTGAGTGGATGAATAGGTGAATATATCATAGGTCACTCTGTAGGTGAGAGGGATGTATGGCGTATAGACGCATGTGTGCATGGATGGATGGATGAATGGATGGATGAATGGATGAATATGTGAGCAGGTAAGTGAATGGGTAGGTGAATAAGGTAACAAATAACAGAAGGTAGGTATGTGGATGGGTAGAAGGGTAAATAATAAGCTGATGAATGGATAGACAGATGAGTTTTTGAGTGGGTGCATGAATAGAATCATGAATAAGATGGGTCGGTACATGAATTGATGGAAGTGTGTATGAAACAGTGGGATGGACAGAAGGATAAATGTATGAAGTAAGGGTTGGGTCAACAGAAGGATGGAGAAGTGGGTAGGTTGATGGATGGGTGGAGAGGTGAATGGCTAGACGGATGTACATACAAGCAGAAAAGACTGAAAAGATACAAAAACAGATAGGATTGAAATTAAAGGTTGTCCAAGATGCTCACTCCAGAATCAAAGAACTTTCGGTCTCCGCCTTCCTCGTATCCACTATTCAGGACTCCAAAATAAGGCTGCTTAGCCTACAGTTACATAGTAAAGAAGCCATAGTTATATCTAGGGCTTTGAGCCACTTCTGTGTGATAGGATATATAACAGCCTATTCCACAGTAAGAACTAAAGAGATACTCAAGCTCACCAGCTGTACACAGAGGGGTACTACCCATAGGTCTGCTACATGCTTTTACAAACCTGGTGGAATCCAGAGGAAGGGATGAGAGGAAGGAGGCCTTCTCTTTTTTACAAGCAATGGCCTACAACTTCCCCGACAAGAATGCAAGGAATGTCAGTTCTTTTGACTGAATCACACACCTCACCAAGAGATTGGGAGATTTCTTAGAAGTTTTTGGCTCTCTGCAGGGTATGCTAAATGTCTGAACTTGGTTTGACAAGGGAACAGCTAACAAGGACCACATAGCAGTCATGTCAGCATCCAGCTCATCTGGCATACTGAGCATTTGCTGGGATAATCCCAACAAGCAACCAAAGTGAGTGCTCTCATGCCACTTGTGTACACTGTGTACATTTGGGGGAAACTGAGGCACAAGGGGTCATCCAGAGCAGAGTCAGGAACAAGTCAGAAGAGAAAAGGCATTGGAGGACCTAAAGCATGGAGAGTAGGGGCGCCTACCCATGTGACTTCAAGGGCTCCGTGGCCAGCTGTTTCCTATTTCCTCCATAGACAGAGGGTGGGGAAAATATATATAGCAAAGAACCAGCTGCCCAGAAAGAAGCTATGGAGGAGACTTTTTCCTGGTAGGAGCTTCCAGCCCCTTGCACTGAGAATACATCCATCCCATGATGGGCAGTCTGGACCCACACAGCAGGGTCTCCACCACCTCTTCCCAACCTTGATTATTGGATTGGTTACCCATGGTGCCCCATGTGACTCACTGCTTGAGGACATATACCTTTGCCTAGTGTCGTAAGTTAGACAGGTACAGAAGAAGACACTGGGTAATAGTCACTGCCCTTGAGGAGTTCTTAGCTAACAAGTGTCAGGAAACCACTCAAGCCAAACCAGACTAAGATACAGGTCCCACCATAGAGGGACACCTGGACAAGAAAGCTGACCAGTGAGCAAACGTAAGCTGGTTCTCATCTCAATCTAACCAGAACAAAACAGAGACCATACAAGTGATCTTAGTTAGAGCTCAATCCCACGCCACCATGTACAATAACCAGCAATAAATTTAACTCCCAAGCTGGAGTTAAGGGATCTTATCCCTGAGTACTCTGGGCAGGCCACAGATGACGGAGCTCCCCAAACGCTGCTGTGTTCCCTCGGTAGAGGCTGTGAGGTAAAGCTTGCTAGTCTGGGTTCTGCTGTCCTGCCCTAGTTGCTGTGAAGCTTGCGAGCATTCCTCAGCTCCACTGTTTGTATAACAGAGGGGTGAAGGCAACAGCACCCATCCTGTCAGGCATGAGTTCACACACATAAAGCACTTGGCAGGTACCTGGGAAGTGCTTAGGAATTTACCTAGCTGTTATTACATGACTTGAAATAAAACAAACACTTCCTCGTGAAGGGCTCTGTTGGGTGCATATCTCTGCACTGTGCACTGAACGGTGGGCTACAAACAAGCAACATATTGTACCCTTGAAGAAGTAGACAAGTCCTAAAGCTCACCTAATTTGGGTATTCAAAGCCAGGGCTGTCTCTGAAAGACCGTTCCTCCGGGCCCCTGCCTCTGCCACTAACTTGGCCACATGAGCCTCACCCAGTCTTTATCCACCACTAACCATGTCCCACCCATAACCTGCGGTGGGGTTCAGTTGAAACAGTTGATTGGACATAAAGCTGTTCTTTCTGTCCTTCTTTCGCCTAAGATAAGGGAAACTTGAGGCCAATAGAGTTAGGTATCACTAATGGCACCATCCTCTAACAAGAACAGAGTGTCTCAACTTTCCTCAATGGCACCCTACGAAGCACAGAAGTCAGACAGTACAGGAAGAGGATGCCATTCTTGGCTGCTGTGATCCATATCTAACTCCAGGGCTGTGTCTTTAATGAGCTTCTATGTGTGGTATTCCCCAGCACAATTCCCAGTACAGATGCCTCAGGATTCAAGCATCTATCAGTCCAGGAATAAAGAATATGGTCACAAACCCTGGAAACAAAGCAGCAAGCTACTCTCCAGTTCCAAGTCCCGCTCCACCCCCATCTGGATGGTCAGAACGGGACAAAGAGGAGCTAGGAGTTCAAGGTCTAGCAGCTCCAGGTTCTAGGCTCTGGCTCTGGGACTGACAAGCTTCGGGGGGATCAAAACCCATATCCCCATCCGTTCTCCAAGTTCCGGCCAGCAAGCCTAGCTGAATAACCTAGAAAGCTCTTACAGTGACTCCCGCCGGTTTTCACCACACACAAATGTCAACCAACCATCCAACCAACCAACCAACCAACCAACCAACCAACCAACCAGTGTTGACATTACCACACCTCCTCTGGTACTCTGGTACCACAGTTAAAAGCCCGACGTTTAAAGCCTGGCAGTGGAGTTAGAATATCAGCTCAGTCATTTTCAGCTGTGTGACTCAAACATTACACTTAGCCTCTCTGGTCTTAATACTTCTTTCATTGTAAAAGTGGGGCTAATTAATTTTAACACTATATCTCTTATGATTATTATAGGAGTTAAATTATATATAACAGAAGAGGTTTCATTTCAATTGCCTCAAAGTTAATAAGCACTAGATAAATGTCAGCTATGATTATTTCTTATGAAGCTAATAATTAACACGATCAGGAAAATCATTTCAGTGAACTGATCTCACTGCTGAGGGCTGCCTGTGTCAATGGGTAGAACATTCAACAGCAAAAGGAAGTCAACAAGCAAGGCGGAATGTGAAGAAGCAAGCAGGAAGGCAGGAAAGGATTTCTGGGTACAGGTCACACTTAGATACAGCCGGGCCACTCCTCAGATCTAGAGTTTCCAACCCGTTGGATTTCTGTTCAAGGAGATATGACTGATAACTTAGGATTGCTTTTTCTTAATTATTAACAAGAAGTTCTCTGCTCTGCTTACTGAAATAAATACTAGAGGGACAAGATAACACTAGACTTACCAAAAAAAAAAAAAAAAAAGTTTTGTTTTGTTTTAAATAAAGAAAAGAGCGTCGGGAATGGAGCCAGAGTGTGGGTCAGTGGGGCGGCCCCAGACTACCATTCCCACACGGGCCCTATGACCATCCTCAGGGTGTCAAGTAGGAGGGCACAGGCATGGGGACAAGGAAGGGACTAATAAAAAGAAGGCAGGAAGGAAGTTTGCCTTTTTTCAGCTTGCTGCAGAATGCTTCAGGATTTCACACTGCTCTGCATTCTGACCCCAGATCTGACCTCCAGGTCCTCCTCAGCAAAGCCCAGAGAGGCCCGGCTGGGCTTCTGTGTTCCCACGTTAGTCTGTAAAGAACACATCTACCCAGGTCCAGCAAATACAGGAGGCACCCGGTGTCTCTACAACTTCTGCTCATATGATCGTTATATCTCGTCCCTTCAGGTGTCTGGTCCCTGTGTCATCCTAAAGAGGACTCATGAAGGCGCGCCTAAAACCCCTCTCCAGCTAGCTAGTCAGCTTCCTTCCTTCTTTCCCTCCTATCGTTTTTTTTTTTTTTTTTTTTTTTTTTTTTCCTAAGCCCAGATGTCAATATAGCCAAGCTGGCCTTGAATTTCCTATGGAGAACAGGTTAGACCGAGCTCCAATCCCAAGGGCTGGATTATAAACATGTGTCTTCCATGCTCAGCACTACGGTGGTTCTTAAAGGTCCCGTGTGTGTAGCCACTGAGTGCTTCAGTGACCAGCTGTCCCTCCCCCCACAGAGATCCCTGTGCTCATTGATCTTGTACCTGCATCACCTTCATGGTCCTTGAACCAAAAAAGAACTTGGAGAAGAAAAAGAATCTAGACTCCTATGCTACCAGTTCACAAGCTACAAACAGCCAGGTTAGGTTCACTCTGCCTTCACCCCATGCCCCACAGCCACGCATCTCTGCAAATACCTTCATAACGACATTGCTGCTTTTTCACTGATTTTGAGGAACAGGAGGTGGGATATTTTGGAAAGGGTCCTGTGAATACAGTGGCAGCCACTTATTCCCTCAGTGGTGCTCTGGATCAGAAACAGCCACAGAGAGGAAGAGGAGAAAACGGCCTGTGTGGTCCAATACACATTCATATACATTTAAAAGTGTCAAACAGGGCTCTTGAGAGTTCATTGGCAAACATGAACTCACCCCAGATAAATGATTCTGAATATGCAGTGAACCAAAAACTACTACTTCTCTCAGGAAATGTTCAGTCTCATGGGAGAGACAGGACACCTCAAAGAAAAGGGCACCGTGGCCATGAGCAGAGAGGCCAGAGCAGCTGAGTGTGCCAGGGAAGCCAGACGGGGCTTCACAGACACTGTAGGGGGGTTTGAAACCAAGATAAGGTGGAGACTGGGAGCAGGAAACTTCCCCAAAAGGTTTGATGGATGGCAGGCAGCTTTGGCGATGAGGCTGGTGTACCTCTGAAACAGCATCCTGACTGCTTCACTAGCTCCCAGATTGTGGGGGCTCTTCTAGGACACCTCAAGGAGTCTTTCCAGGAGTTGTAACAAACTGCAGCCCTCCAAAATAGAGCGCCCCATTGGAAATCCCACGAAGGGTTAAGAAGTGGACGTAGAAAGGTGGAGAAGGCAGTTACATCCATGCCCCTGACAGACCAGCATCCGAAAAGAAGGAAGGAAGCCCCAGATGCCGAGAATGACTGTGTCTATGGATTTGTACTAAGCATTCACCTCGATTTATCACTCGAAGAAAGAAAACTGGGAGGGGGTGCAAATTCCAAAAAGATGACGCAGCCCTAAAATCAAGATAGAGAATAGCCCGAACAACTCACAGTTCGGAATAAGTAAAATGGAATTTCCTCCCCGGCACTGGAAGGCACAGGACCTCAACTCCAGCCGGGGGGGCCCTGGAGCCAGCAGCCACGTGAATCAGCTCCTTGTCTGCAGTTCCAGGGAACCAGAGTCAGGAAGAGGCTGGGTGTGGAATGTGTACTTTCTCCTTTCTTAAGCTATCACTCTTCCCCTACCCCTCCCTTCTGTTTACACCCTCAGTACCACTATGGCTTGGGCTACCCCACCTGTAGAATTGCTGAGGTGATCAGTCAGTTGCTAAAATGCTTGCCTAGCACACATGAAATACTGGATTGGATGCATAGCACCTAATGAAATCAGGTACGATGGTGCATACTTGCAAACACAGCAATCAGAAGATAGACGCTGAAGCTTAGGGTCATTCTCTGCTATCTACTAAGTTTGAGGATAGCCTGTGGTACCTGAGACCCTGTCTAAAGTGGGATGGGTTGGGGGTGAAGGAGGAGAAGGAAGAAGGAGAAGGAATAGAAAGGGGGGATAATTAAAACTGGTGAGGACTTAGTAGGAAAAGGCAGAACTTTCTGGCTTCCTGACCTCGATCTGATTATTGGAGGCGCCGTGTAATCAGCTAGGAATCCAGGAAAAACAGTTTGCACTGGAGAGCAAGGAGCAAGCTTCCTCTTCCACTAGCCCTGCCTGTCACACCTGCATTCACTGCCCCCAGCAGACTGAAAGAGCTGAGGCACACTTCCAGTCATCCTCCTGAGCACTGGCTGGCTTAGGTTTATGGTTTCCGGAAACTGCGGGAGAGCGGTGACTTTGGTATCTGGAAGAAGCAGTCACCTGCCATCTAAGCACCAAATGTGGACACTTGTTGGGTAGCAAGCAGGTGATGGAGAAGGGTGTGTCCAGAAGCTCCAGGGACCGGATGCCAGCTTACAGTCCTTGCTAGCTGGGGACCAAACCCCTCCCATCTTCCATTTCAACACTTGCAAGATGATGACTCTACAGCTTTTCACCTTTGGAACTGCTAGGAAAATTAAATCTAACCCTGGCACATTGGGAAAGTTCAATAAAACAGAAGACCGGGTAAAATCCCGATCATCGGTGCCCATCCATACACCTACAACATGACCTTGACATTTGATACATGCATGAGAACCAGGCTCATATCAGCCCACAGAAGCATCAAACAACAAAAAAGCCTCTTCCCTCAGTCTAACATGGGAAGCAGAGGGCATCAGATATGTCTTCTAAGCCATTTATCGCTGGTTCATCACACCAAGGGGGCAAATCTGATCAGCCCTGCCTGAATTCCCCCAGTTTCCCCTTTCCCTGTTCTCTGTCGTTATCTAAGCATTATCAAACCCAGGAAGATGCAAATGCTATGTGAATTCACAATGCACTGTCAATGAAACCCTCCCAGCCATTTGGAGGATTTATCTTAGTGCTAACAGGAGAACAAATGAACCCCAGGAAAATCTTAATTAACTCCATAAGCATCAGCTGGGTATTTCTTCCCTCAGCCCACCCCCATCTTGCTGTTAATCAAGGAAGACAGGGAAGCTACAAAAACACAACCTACATAGTTACTACTAGGTGGGGTGCATATCACAGAGCAAGCTCCCATTTGAAAAAGGACTAACCCAGCTCATCCCAAGAGCTTTCACAGACTGTAACCATCTGCAAGCTCCTGTCTCTCTCTCTCTCTCTCTCTCTCTCTCTCTCTCTCTCTCTCTCTCTCTCTGAGGTCACTTGTAAATTGGTAACCTGATGATGATGAGGCTCAGTCAAGCTCCTGGGTTTGTGTTACGCCTGTCCTAATTATATCTGGTTTAACCCCTAAAGACGTCCCCCAGAGAGAACCTGTTACAACCCATTGTACATGTGGAGAAACAGAGGCCATGATGAATGACTTGCCTGAGATGGTGTCTAAATACACAAAGTTGATATTCAACCAAGGCCACCCAGATTACACCCCCTCACCTCTGTTCTAGGTTAATGGATATTCAAGGATAAGAAGATATTCAAGACTATGGTGTTGGGGAACCCCAGACTGGGAGAGTGCCCTTGGTGACTTCCACTGTCTAGATAACTCGCATTTCCCAGAGAAACAGCCTCCAAATTCCACAGCAGATTCCTGAATGAGGATAGACTATCTGGGAGTCACTGGAAGATGAAGAGGCCCAGATAGCCTGGAGAATTCCCAGTGTCACAGGAAAAAAAAAAAGTGACAGGAAAGCTCCAGGGTTCTGGACTTCACAACCACTGGATGGCTCCAACTCTGTGGCAGTCAGCAAGGGCTATGTGGCATGAAAGGAATCTGCCAAACCACCCTCTCCACCGCTCAGGGCTCCTTCCTAAGCACTCTGTTCTGCTGTCACTCACTCAGGATCTCCAATACTTTCACAAATAGGACTCATTTGTCCTCTTGGCATATGCCCACGAATCACACCTGGCCAGCCACCGCAAGTCAGAGAGCTTCCCTTAAAAGTCCTAAGACATGCCTGAGCTGACTTGAACTCAGAACGCAATAGTCACAAAATCGGTTTGCTTGGTGATATGGAATTGAATTAGGGATTGCTCTGCCTCAGGTTTGAGGAAGAAAGTTAACCCCTGGCTGGATTTCCCACTTCAGTGCACCTAGTTTTACAATAGTCAGCTTTAGGAGGGAGAAAAGGAAGGCCCAGAGAAGTCAACTGATCTATTGGAGGTCACACAGCCAGAAAGCTCTTTTGCTTAGTTGGCCCCAGGTTTTCTTTCTGCTTGTTTGCTTTTTGAGATGAGGTTTCTCTGTATGACTGCCTTGGCTGTCCTGGAACTCATTCTGTAGACCAGGCTGGCCTTGAATTCACAGAGAACTACCATCTCTGCTTCCCAAGTGCTGGGATTAAAGGTGTGCCCCACCATCATCAGCTGATCCCAGGTTTTCTAATATTCATCCAAAGAATTATTTTTACTATTATAAGTCCCTTCATGTGTCCTAAACATGTGACAAAGAGTTTCTGGTGACCAAGGGTGAAAAGGAGTCTAGGACTTTGTGGCTGGCTGTTTATTTGGTTAAGTCATCAAGTGTTGCTAAATAGTCCCGAGCCATGTCTTGCCCCAGTGAGCCAAGTGCAAGGGAGAAGAAGCCCATACTAACCCCTTTTTGACCCAGGTTTCCAGTGGCCACTGCCTATTCCTACTGCACTGCAGGCAAGATCTTTGGTGCAGTGACTTTAAGCCTTGCCTATCTCCAAACTCACTCAGGGCTTGGGCAAAGGATGGGAGGTTACGCAGATGACCGCCTAGAATCTGTCCCCTTTGTTAGTTCTGGAATCCCACAGGGTGAGTACTCAGGAAGAAGGGACTGTGTTGTGGTAAATATTATTTGGGGGTTGGTCTACTTACCTATCAGTAACCCCAAGATATCACTTGCCCTCTTCTGCCTGGGCTGCTCCTGACCCCATGGCATTTTCTCCCCCTCCTCTCTTCACCCCTCCCCCCATCATCTCTGCCTCAGTCCCAAGCCCTGGAACCAAAGCCTTCAAACCTTTCTTCTACCCAGCTACAGGCTGTAGGAATCTCTATTAATCAATAGTTTTAAATTAAGGAGCAAGGTTTGCACAACAAAACCTGGCATGTGTGTCTTGAGGCAACTAGACCTAGAGATACAGAATTTAGGATTACAATTCATAGCAATAGACCTAACCACAACAACCGTGGGATCCTCATACCTACAGGCCAGTGGCTGGAAAAGTTCATCAGCTTCCTGGATCTTCTGTGGGAAAGAACTAAAAAGCAAACACTCTGGGGGCTGGAAAGATGGCTCAGCGGTTAAGAGCACTGACTGTTCTTCCAGAGGTCCTGAGTTCAATTCCCAGCAACCACATGGTGGCTCACAACCATCTGTAATGGGATCAGATGCCTCATCTGGTGTGTCTGAAGACAGCTACAGTGTACTCATATACATAAAATAAATAAATGAAATCTTTAAAAAAAAAAAAAAAAAAAGCAAACACTCGGTGGCCTGGACAAAGGAGAGCTCAGAGCTTAAGGAAGTGGAGGGAGATCAACTAGCTATGAAACAGGTTTCCAAACCTGGTTAATTTTGCTCCAAAGGAGCATTGAGCCCTGAGTGTAATCTAGGGACGCAACTGTATACTTAAGAACACTCTAGCCGGGCAGTGGTGGTGCACGCCTTTAATCCCAGCACTTGGGAGACAGAGGCAAGTGGATTTCTGAATTGGAGGCCAGCCTGGTCTACAGAGTGAGTTCCAGGACAGCCAGGGATACACAGAGAAACCCTGTCTCAAAAAAAAAAAAAAAACAAAAAACAAAAAACAAAAAAAAAACAAACAAACAAAAAAAAAGAGTTAAGAACACTCTAACATGACCTTGCTGAATTATCACTACTGTCTCTCCCTTGCCAGTCACATATCTCAGCCAAAGTACATGTACTATCTGTCAATATCACAGCGTAAGACACAGTAGACATGAACTGGCCATGTGAAGGCCTTCTTTTATGTTTCCTGTGAAACCCAATGAACACGCTATCCATCTGCCGTTGCCACAGCTTCATACAGATATTGTATTTCATGACAAACTCCGTCCAGTGTTATGATTCTGGAGAAGTTTCTTACAAAGACAAACAGGTTTCCTCATTTAAAACAAGGACAAACGACAGCTTATGGGCCCTTGGCCAGTTCTTGTAAATAAAGTTTTATTGGCACACAGCTACACCCACTCATTTACATACCACCAATGGCAGCTTCCCAGCAGTATCGTAGTGTGGATGAGCAGTAGAGAACTGCAGGGCTCCCAAAGCTGAAAATATTTACTTTCTAGCCCTGAGCAGGAAAAGTTTGCCAAACCTTAATTTAGACACAAATATAACCCACTCAGCATGCTGTGGTAACTAGGAAACCCAGAACTAGACTGAACATTAAATTTCCGTGAGTCATGATACATCTTCAGCATTTTCTTATTTCTGTGACTGTGTTTTGATCTTCCAATTCTACTTCAACAATTTACTTAAAAATAACTAATATTCCCTGAGTAGATGTTATATGTCCCCAAAAAAGCCACTGACTCAAACGCTCAAATGTGTGTTTTATTTCATTTTCATTATAAAGTTGTGGGGGAGATAACAGCTGCCAATCATTGAAAATAAATGAATGAAAGATATGAAGTCACCAGCTGACTGCACAGTGGGAATATTTACTATGCCGTGAGTCAACCTAGAGTAATGGAGGGGCTGAGTGGAGCATGCTGGGTATTCAATATGCACAAGAGAGTGGACAGGACCCACACACTGCCTGCAGTCAACGCTTCACATGATTATAAGTTGCTCTCAGGGGTTGGAAGGATGGCATAGTGACTAAGGGTACCAGTTGCTCTTCCAGAGGACCCTGGTTCAATTCCCAACACTCACACAACTCAATTCCAACACACACATGAGAGATAACAACTGCCTATAACTCCAGTTCCTGAGTATGCTGTACAGACATGCATGTATATGCTGTGTAGACATGCATGAACATGCTACACAGACATACATGCAGGTAGAACACTTTTAACACATAAAACAAAAAGCATACATAAATAAAATGGTTTCAATAGGGTAGGGTGTGTGTGTGTGTCTGTGTGTCTGTGTGTGTGTGTGTCTGTGTGTGTGTCTGTGTGTTGCTGTGGATCAAGCTAAGCAGCCATCTCATAAGGAGTCTTCCAGATTCAGAGAGAAGCACAGTAGCCACAGTCTCACCAGATATAAAGCAGGACCCATAGCTACCCATGACACAGGCTCTGAAATTTTGCTCCTATGATATCATGAGATCCCCACAGCCACAGTACCACACCTGTAAACAGGGTCCTATACTTCAAGTGAAGGGCCCTTCCAGGTTCCATGTATTCTGAAAATGGAGATCATCTTTCATTAAGTTAGATTTTTGTACTCTTAGCAATGATATGTGAGACATCAAAGGCCTCATGAGCCAGTAGCGATTTCTTTACAAATGTGTTAAAGTACATACAAACCAAATCATTTTTCTCTAAAACGGGCTTGCCAACTCCAAATGTAAGCGTAGCTTCTGGGACCTACACAAAGAACCAGAATGCCCTTGACAACTATGTAGACCTCTTTGAACCTTAGAATCTTCAAATGTGAAGCAGAGGGCCACACCCACTCCAACAGATTAGGTTGTCCAGGGGACTTAACCCAGTTTATAAACAGCCCCATACAGAACACCAAGAACACTAGAAAAGAAAGAGGCCCAGACTCTTTTCATGCTAAACTGTGTAGACCCTCTAGGGCTCCCAGCACCTCTGCATTGGGACAGGGACAGGATGCTCAGCTATCTCCAGGAAGGGAGGCTGGAGGCTCTTGAGGGACAGCCCCTCCACTAGTGCAAGTGCTTCCATTAGCACAGAAGCCCATTAAGGAGACCCAGTATAGAAAAGAACAATCAACAAGACACAAGTCCCACCAGACAGCTGAAGAGTGAGCAAGGAAGTGAACCATAAACAGAAATGCTGCCTACTCTTGCAACCACAAGTGGGAAAGGCAGGGCGGCCTTAGAAGTCACCAGTACCAACATCACCACAACCAATGCCACCAGTATCACCAGTGCCAAGACAAACAGCACCAGAGCAGTAGCACCTAAAGCATGAGCACCAACAGTGCCAATTACCCACCTGGTGAGACCTGTATTCTCTGGGTCTAGTGCTGGAGGCTGCAGGCCCTAGAAGCTACATCCAGGTATCTGCCTGGCTTGCGCTTGTGTCACAAGGACCCTTTCATTCCCAAGCACCTCAGCTTAGAAGAAAAATCTCGTAGTTCCCTACTAATGAGGAAACAGACCAAAAGAAGAAAGGTGATCTGCTCCAGATTAGAGTCACTAGAGGGGACAAAAAGGGAGCAGGAGTCACATCTCTCAACTCCAGGCATGGTGGTCCATGGCTGTGGAGTTTGGCAGCATTGTGTTCCCTGACGAAGTCTACTTTGCTCCATAACCCATATCTTAACAATGTCTGCCCCGTGGCTCTGTTCTGACGCATCTGTGGTTTCAGTGTTTGCCATGCTGCCTGCGCTGGCCTAATAAATGGTGATATCTGCTAAATTCACGTCCCTCCAGCAACTGCCTTATTTCTCATAGCTACTGTTCTGTGTTTTTGGAGCCTGAGCCCACCATCACCCTCTTGTGAGAGGCAGGAGATAAAGAGAACCACCACAAAAGGGTTATTTTAGGGAGTGACCAATAAGAGCAGAGAAAGGGAGCTGTGAGCCAGGTGATAAGTGAGGTACAGCTGTCACAGAGGAAGAGTGGCGGGGGTGGGGGTGGGAGGTGTTATTTAGGAAGACATAGTGAGGCTAAAAGCCCTTCCCTGAAATGACTCTAGTCACCACCCCAGCTCAGGCAGGTCCTTAAGCACAGCTCCAAATACCCTATCCAACAAGTCCCCACTTACCAAAGACACAAACTCTCCCCAAACCAGTAATTCTCAATCTTCCCAATGCTGTGACTCTTTACATAGCTCCTCATGTTATGGTGACACACACCCACCAGCCATAAAATTATTTCATTTCTTCTGTAATTTTGCTACTATTACAAATCATAATGTCTGATATGCAGGATAGCTGATATTCCACCCCTGTGGGGGGTCCCGCCCATAGGTTGAAAACCGAACGCACTAGACCATGAACGGCTAGTTGAGTACTGTTCTCCCAGCTGACCCAACGCCAGCCCCAGTCTCAGCCCTGGTGCTCAAGTCCTGTGAGAATCCCTAAAGTCTGTTTTCCTCAAGTGGAGGAAGGAGGACTATAGGTTTTAAGGGCACAAAAACAACTATAAGAAAAAGTCTCATCACATAGACCTCCAGACGCAGAAGAAAATCTTCCTCCTTCAGCTGCCCCTACTGGCTCTGCATAAAACACCGGTCAGCCAGGCTTTCTAGCTTCCAGCTTGGCCTTCTCCTAAGCAGATACCTATTTAAGTCACAGGCCTCACTCTCAACTATAGAGTAGAGACACACTACCCTCCCAAAGGAATGCTGAACTAAATTACACAGTTGTTCCAAAGGATCGTGCTCATATCTACAGTGGGGCTGCTGGGAAACCAAAGGATCACTGTCTCATCAGACCAGTTCTGCTGCAGCAATGCGCTATGTGCCCAGCCTTTAGGCAAGACAGTGGGTTCTTAGGCTCCTCCAGCATAAAGTCAGTGCACATCTAGGGGTTATGAATAACAACAGACCATAAACAGAGGACTCTCTATGCATGGACCTTTTAGGCCTGCCTAAAAGTTTATTATTGGGACATGAGACCTAGAAGCCCATCCCAAGCAGATCCTGTGTCAAATTCCACTTTGGCAGCTGACCGGTGACCTGAGCATTGTGCTACCTCCTACTGGGGCTACCACTCTCCTTTGGGTAGCCTGGCAGTACAGGGAACATCCCTAGGTTCTCCCAACCTTGTAACCCCTAAGGAGTCAAGATTCCTGCCAGTCAGCTGCAGAACCATGAAGACCTCAGCTGTCAAATCATCCACTACTCCCTCCCTCTGGCTAGCCACTGCAGGCTTGACGCTTAGCCTTCCCACAGGCTGCAGGAACTGTGACCCTTAACCTACTGTCCAGGCTAAGCCACGGCTTACCTGGCCCAGCTTAGAAACTTCTCAGGGACAAGCAACACTCACCCTCCCCGGAAGCTGCCCTGCACTGGCACGGTCCTGACCCTGTGCCAAGCATCAAGTACATGTTCAGCACACAGTGCCTGTTGTGAGCCTCAACACCAACACTGTGACAGAAGAGAATACTAACTTCAGTCATGCTGAAGAAAGGAAGGGAGTCCTATTGTCACTGGCCCTGAGTCATATAGGGTGGTAGAGATTTAAACTCTGAACAGCCACCTGCTGACACACATGGTACCAACCATCTGGCCCCGTGGTGTTCTCAGCTCTTGGCCTAGAGCCAAGAAGGATTTTATTGTCTGTCTTCCCTATGGAACTGCCAGTGTCTTAATGAATTAACCATCACATCTTCATTTATCATTCCTGTAGGGCGAAAGACCAATGCCAGGTACACACTAAGTCTCAGAGACACAGTTATCTTCCTCAGGCCTTGGCCTTCAAGCCATTTGGCGTCTAGAA
Organism: Uromys caudimaculatus; assembly: GCA_028551405.1. Lineage (NCBI taxonomy): Eukaryota > Metazoa > Chordata > Mammalia > Rodentia > Muridae > Uromys > Uromys caudimaculatus. The sequence goes on along the minus strand of CM052718.1, from coordinate 36,090,790 downwards.
ACAAATAAGAACCTTCAATCAGTAAGTACCCATCAACATAGGCAAGGGTAGCTCCAGAGAGGATTTTCCTTTTTATTAGTATTTTAACTTAGAACAACTTTTACTTTTTGTCTTTCTCCCACAGGCTCCCAGTGTCACACCAGACACACCGATGGACATGGGAGACAGCAGATCCTCTCATGGCTGCCACATCAACAGACAGCCCTCAATCAGCAACCAGGACAGCTTGGCATAAAGCCAAGTCCATGCCAGAAACACTTCATTAAAAGGAGATGGGTCAGCCGGGCAGTGGTGGTGCCTGCCTTTAATCCCAGCACTTGGGAGGCAGAGGCAGGTGGATTTCTGAGTTCGAGACCAGCCTGGTCTACAGAGTGAGTTCCAGGACAGCTACACAGAGAAACCCTGTCTCGGAAAAAAAAAAAAGAAAGAGATGGGTCTTGGGGACTTACATTTTAGAGGGAGCTCCGGGTAGACCAAGAGATCAGAGCAAATATTCCCATTGAGTCAAGAGTAGAGATACAGTCCTCTCAGCTATGGTCCGTGTTCCCAGTGGGCATCCAGACTAGAAGAATCCATTAGGCCACTTGTAACATCTCAAGACAAGTCAGGTGTATTGCTCCAGAATTTGCATCCACCGGAATTACTCCCCAGGAAACCGCACCTTACTGTAAATCCACGGGGTTCAGGAAATCTTGGAGAGGCTCCACGTAGTCTACAAGCACAGCCTGCTGGAGGGCATCTTCTTACCATGGTCGAATTAGGAAAATCAGGCCTGAGACGGGGAGAAGAAAACCATGTTGGCACAATCACAGATTACAGTAGCAACCAGCACTCCTTCCTTGTATATGACCCTGACCTGACAGAGGAATGTGCTTTAAAAAAAAAAAAAAAAAAAAAATACCCACTGAGACACTGGCACCCAAATATGGGTAAGTGGAAGACCTAGGGGTAAAGGTTATGGTGGAAGGAAAGCCTTCATTGAGGGACACTAGGCTGGTTTACTCTCCAGGCAGGAGATCCTCAGAGCTGGCTGGAAGGAGAGAAAGGCCTGGCTGAGCCAAGAGTATGGAAAAGGGGGAGAGAGTCAGTCACTGGCTTGCTTTGGCTGACAGAAGGCCAGGTCTGGCACCCAGCCAAGCTCCCCTGCAGGTCTGAAAGGTCCCAGCAGCGAGCTACTAGGCTTAGAGGCTTAGGGTCAGCTGGTCGGAAGTCAGTCTTTGTTTTGTTTCTTTTTAAAGGCAACCACAAAAGGCTGGCCTGGCTCCAGGTTCTGCCCTACTCTTTGAGCTGCTTCCCTAAGACAGGGTCCAGAGGCCTGTTCTCTCATTCATTCAGCAATTCCTGGGCCCTTCTAGACTGGTCCAGCTACTATGCTGGTGTCCTCAATCCAGTGTATTCACAATATCCTAGAAACAACAGAGGTTGTGGCCTGAACTTCCCTAGTCACCTAAGAGCACTAGCAGCCCTTCACCAAGTGTCTGTCATTCATCCTGCTAGAAGCCCTGACCTACTATATCCCATTCAAGGCCCCAACCGCATGGAGTTCTCCAATGAAGTTTCCAGAATAATATTTGGGGGGCACAGACAGTAATTGTGATACACACCAGGAAGAGAACAGCAGAAAGTAGGCAGGCAGTCACCCATCTTCCTAATCTGAGACCCAATCCTGAGTTACCTTATGAAGAATACCTGCCCAAGATGGCTATGACTAAAAATTCAGACATTTCCCACATATTCAATCTTATTTCATCAACACACACACAGAGAGAGAGAGACACACACACACCCAGCTATGAGTTATAAATTGTTGTTATTTGGTTGCAGTGATAAGAAATTTGAGGCCCAGGGCAGCAACCAGGGGGAGCCCAGCTGCTGACTCTCAGGCCTGGAGTCCATTCAGTCTCTAAGAGGAGAAGACATCCAGAGGAAAGGGGCAGCTGCTAGCGATAGGGAGAAGGGTGCAAAGATATGGTGAAATGTTTACTGAGGCCCACAGGCAAATCTAAAGCCCTGAAGTCAAGTTTACTTCACTGTGGCCAAGTTCATTGAAGTTCTATGACCGGAGGAAGAATTCTCACATGGCTGGCTGAGCGTTACTCTAGCCAAGGAGTAAGTAGTTCCTGATCAAGAACCGAGCCAGTGTGGATGCTCAGGGGAAAAGGTACCTCGCCACAGCCTCACCTGTCCGAAAACATCAAGGGGGGCTTGCCACACCAGGGCTTCAAGTGTCTTCAACCCTGAATGTCTCTCCAGAAATGTACTACAGCTGTTTAAGATAGGCTTTCAAAGCACACGGAAAGTCCAAGGCGCAATGAACGCGAACTGAGTTTCATTCATACATATAGCACGTATCACAGAGATAAATGAGGCTGGGGAGAGTGGAGGACGAAGGAAGACAACAGGAAAGTGTATTTATGATGACACAATAAAGCTAAACCTCTCTGTGCTCTTAGAAGACAAGGGGTACAAGCCTGGTGATGTGAGTTCAATCCCCAGAACCCACATAAATGGTAGAAGGGAAAAGCCGATTCTACAAAGTTCTCCTGGGATGCATACAGGCACACGCACATGAATATCAATAGTTCATTAAAATAACAAAAGAAGAAGAAGAAATCAAAACAAAGTTATGTTGAGTAACTGACGTGGGAACAGGTCTTCCACTCCATTTATCCAGGTGCGGCCTCGCCAGCACCAAACTGCGCATCGTGTCCACTTTTGTGCATGAGCTGCTGTGTGTGTGTGTGTGTGTGTGTGTGTGTGTGTGTGTGTGTGTGTGTGTGTGAAAGAGGGCTCACACTTTTTAAGACTTTCCTGGGAAAGTGTGCTGTGGAACCATCAAAGACATGGAAACAGGCCCTCTGGCTTAAGAATGGGCATCTTCCGGGGCTCCCTGACTCTCCACATCATCTTCTCACAAGCTGCTGCTGTCAGCTGGCCATGCCTGGAAGGTATCCAGGGGGTGGCTTCATCAGGAAGCATGGTCTGGCTTTGTGACACAGAAATTGCCCCAAGAGCAAATACAGCCTCGAGTCCTTTCTCTTGGCTGAGCCTCTTTCCTCTCTGTCTCCCAGACTGTCAGGCCCCAATGTGTCATTTCCGTTTTGACCCTCCCTCCTAGATATTTGTACCAGCTGACCCCTGCAAGCAGACACTGGTGAGAAACACAGGCTGCTTCAGCGTCCTACTCACTAGCAATAGAGCAAAGGCCTGCCTTTGTGTATCAACCCCCTTGAACACGGGTGCAGGGGATGCTTTGCAAGCTGCAAGATCTTTACAAGGTGCAATAACCAGAAAAGGAAGCTCAGAAGTATTCCCCAGCACCCATTTTGTGTCCCGGTGTGTATGACTGTTTTCTCCCCATTCTTTCATGACACTACGTGTAAGTACACACACATATGAGTGTCTCACTCTCCTTCTCTACCTTTTAGAACTGTCGGACATGTTCTTAATATGAGTATCAACCACAGGAAGTAGAAGTGAATTAGAATGCTGGAATAAAGCAACCAACGGACCACAGTACTGACTGTAGGGGTTAGAAAATGGTCCTGGACCAGGCAGTGGTAGCGCACGCCTTTAATCCCAGCACTTGGGAGGCAGAGGCAGGTGGATTTCTGAGTTTGAGGCCAACCTGGTCTACAGAGTGAGTTCCAGGACAGCCAGGGCTACACAGAGAAACCCTGTCTCGAAAAACCAAAAAAAAAAGAAAGAAAGAAAGAAAGAAAGAAAGAAAGAAAGAAAGAAAGAAAGAAAGAAAGAAAGAAAGAAAGAAAGAAAGAAAGAAAGAAAGAAAATAGTCCTGGGAGCTAAGGCTGGCCCAGCCTCACTGCTTCCCACTCCCTCTCTCGCTAGGAAAATTACAGTCTCCTAAACTTGACAATGAAGACATCTCCTTCCCTTCCTCGCTAAAGCACAGAAGCAACAGTCACTAAGACTCTGTGCTCCAAAGACCAGATCTTGTCGATCCTAGGAAGACATTTCAGATCTGTTCTCAGACAACATCGTAACTATCCCTCTGCGGACAGACTTCATTTTCCCTTCCTTCCCTTTCTTCCCTACGCTTAACTTAACAGAGATCAGCCTCTTCAGGATTCCCAAGCTTTCTAGCGCTAGCTCCTCCTCACACTCAGCGAATGGAATATGAATTGGGTTAGGGACCCAATAAGCCAGAGTGTGAGGACCATGGAGCCTCTAGCACATCCTTTGAAAGTATGTCCTTGAGGCCCTGGGATACTGTTCCTGTATTCAGAACGGGGTTCATTCAGTTCTCAGCACTTACGGGGTGACTCCCAGCAGCTGAAATTCCAGTTCTAGAGGATGTGACACTCTCTTCTGACTTCCACTCACACCGGGCACACACATGGTACACACACAAACATGCAGGTAAAACATCCATGCCCATAGAATAAAATAAACTTAGGAGGGAAGGGAGGGAAGAAGGGAAGGAGGGAGGGAGGGAGGGAGGGAGGGAGGGAGGGAGGGAGAGAGGGAGGGAGGGAGAGAGGGAGGAAGGAAAAAAGGAAGAAGGAAAGAGGGAAGAAGGAAGGAGGGAAGAAGGAAAGAGGGAAGAAGGAAGAAGGGAGGGAGGGGAGGAAGGAAGGACAGACAGACAGGAAAAAGAAGGAAAGAAAGAAAAAGATTGATTGATTGATTGATTTGGACTGGAGAGATGATTCAGTGGTTAAGAGGATTCATTACTCTTCCAGAGGTCCTGAGTTCAATTCCCAGCAACCACACAATGACTCACAAGCAGCTATGCTATAATAGGACCTGATGCTTTCTTCTGTCATGCAGGCAGACATGCAAATTGAACACTTATATACATAAATAAATTTTAAAACTTTTATCTTTGCTCAATTAAAAGCAACAAATGTCCTCTGGGTTCATCTGTTGAGATCTACAGAAGGAACAGAGTATGAAACCCAGAGTGTGCTCACAACGCAAGCAGAGTCACCATCACCCTGGACGATTGGGACTTGTGAGATGCTAAGTGAACTCACTGGCGTTTGCTATGGTAACAAAGGGTGTGAAGGGATACCTTGCTCTTCAACTTGACCCATTGAGAAGCACCAGGAAGATCAGCAGAGCTGCCAGGCAGTGGTGGCACACGCCTTTAATCCCAGCACTTGGGAGGCAGAGGCAGGTGGATTTCTGAGTTCGAGGTCAGTCTGGTCTACAGAGTGAGTTCCAGGACAGCCAGGGATACACAGAGAAACCCTGTCTCGAAAAAACAAAAAACAAAAAACAAGATCAGCAGAGCTTATTTCCAGTGTTGGTGGCATGTGTTCACAGAAAGAATTAATTAAGGGGGTCAGATTTGCTTTAAGCGTGGGCATTTCCATCCCATAGACTTGGTTCTGTGTGGAAGAAATGGGAAAAGCGGGCTCTAGCAGGCATCTGCTTTTTCCTGACTGCTGCAGGCACCACTGTCCTTCCACAATGGACTGGGCCCTCTGTTAACAGTGAGCTAAAATACATCTGTGATGGCTACTCTCAGTTGTCAACTTGTCTACATCTGGAATTACCTAAAATCCAAATGATTGAGCACATCTGTGAGAAATTTTTTTTCCTTTTCGTTTTGTTTTGTTTTTTGAGACAGGGTTTCTCAGTGTAACAGATCCCTGCCTATCCTGGACTCACTTTGTAGACCAGGCTGGCCTTGAACTCAGAGAGAGCCACTTGCCACTGCCTCCTAAGGGTCAGGATTAAAGGTGTGTGTGTACCACTACATCCAACCTGAAAAACTTTTTTTTTTTTAATTAAACCATTCAAATTGGGAAGACCACCTCTAATCCAGATCTTTGAGGTGAGAAGATACATGTTTAATCCAGATCTTTTGCATTGCAAAGACCAACCTTTCACCCGGACCACACCTTCTGCTAGCATAGAAGACATGCCATCTATAAAGGACATGGAAGAAAGAAGCATCCTCTACCTGCTTGTTTGTTCTCTAGCAAGTCTATTCCCTGTCATTAAAGTCTACTTGTTCAGACTTCTGGTGCATACTGAAGACAAGCTGAGACATCTAGTCTCTTGGACTAAACAACTACTGGATTCTTGGACCTTCCATTGATACATAGCCATTGTTGGACTAGTTGGACCACAACCTGGAAGCCTTTCTAATAAATCACATATAGATATATATATGTATTTCTAATAAATCATATATATTTTGCTTCATATATATAAACATAGCCCATTTCATTAAGTCCCATATATGCAGACATATATGAATATATATCTATGTATACATATTCATTCTATAAGTTCTGTTCCTCTAGAGAACCCTGAGTAATACAAAACCCTTCTTTCTGTAAGCTATTTTTTCTCAGGTATTTGTTCATAGAGATAATAAAGCTGACTCCCACAAAGGGTTTGGTTTTTTTTATTTACGGGACTGCTCAGAACAGTGTGGGCAAGCAGCCCCTGCGGCTCCTGGGGGTCTCCACGTATTAGCCTAGGAGAACTAACCTACCACCACTATAGAAGCCGGTAAAGAAGCTAGGATAAACCTCAGTGCTCAGTTTTCACCCAGTCACTAAGAATCTTGAGCATGAGAAGGGCTCAGAGGCCTCTGGGCCACAGGAAGTTGAGGGAGAAAGTAGTCAGTTCCCTGCAGGCTGGAAGGAGACCACAGGAATGTCAAGAAAGGGAAGGGTTAGGATATAGCAAGGAGGATGAATTGCTTCATCTGACTCTCTGCTTAACACTCAGACCACAGTGATGGTGCCTCTGAAAGCTCATGTCCATAGAGCATCATGGAGACTGGAGACCTTGCACAACACAATGAAACCTCCTAACATCCTTACCAGGCAGGAACCAGCCCCATATCTACACTCCAGGTCATAATAGCAGAGTGCGACAAGATGAACTGGAATGAAGGCTCCATATCCAAGTCCTTACACATTCCGTTCTAGCTACCACCGAACAGCCCATCTCCTCATACAATAGCCTTCCTCTGGACCTGTTCATCCCCTCAGTGACTTCTCCGTCAAAAAGCCCTTTGCATCTCCACACAGCCACTCTCAATCTTTTCATAATCCCTCATGACTGATTCCAAGGCTAATCAATCACTGCCCCTTCCCTGTGCCCCCACAGCACGAGGTTATCCGTTTTAAAGCCCAAACCTGAGCTCATCTCTGGTCCACTGGCTTAGTATGGACCTCAGTATGGAGAAGTAGGGTGTTCTACAAACAAGAAGATACAGATGTATTTTCTTCTCATCTACCAACTACCCTCGTCATCCCTGTTCATCCAAAGCTTCACGTTCCATGATCTAAATCACCCATGGCCAACTATAATCTAAAATGAAAACTTCCATAAATAAGCAACTTACTAACTTCAAGAATATTTCTTGTGGTTATGATTACTCTATTACAAGTTACTGTTGTTAATGTCTTGTTACAGTTCCCTTACAGATTTGTTATATTTATAAGCTTGTGTATAAAAGTTATGTACAAATCCAAGATACATCTGTAGAACAAAAACAGCATCTAGAGAGCTTGAGAGCAGCTGTGGTTTTAGGCACCCAGAGGGTCTTGCAGAACTACTGCCGGCAGATAAGGAAGAGCGGAGATGAACTCTCACAGGGCTGCTGGAAGGAGTAAGAGAAACAATCCCATGGAGCACAGAGACCATTAACTCTTATTATCACCAGCTGCAAGGGGTTCGTCAGCAAAATTAACACTAGTCACGATGGTTTCTCGGCAGCCACACTGTCCCTTCAGGAAAGATGCTTGCAGACTCTCCTGACTGCACACCCTCTAATCTAAGTAGGTTAAGGATAAGAGAATGCTACTTCCCCCCAAGGACTTCAAGGGACTAACGCAAGGCCTGCTGCTGAACAGGTAAGTAGGCTCAAGGTAAACTGAGCCGGTAACCTGGGAATTGCTGAGTGTCTGGGAAGAGGAGCATGCTGGGGCTGAGGCTGCCCAAGATTTCTCAGAAGCTATGAGGGGAATGCGCCAGATGCTGGAGGTCCTAGGATGCCTAGGTCCTGGGATGCCACAAGCACCACAGACTGAATGCCTGCTGCTTTGTGCCCTCACCTAAAGCAGGCAAGAGAACTGTGCAGGGTAAAACAAACAAGTAGGAGAGAGGGGGAGGGCAGGAGCCATAGGAAAGCACCACGTGCAGTCAGTAACAGCGAAGGCAGGTCGCTCCTCAATCCCTCTGCTCTCCTGCCTCAATAGTCCCAGATAATGTGCAGCAATAGACAGGAAGGAACGAGGACAGAGACTGAGTGAGCCCCACTGAGCCCACAAGTGAGTCAACTTCACCAAATGCTTCCTTGTGACTGTGTCATCTCCTCTGGTGGCAGAACGGTACCCACTACAACCTGAAGGAATGCATCAATATCAGGCTAGGGTTCCTACGCAAGGCTCTCTGACTCCTTCCAATTTGGGGCTAATAGACAGGGATGGTACCTTCCACATCCCTGTGGTGTGTGTAGCTGCTTATAAAGGGGATATACTTCTGACACAAGAGAAAAGAAGCTGTAGATACTAGGAGTGATTCTGGTTTTCCATAAACACCTGGAGCTGAAATGTGCAGATAGTCTTCTTTGGGTGTTCAAGAACAATTCCTGTCACACCAAAGAGGAACAGCAAGATGACTCAGTCTTGAAGGCACCGTTACCGTCGAGCTCAATGACCCGATTTTCATTTCTGGAATTCATATGCTAGAAGGAGACAACTGATTCCCATAATTGGTATGCTCACCTCTACATGTGCACTGTGATGCGTGCACGCGCGCACACAAACACACACACACACACACACACACACACACACACACACACACACACACACACTACACTTGTAAAATATAAGGCTCCAAAATGTTTACACCAATTATCTTTCTTCTTCAGATCCCTTACACACGGTGAGAAGCAGTCGCGGTCTCCTAACACGCTCTATCTGACGTAAGCATGGGGTCCTAAGCACCAGGAGTCCAACAGTTTAGTCCCAAGCAAGCCTTGTCAGGTTTGGGCATACAACATGTACAAAGACCTAGGTACCACCTAGGCACAGAGTAAGACAGGTGCGATGTTACACACTAGTAACCCCAATGCAGGAGAGGCAGAGGCAGGCAGACCAGGTCAAGGTAATCCTTGACTACATTCCAGGGCAGCCCAAGTGAGAGCCAGTTACAAAAAAAAAAAAAACCTGAAACAAAAGAAAAGCAGACTTGCAAACAGACACCCACCTAGTCAGATACCCCCGGCAGGCATATACACCCCAAACAAAGGGAAAGGGCTTTTCCATTTAGGAAACAGCCCCAAAATAATCTCTCAGAGGCCAGGTTTCCTTCCCTGAAAAGCAGAGCAAGGGGACTGTGTTTAATATCCTACTAATCCCATGGGTACCTGCATATTTGTGGTACATATACAGACAAACATAAACACACACATTGATAAATAAAAATCTTTTTTTTTTAAATACTAAGGACTAAGGTCCTAGCTTGTTTTCTATTGCTGAGATAAAACGCTGACCAAAACCAACCTGAAGAAGAAAAGATTTACCTCATCTTAAGACTCCAAATCACAATGCAGCATTGAGGGGAGTCAGGGCAGAAACTCAAGACAGACTTAGCCTGAAGCAAGAACTGAGCAGAGGCCGTAGAAGAATGTTGATTACTGGCTTGCTCCTCATGGATTGCTCAGCTTGTTTTCTTATATCTTCTAGGGCCACCTGCCCAGGATGGTGCTGTCAACAAGACAAAAACAAACAAACACCTGCTCAGCACAACTCAGATTCTCATCTAAGTGCCGTGACCATACAGGCACCACAGTATTGGACCAATGCTATGAGCCAAACCACTTTGTACTTCCCAGGAAAGGCTTCTTGTGTTTCACCACCTACTCAAGATCCCTCAGTGAGAAAGTGGGAGATGCTTTTACAAGTAGAAGAGAAAGCTCGTCTAGCGATTTCAATTGCTCTCTAGCGATTTCAATTGCTCTCGGAACTGCAGCAGAGAATATGGAACAAAACGACTTGTCCCACTGTGAGCTTCATAATCATTAGCAAGTATTTGTGTAAAAAAAAAGTATGTAAAGTGGGGAAGGGTGTTTCCTCCATTTCCCACACACTGGGAGAACCCCATCCTGAGAGGGGTACTGTCAGAGTTTCCTAGGCACCTTACCCCAGAAGAAACATACTCCTTCAATCCTGAGAAGTCTACTTGCCAGGAAAACTGGGCTGTTCTCTCCTGGGGGCTCAAAGGAGCAGTCTTCCTAATAGAGCCCTCAGGGCCTGTCTCTCTCTGGCTTGTGGCTGTAGCGCCATCTCCCCCATCTCTGCCCTCCCTTATCATCTGACCTCTTCCCTGTATCCCTAAGACTGCCCCCCTCCATCTTGGCCCAACACCAATCCCTGGCTGCAGAGTTTACCAGAATCCAATTCTGAGTCAGGCTAAAAAGACAAAGAAAATCTCGGGGTGTGATAATCTTCGAAGAAGCCCCTCAGCCTGGAATCCAGGCGAAGCCTTTATGAGCAGAGGAAGAGAACTTCAGCACAATTAAACAACCTCTCGAGACTTTTCTCCCATTCTAGCCACCAACCGGCAATTTTCTAGGAATGTCACTAGGAACTCCATTCACAGGGAAAGAACGTGCACAAAGCTCCTTGTGTCTCCTAGGTTTTCCTTATTAGACTATGATTGCACCCAAGGTGTCTCTGGGGCTGCTTCATGTATTTCTCTCATCAAAAAAGGGAAGGGTAAAGGTATTTCTTACTTTCCTCTGATAAGCATACACTCCCACTTGGATATGACTTACCTTCTCAGCACCTCTCAATCTCCCCTTCTCTCTCTCTCTCTCCCTCTCTACCTCCCTCATAGGATTTTGATTTTTGGTTTTTTTTTTTTTGAGACAGGGTTTTCTCTGTGTAGCTCTGGCTATCCTAGAACTTACTCGGTAAATCCACCTGCACAGGCTAGAACAAAAGCTGTGCTCCACCATGCCCAGCGCCTTTTCTCTTAGCCCTCATACTTAAGCCTATATTAAAATATTTCCAATAACATCAGTGATACTGGTACACTAAACTGATCCTGAAATGTTTTTCAGTATTGAAGCCACAAACCTAAGTTGGGCCTGAGTCAAGATCTCTAAACAAACAAACAAACAAAAACAGGGGACCTCCTGGGCTAGTGGAAGTGGCTGTATAGAGCTGTGTTCCTGTCTTCTTGCCTCCTACGTTTTCTCATCGATGATAATATGAGCTCACCTGAAGTAATTATGTCACAGAGATTCCCCAGTCCAAATAATGGCACATTCTGAGGCTATTATGGGACTAATTTGGGAGGAGCCCTGTCAACCCAGAATAAGCATCCATTGGCCAACCGGGTTCTTTTCTCATAAGGAAAGATGAATGGGTGGATATGGTAGTACCTGTTTTAATCCCAACATTGAAGAGGCAGAGTGAGACAGGAAGATAGCAGTTAGTTGAAAGCCTGAAATACAGTTAAAAAGAGGAGGAAAGGAAAAAAGACAAGTGAGGGAGAGAAGCTGACCATTCCTGGGATTTGGGTACTCTGGATCGGTTTCTTAAAAAAAAATAAAACAAGGGGCTGGAGAGATGGCTCAGTGGTTAAGAGCTGCTCTTGCAGAAGACCCAAGTTCAATTCCCAGCACACAATTCACAGCTCACAACCGTTTGTAACTCCAGTTCCAGGAGGTTTAACATACGCACACAGGCAGGCAAAACACACAAAATAAAAATAAATATATCCTTAAAAATAAATAAATAAATTTTGGGGATGACAAACATCCTCCAAGTGGAAACCTCAGCTCTGGGCAATGGTAACAACCAGGTCCTTAAGTTCTTGAGGCGAAAGAAGAGTAGAAGAGTTTGCTAGAAACAGTTGATGGTATCTGACACACTGCAAAGCTTGAAACTAGGTAATGAGAATTAATTAAAATCTGATGGCACTAGTATCATTACTATTTAATAAAAAAGTAAGAATGGCAGCTTCATGACTTAATAATGACTGCTTAAATGTTTCATTGCAGTATATAATATGTAAAACACTAACCTGCAATACACAATACACAACTTGCAATTCACCGGAGCCTAATTCTAGCCCTAGGCCCGCCCTCTGCTCACATACCATATCTGCCTTCAGCAGAGCCCTAAACTGGATATTACTGACCTCACCTAGCAGGTGCAGCTCCTCCATGTCCAGGTGCACATTAGCCACATGACAAGAGTATACAGATCTGCTCAAATGCAAAAGGGATCCTTTTCCTCCTACTGGGTCACCGTGTCCAGACCTACACAAGGATTTGTGCCTAGTCTTATTGTAACTTCTTGTTCCATATTCATTTGATATCCTTGGGAGGCCTGCTCTTTTCTAAAGGGAAATGGAGGAGTAGATCTAGAAAAGATGTGGGCATGGGGGAACTGGGAGCGGTGGGGGGATGGGAAACTGTGGTCAGGATGTAACGGACGAGAGAAGAATACATTTTTAAGTGAAAAACAAACAAACAAAGAAAAAAGGTAAAGGGGATAGTATTTAAAAGATACCTGTGTTCAGAAGAAGGAAGAAGATGTGGAACCATTCAAAATACATCACTTACTAGAATGTAGAAACTGATATTCCTGTACAGAGATGCTGTGAAATTCTCCCGTGGCAGCTGTGTGTCTTCACACGGTGCTTATTTCTAAGTGTTGGGATTCAGACCCTGAACAAGCAGTTGAGGTGCCTATCTAACATACCAAAGTGGACCTGGCCTCCAGGTTCTCCCAGCATCCTCAGTCCCTACCTGTTACAGGGCACAGCTGGCGTGCCCCACCCTCTATACTGAACCTTCCAGCCCAGGGTGTTTCCTCTCCCTCACAGGCCCTTCACTATATAATCCAAAAACATTTTGGTTCTCTCTCCCTCTCTGCTTGCATCTCTCCCTCCCTCTCTCTCTTTCCCTCCCCCACCCCCTCTCTCTCCACCCCCATCCTCTCTGTCTCCTTCTACATGGCAACTTCCCTAGCCTTATTCCCTGGGACCAGTGAAGCTACCCAAGAAGAGCTGCCCCCAAAAAACTTTGCCTTTATACTTTAGTATCTCTGGAATTGGCTCATTTCATTGGAGGAGATAACCCATCGCTAAGTTTTCTTCTTTTTTAGGAATGAAGAAGGCTGGACCCTCAGGATTTACCATATTAGCTTTTCTGAGAACTTGCTGTGTGACCCCTGAATAATGTCTGTCCTAACATCATCATACAGGGGTGCTTGGAATTAAATGAGTTGATATTTGCAAAAGGCTGGAATAGTAGCCTAGTTTGCAGAAATGCTCTGCTATCCTATGCTGGACCGAATAATTATATTATAGTCAGAAAATAAATATCATAAAGGTCAAGGAAAAAAAAATAAATATAGCCAAAGACAGAAGGGATCAAAAAACCATCAATGTAAGAAGCCTTTAATGATGCTTTGTAATGATTTAGAGTGGCCTACCCAAACCCAGCCAAGTCTATGTTATGGAGGTGGTAAAGGCAGGTGATCTAAACTTCTGGTACATTCACAAGACACATAGATAGATAGATAGATAGATAGATAGATAGATAGATAGATAGATAGATAGATAGATAGATAGACAGACAGATGGATGATGGATAAAAGGTGACATTTCCAGTGATGTTAGCTCAAGTCAGTGCTTTTCAGTCCATTTCCCCTGGCCTCACTATGTGCCCATATCAATCATCTCCCATCCTGACAACATATATGCATAAGAAATGAGATTCCACCAGTACTGTTCTCAGCATATACTTTTCACCAGCAACCACGCTCGCTCGAGTCAAAGAGGGCCTGGCCTGGAAGGAAAGGCAGGGAGGAAATGCTAGCTCAGCAGAACTAGCCTCTCCAAGCAGAGCATCCTTGGAGCTGAGCGGAGGCTTCAGCGGAGCTTCCCACTCATTGTTATTCCAACCAGGTGTCTGCAGGCAGGCAACCCCAGGATACTGCAGAGGAATGTGAGCCTCACACCAGATCGGAAGCAATGCCCCCTCCCAATTGCCCAGCACCCCTTCCTGGTGTAGGGGAAAATGAGGGATGGGGGTGGGCTCCAAGCAGAGTTGCTGATGAGCCAGGCTTGCACATAAAAGATCTTGCAAGGCTGCTCTGTCTGGGGCTATTCCTCCTCCTTACTTACTAAGCAAGGGTGCCCCTCCCCTACTTCCTCCCAGACAACCTGACCTTGGCAGAGGCCAAATACAAGCCTGGGCAGCATCTGGCCATTCCTAGCATTCTGCGGAGCAAGGAGAGGCTTGAGAAGGGCAAGAGAGGCTGCTGAGCCTTTCCATTAGGTGAGCAGACCAGGCCCTGGGGTAGATGACAGGTGAGCTTGGTTTTACAGAAGTATTTAATATCATCTCAGGAGGGAAATCCAGTTCTCTCTCTCTCTCTCTCTCTCTCTCTCTCTCTCTCTCTCTCTCTCTCTCTCTCTCTCACACACACACACACACACACACACACACACACACACACACACACACACACAGTATTATGGAAGTTGCCATAAAGGCTTCTTCTAATGAAGCCTAAGGCCTCATAAAGGCAAGTGAAGCCACCCCAGTGAGCAGCTTGAATGAGCCAGAGGCAGGAAAGATGCTGTTTGTATCCACACCTCAGAAGTGCAGCAGAGCGCGCACCCCAGAAGGGCAATAGCACAAGCTGCTCCTTCTCCCTGGGGCACATCAAATGAGTGTTCCTCTTTCAGATTTGCCCAGCCCACTACTATCTCTATGACATGGAGTTTTCTCCTTCGTTCAACTGTATGCTCATCTCTAAGCTCTCAGGCTCCCACCAGACACTGAAAGGGAGGGCAGCTGGATTAGGACACAGATGAAGATAGGACACCGCAGGACCTGCTGTTCAAAATAGCAAGACAGTAAAAGTAAAGGCTGGGAGCTGGATAGGCAGGAAGCACAAAAGCAATTCGGAAAGCACAAAGATCTCAGTCACGACTGCCACACCCCCAACCCCACACTGCCATCAAGTAAGTATAGTGATGAGGCAGCCACATTCTCCACAAAGGAAGATAAGGGGAACGAAGCAACAGTCCGGACACACTTTCAGGAAAGAAAAGGAAAGTTTCGGACCATGAGCCAGAGGTGCTCATCCATAGGCACTAAAACACACTGGTCAAGCATTTCGAAGATGCTCAGAGGAATATCAAAACACACAGCAAGGATTCAAACCGCAAGGCACGGCAGGAAGAGACTTACATCTGCAGCAACACTAGGTGACGACATCCAAGCCAGATACCCGGGCTATCTGCAGAGGTAATGTGCACACAGGGCCTTTGCTCTTACCTATCCTCAATACTGGGTTACTCAGCCATCTTGCCAAGCCATCAAACTGGTCTCCTAGGCCTCAATGGTCACACTCAAATTAAGGACCATCTGACATTTGCCACACCCTAAGAACCTTTTCAGTTACTGCTACATCCATCACCCACTCATTCCTTGTAGGCTAAAGCATATGTGACCACCAGATGCTTTGAGTATTATATCCACACAAGCCTATCAGCACAGTTTTGGAAGTAGAAAGTCCAAGATAAATGTCCCTAGCTGTCCAATAGGAGTCTCATAGTGAGTACGGTTTTCTGTAGGCTGCGGTGTAATTTCTATTTCTTTGCCTTTTCTAACTTCTACAGGCTGTTCAATATCCCTCATCTTCTAAGCCAGCAAACTGAGCATGGTAGGTCGGCTGACTCCATGAGCTACTAGACCCCTTACTATCTGGGTACCCCCAGGGGGCAATGCAACAACCTTGTCATCAAGTTCACAGTGGCTGACAAGAAGGCCACAGAACTGTCAGTTACCAGGCAGGGACTCTACCTTAGAAATAAGGTACCCCCCAGCCTAGGCCCATCTCTACAACCACACTGTAACCCCTACTGTTACAGGATACATGTTACCCCAAGAGAATGCTTGGTGGGCTTGTACCTCAGGGCTTACTCCATACATTTATGGCCTGGTTATAAATACAACTGAAGATTTGTATGTTCTGGTACAGCTTATACTCAGAGTGACTTATTACTCTGGGGAAGAGGTCATCAACCAGCTAATACCTCCAAACAATTGAGTAAAAACAGAGGCCATTTCTACTGTGGTACTAGGTTCTCTCCTTGACATAGGGCTGGGCAGAGGTGCTAGCATAGGGGCCTCAGACCTAATACTCCAAGATAAAACTTACAAAGCCCTACAGATAGAGGGCTGAAACTAAAGAGAAAAAATGAAAAGGCTAGACTGACTCCATTACAGGCTTCAAAGTGACAATTTAGGAGTCAAAGTCTAAATCTCTGTTTCCAAGAACTGGACAAGTCCAGGCAAGTTCAGGCCTCAGAAGCCGCCCTGCCACCTGGCCTGAGACAAGGACAATAGGTCAACAACAGTTTGCAAGACTTCCCCATCAACAATTTCCAGCACCCCACCCCCCTGCCCCAGGCACGAGCAATGGTTATAGGATGTCCCTAGAAATAGAACAAGACAAAGGTCACCTACACCAGAATTATTCCCCCCTAATGTGCTTTAAATCGAGCCTGCAAGCTCACTTTGGGGTCTATCATTGTAGATGGTAGACCCCCAACATGCTGGACTTCAACAGGATAAAACACTCTTTATGCTTACACTCTTTGAGCCCTGGGTATCATTCTTTGTCGAATCATAGACCCTTACAAAACTGGTCACATCACACTACTCAGACCCATTTCTGCCTCTTTTGTCTACTTTATTTATTTTTTTAAGGGCAGTCTCTATAAGTCCTGATTGGCCTGGAACTACACTTAGCCAAAGATGGACTTGAAGTCCTCATCCTCCTGTCTCCACATCTCAAATGCTGGGATTTTAGGCATGTACTACCATGCCTGGTCTGTGTAGTACTTGTTGGTAGTTTATTTCTCTACTGCAGGTGAAATGAGCCAATTCAAGCCATACTGGATTATATTAAAGGCAGGCTTATTGGGAAGCTGTTCTCAGGAGGGGAGCTCACTGGCCTTAGAGGCCAGGGAAGTAGCCTTGGGGAAAGGGGTGGGGGAGAAAGAGAAAAGAAAGAGAAAGGGACCAAAATGTCTGGATTATACAGGGAGGAGCCTCTGGAAAAAGAGCAGATAAGGCCCTGGGCTGGAAAGTTCAGGGTTGGGGTCAGGGTATGCCAGATAGGAACTGAGGGATGCTGAGAGAGCAGGGAGGCCAAAGGCAACCACTCCCAACTGAGATGCATCCTTCTCAACCATTTACTGTCTTTTAAGATGTAGTTTATGTGTCTGTATGAGGGTATGCCCCCACGTGTGCAGATGTCTGCAAATCCACAAGAGAGTGTTGGATTCCCCCAAGCTGGAGTTGTTTGGATGCTGGGAACCCAATCCTAAGAGCAGTTAAGTGCTCCTAATTGCTGAGACACTTCTCGAGCCTCACCCTTACCAACTTCTAAGGCCTCCTGTCATTATACTGAGCCCACTCAAGAATCCAAAATAACCCCCTATGCAACTATGTACTGAACCACCACCACCTCTTCGCCATGTAATGTTCCACAGACTTGGAGATAAACGTTTTGGGAAAAACAAAATTCTATTAATCCCATTTATTTCAGGCTCAGTATCAAAATCCAGACTGGCATCTCCAACTCTCGGTTCGAAAACAAGGCTCACCTTAATTCCATCAAATGTTGAATGGTTCCAATCACCTCCTTATTCACAGGAGCCTACCTTTTGCTGGAGTGTGGTAACCTGATGCTAACTTCAAGATGAAGACAGACACCCCAGATCTCAATGTACTGTAAGCTCCATGGTCCCATCTGGACCACAGCAGAACTGTCTAAGACGTCTGTTTATGCATTATGCATTTAGTAGAGTCCGTCCCAGCACACAGACACTCTACCCCCTACACCTGGTGCTCTGAGGGATAAGAAGACCTGCATTTTCAAACACACTATCTCCACTGAGAATTTTCCGATTTTGGAACTATCATGCCACAATTATATACTTGTATGAAAATCTTCTTAGCGCAGACCAGTAATCCCAGAGGCCTGGAGGACAAGGCACAAAGTCACAAGTACAAAGGCCAGCCTAGTCAACCAACTCAGCAAGCCACTGTTCCAAAAAAAAATGGAAGAAGGGACGCAGAGGTAAGTTCCGCGGTAGAGTACTTGTCTACCATGCATGAGACTCTAGGATCAGTCCCTAATACTGAAAATCTAAAAATGTCCTTGGGGAACTTACTACTATATACAATGCTTAAACACCAGTAAAGAAGGGAGACAGGAAGGCAAGGAGACAGACAAGGAAGAATGGGGGGAAGGAGGGGAGAAGGATGGAACTCATTCAGCATGGGTCTCTTCTGTAGAGAAGCAGGAAAGGCAATCAACATCCACAGGATACTGGTAAGGGTTCAAAAGAATCATCCATCACTGAGTCTTGGTCATGAACCTGAGAATGGATCTCAGCAGTTCCATATGACAAGCCGGAAGGAGGCCAAGGCTCTCCAAGGGATGGGTAGTATGCCCAAACTTTTAGAGCAGGAGTTGCCTACGAGCTCTCTTCCCTGCACCAAGTTTCCACTACCCCTGTCTTCCACTTTGCCCCTCCTATGTAGAACCAAGCATTCTGACCCTTCCTGAAGTCACCTACCAGCCTGCCACCCCCCACCCTAGCCTGGAGCCTTTCTTTCCTGCAAACTCTTTTCTATACTAACAGGCCAGGGCCTGGAGTCATGCAAGCAGAGTTCTCATTAGGCAAGCCTAGAAGCCCCAAGGTATTCAGGGGACAGGCCTGGCCAAGGGGGAGGCTGAAGCCAGCTGTCACTAGATTCTCACCTGGAATCCTGCCCCAACCTTCCTGTACTTCTCTCTACACCCTTCATTAACCCAGAATGGCCAGTCATTATAGACCACAGAACCAAGACCCTGCTGCTGGGTAACCTTTCCTCCATTTACCTGAGGCACCAAGGAAAAGTCCTGAGCCCAGGTGCAAGCTGGAGAACTAGAGATAAAATAGGCGCCCAGGCACCTGTGGCGAGAGATATGGGACTAGCTGGCTACCTTCAAACAGCATGGCTGCAGGCAAGTCACTTCCCACTCTGAGTGTCAGCTCTTTGTGTGTGAGCAGCTGGCCTTACACAGGAAGCAGACTGAAAGAAGCCTCTAGAAGGGGCTGGACAATGGTGCAAACACCCACACACTCACCAGAGAAAATGCAAGCGGTCTAATGAGGAAGTCTGTACACCCCAGAAGCTACAATAGAGCTTGGAGGTGGAGCTTCCTGAAGGTCGTGGGTTTTTTTGTTTTGTTTTTTAATTTTAAAATATGAGCAGGATTTTGGGTCTAAAGACAGTGAGGAAAAAAGGTCACTTACCTGAAGAATATTTAAAATTGACAGCTCCGGGGTGGATAGGCAGATGGACAGGGAGAATGGGGAGGGGTGGGGGTGGAAGGTGTGGATGGATGAATAGGTCCTCACATTCACTTGCAAAGCACAGTCTTTGGTCCTACAACCAGATGCAGAATTCTAAAGACATCCCCCATAGAAATGGAGGTCTTGGTTCCTGAAACAACAGGCCTAACAAAAACCACGTGAGGCCTCCCCGGTTCCCAACAACAGCAAAAGTTGATCAGAGGGATCTTATAAACCCTTGGGACGGGGTGGGGGATGGAGGAGGGGGAGCATTAACACCACGGATGGAAATGAGGATTTTCAAAACATGCACAGGTGATAAACAGGAAAAGCTGCAGCCACAGCAGGCACTTTATAGTGAGGTAAGAGGGCTCGCCTTCCTTTAGTCCCTAACGCGGTTGGTTTGCTGTTTAGTAAATCTGCCGATCAAATTAAGCTCTTCCTGCAGGGTCTCTTCCTTACTTAGAATGCTATGCATAGAAAGTCATCCCCTACCCCTTACCAGCACACATATAACAAAGAGTGGCTATGGTAGAAGCCTATTCAAAGTAACCAGGCAGCAGGAAGAAGGCCTCTTAAACATGTAGCTATTTGGAGAATAGCAGCTCTATCGAGAGAGAAGATAACTGTGTATAATAAAAGGGGGGGGGGTGCGTTTGCACGTGCTCATCCTATCCAATAAGGTGGAGGGAAGTCTGCCTACCCAGCAACAGAAGCATTAACGCGGCTGATGATGACTGCAGCTGGTACTGCCAGAGCAAGCAGCAGTAGCAGCAGCACCATGCACCCAATACCTGCTGTGTAACTGGTCCCACAAAGGAATCAGGAGGACTCTCACCTGCTCATCCCCATAGCAGCTCCTGACTCCCAAAAAGAAGCTAGGTTTGGAGTACCACTTCTGTATAGGTGCAATAGAACACAGTAGATGCGTAGCTCAAGCCCCCAACACTGTGACTGTCATTAGGAAATTGTTGTGATATGATGATAAAACATCACAATATGGTATTGGTGGCCGGCAAGGTGGCTCAGCAATTAAGGTCTTTGCAGTTCAAGCCTAGAGGTGGGAGTCTAATCCTGGGGACCCACATGGCCGTGAAAAGTGAGGACTGATACACGCAAGCATAGCTATATACAAAACTGAGTGGGTGGAAAGCTGGCCAGATGGAAAGACGACTATAGAGCAAACTTTAGCAGGAGTCTTTGAAGAAAAAGAACATGGAATGCAAATGTACAGGTATAATGTGCACAAGCACAGAAGGAACAAGATTTAGAAGGGAAATTATCAGAAAGAGTCACCACCTCCCCAAACACCCTGATAGGTGGAGCTCCAGTAGAAGCAAAGGTGGGTGGTGAATCCACAATGAAATCCTATCATGCACCCTTGACTGCAGCAGGAGAGCAGATATGTGTTTCTATGTAATAGACACTGTGAGAAGTTCCCTGGCCCTTCCATGTTCCAACAGCAAGGGAGAAATGTCATCTCTCCAGATGGCCAAGTGGACAGGAGCAGAGAACTCTTGACTATTGAGCTCTTCATTTACAAGAAAACCTAGCCCCTTCTACCTGCCTAGTCTCTTGAGACTCTTGCCCAGTTTCAAGGTTCTCAGGAACCTCTTCCCTAAATGCACCAATCAGAAACTTTTAGCCCATCATTTGGTTTTTGGAAGATGTCATAGCTGACATCGTTTCTTTGTGGAGATGGTAGCCCAAGCTAGCCTCAAACTCATGATCTTCATGCCTGAAGTCTCCCAGGTGCTGGAATGCCATTTATGTATAACCAAGCTGGCTTTGGGCTGCCAGTGCAGCAGCCCGTCTTGGTCCCATGCAGTACCCCAGCGCCCACAACTGGCACCTGAGCTCTGCCAAGAAAAGCCGTGCTTCTGGCAGTCCCATATCTGTCACCAAACCTGCTCCTCTCTCTCTCCTACACAGGCTCACCCAGATTCCCTGATGGTTCCAGGAAATGGCCCTGCCCAGATTCACACACTGCCTTCCCTGTATCCCCTGGAGCATCCTCAGTTCCTGTCAACACTGGCAGCTGTTAGCCGGTACTAAGACTCAAGGGTCAAAGTTGGCGTTCACAGGGTTTGATGTCACCCATCTCTTGGCAGAACAACATTAATCCTGAGGCTCACCACACCCAGATAATATAAGCTCAAGGAGGACAAGATGGCACAGGTAAAGAAGGGAGAAAAAGCAATCTCCTCCAGGATTTGTGACTCAGCTTGTCTACTTGTAGGGACAAAGAAGCAAGGATTTGCAAGGGCCTCTGGGTACCAGGCATTTCAAGCATGAGAACCTCACTCTCCTCTCTTTGACCTAGATGATATCACCCTTATTTGACAGACAAGGAAACTGATGTTATAACAGGTTAACTGAACAGCAAACCCAAGATTCACCTCCCTGAAGACAAAAAGTGCAGATCTCTCTCGATTTCATACTGATCCTTCCACTCAACATTGCCCTGTCCCTGCTCAGTGTAAAGGGGGAGCATTTAGACACCAGATGGACCACTGGGCACCCTCGTGGGATACACACCTATGCATAGCATGCAGGAGAGCAGGGGTGCATATCTCTGCAGGAACGGTACAGCTTCTTAGATACAACTGCCTGTTAGGTTCCTGATTATTCAGGGGAAGTGGTGCAAACTAGCAAGGCAAACTCAAAAGCACGCCAGAGTTCACATTCCACCTCTGTTACCTTGTGACCATGGGAAAGCTATTTCACCTTCACGCCCTTCCGTAATCCAGAGCTGGAGCTGAAACAGACGCTTAGAAGCGGCTTTTGCTAAAAAGCATTCATTGACAGCTCACGTGGGTCTACAAACCGGATAACAGCCTAGCATCCTTGTTTCACATTTCGTCCGCCCATCCCCTATACTGTGAGTCACTCGCTTACCGCTACACATAGAAATGTCTGCAGTTCACAGAGTGTGTCTAACCTTTCTCATCCTCCTTCAAGGTTGACAACATAAACTAGGTCATTGTCTGAAACCTGCTATCTGGGAACCCAAGAACTGCAAAACCAGAAGAGGGCAATTATCCGTGACACCACGGCTATATCCAGAGCAGAAGTAATCGTCTTTCCTCTGACACAGATTGAGCCCGTCCTGCAAGGACATCAGGTGAGGCCTTTCTTGGACCACCTTACAGAATTGTAGTGAGACAATGATCAAGCATACCACCCTTTGACCAGGATTGCTTAATCATGGTATCGCCTTCTTTCTCCTTGCTCCAAAATTTTCCCCATTCAAGCCTGAAGCTCATGTCAGTGTCCCAGCAGACAGTCCTGGGGGGGGTCACTAGAAACCTTTATTTGCTCCTAATTCCAGTGTGGCCACAGTGGAATGTATGTCTGCTCTCTATTTTTGCACCGTTGCTTATCTATTTAAATGGTGAATTGGGGGCCAATGGCTGAACATAGTGTATTGGGGCTGCCTCTGATTACAGGCTTATACAAAAGTGCAGGCTTTTGCCCTGAAAATTCCAGTACTGTTCCTGGTCTTTCTTCTCCTGTGCAATGAGGAAAGAAACCTATACATTGTTGCTTTGTGTCTTCTGAGAACACCATGGTGAAATTAGGGAGTTGAATAGTCAATCTGAAAGAGTCTAACATGAGCCAATCTACCTCAAAAAAATAGAGGGAAATCATCTTTCTCTCATTTAAACATGTCCTTAAAGGGCAGGCATGATGCATAAAGATGCTTGCTGCTGTGAGAAATGTTTCTTTCGTTTATCAACAGAGGTCCATACTCCCTAAACCTCCTCCATCCCCGTCAGGCTGATTAGTCAATCACATTAAACTGAGTTTCCACCAATAAGATGAGCGCCTGTGTTAGGAATAAAATACAAAGACCATTTGGGCCATGCATGTTCACTGGCCCAATTTGAGTTCAGGTATGTCTATTCTACAAAAAGAAATCACCTTGCAGAGTTACTTTCACATCGTTAATATATTCCTTTGTGTGGCACAGAGAGTTAATTGTTTTCCAACTGACAAGGCCAGCAAATAACTTGAGTTTAGTGCCTGGAATCCACACGGTAGAAGGAGAGAATCAACTCCTTAAAGTTGTCCTTTGACCTACACACGTGCACTGTGGTATAAATAAATGCATGCATGCACTCACCCATACACGCATTCACACACACACACACACACGCACACAAATAAAATAAACATAATAGAATATATTTTTAAGTGTCACTAAAAATGAAGCCCCTAGTAGAGAAAAGGAAAAAGGTAGGTCCAGGTCACAGAAGCAACTGTTGTACGTCATAGTTTGTGGAAAAACTACTCATGTGGCCATCCTTTTTGGATGCTAGATGATGCCCTTAGAAAATTAACCATTCATGGACACAAGAGAGTTCTGAAAGCTTCTATCAAAACCAGAAATCTGGTGACATAGCCCATACCTGTACCAGGGAGTCAGGGAAGGGAGGATCAGAAGTTTGGTAGCAACCTCCGTCTTCAGCAACACCCTATTAGAAATCCCCATCACCATCTGCCTCTGTGCTACTTTTCAAAATGCCTGCCTTCAAAGCATGTCCGTACTCAAAGCTCTTTCCAACTCACTCATCACCTTCCATAGAAGGTGACAATGGCCTCCTAATCATCTTTTTACTCATGAGGTTCCAGGTGAATTCAAAGGATGACTGTTTTCCAACCTACCCCTACAGATCTTTGAGGTCTAGTCCATCTGTCCCCAGTGCATAAGCGATGGCTAAACGCCGGACTACTACCACACGTGGCTTGCATCAGCACTAACACATGGGTCATCAGCCTTACCTAGGAAGCCATAAAACAGACTCCTTCCCAAAGGATGGGTTAGGCTTTAGAACTAGCACTAGCCAGCAGAGGTGACGCCACCAAAGCCACATAAACAGAGAAAAATTTCTAGGGCCCAAACCTTAGCAGCATCTTCTATGCTAGCACAACTATGCACCAAACATCTTTCCACTCAGGGTCAGCTATCTCCAGTGCTAAACAGACAGATACAGTAGCCCTAAAGAGTTCTCACTGCCAAGCTCCTAGCTGCCTGCCCCCAAAAGTTGAAAGCCCTCCTCTACCAGAGACAAGTTCGGGGCTCAGCATTCAGTCTCACTCCACAGAGAGCTCAGGCCTTCTAAAGACATTTTTATTTCACCTTGGTGGTTGGCTTCCTGCACTACAGGACAGCTGCCTTAAGAGGAAGACCCCCAAAACCAGACTGGGGGGGTGCTAAACTGAGTCAGGCAGGTCTGAGCATCAAATTCTAGATGTTCTGATTTCTGCTTCTCTCTCTGCCTCTGAACTGGTATCATCTCTGACTAGACCCCATTTCTTTAAACACCAAATGGGTACAAGGACCTTGCGATTAATACACAAGAATTCTTGCACCTGTTCCCTAAAAAAAAAAAAAAAAAAAAAGATTGAATTCTCAAGGTAGCTTCAGGATGCTCCCAAAATACGCAAGATACAAGAAAGTTGGCTGATCTTCCTGGGACCCGCCCAGGGCCCAGGAATCTGCCCTACTTCACTCCTGCCCCAGCTTGCTTAATTACTGCCCTGGCTCCCTGCCTGTCACCCAGCTGCTGGCTTGAATTGAACTTTTGGATTCTGGATCCTAGCTGGCAGCCTGAGGTAGAGGTGAATATCATTCCCTAGCCCACATACATAGGCCGGGAAAGGAATCAGGGTAAAAGAGTCCTTGAGGAGGGCAGAGAGGGTCAAAGGCCGTGTGGACTGCCTTTAAATACCCCGAGATCAGGAACACTCATGTGGGTTCCACAAAGGGTTCACTGTTGAGTACACAGCTGTACCCTGTGTGACTCAGAGCATGATTCAGCAGCCCACTAGAAGGGCATGCAGAAAAGCTCTTGAGTCACTTCTAGAAGCAGGGGGTCCCGTGCCAAGCTATCAGCACAACTCAGTCCAGAGGAATGCCCTCCCCCCCCCACTGCCAGTCTTGCCCACTGCCTGGGATTCATACACTCGGCATCTCAGCTGGGGCACGTGATGGGCCTGTCACTGGGCCAGGGCAAATAGGCAGGGGCAACAAGAGTCCCATTTCCCGGCTGGGATGAGATCACTGTGAAGGGGGGAGAAAGGAAGCAGGATCCAGGACCCGGGAAGGGGTGGGGATGGCCAGGAAGTCAGCAAGCCTCCCTGCTAGGGTTGCAGTAAGCTGGCTTCTGGAACTGGGGGAGAGGAGCCAGGAATAAAACAGGAAACAAAGGGGCAAAATAGAGCCTGGGCCCAAGGGCACAAAGGGAACCCCCCCCCGTGTAAATTATTCTGAATGATATACGGCCTCAGTATCTTGTACCACCCCCATCCCCAACCTCCCACCTTTCCCTCCTTCTTTATTCATCTTTATTAGAACTCAACTTTGGCCACTTACCCCAGCAAATACACCCCTACAGAAAGCTTCTGTCAGAGCCAGCTTGAGTCAAGATGCCCTCTAGATATACTGTAGAGACCGCTATGGCAAGCCCTTCAGTCAGTGAGCCCCTCCCCAGAGTCCCTCTATTCTATTCCTTCTTTATGGGACCTCGGCAGCTCCTGTTGCATCTCTTCCATACAGGCTTCTAGGAGAAGCCTGAGAAACTTGCTTACTTTCCCAGCAACCTCTAGGTCGGCAAAGTCACAAGAGCATGGCCATGCAAGCTGGACAGCGTGCTCTATATTAGAGGAAGGGAGGACCAAGCCCCTCAAGGAATCACTATTAAGGAGCATCTGGGTCATTCATTTAAGGCTGAGTGTGGTGGCACATGCCTTTGGTCCCAGTATTTGAGAGGCAGAGGCAGGAGGATTTTTTAATTAGAGGCTAGCCTGGACTACATAGCAAGTTCTAGGACAGGCAGGACTACATAGAGACCCAGTCTAAGAAAGAAAGAAAAGAAAGAAAGAAAGAAAGAAAGAAAGAAAGAAAGAAAGAAAGAAAGAAAGAAAGAAAGAAAGAGGATACTCATTTCCATGTGACCAGAAGTTGGGAAATGGTAGGTAGTCAACTATGTTGTATCAGCAGTTTTCTTGACAGTAAGGGATGGCCAGTGGCCCTAGCTCAATTTACTCAGCCTTGTTTTGGTACTCGGCTTTACGTCCCTAAATCCTGGTTATCTTGCTGAGATGCTGCAAAGTGTACCATTTGATTATTATATATTAACTCAAGGAAAAACCTCAATCCAATGGATACAGAAAATGTGGTACATTTACACAATGGAGTACTACTCAGCTATTAAAAACAATGACTTCATGAAATTTGCAGGCAAATGGATGGAACTTGAAAATATCATCCTGAGCGAGGTAACTCAGTCACAAAAGAAGGAA
>CM052718.1:35987145-36063999 GCA_028551405.1 Uromys caudimaculatus | reverse complement strand
AATACACATTGATGGACTTATGGTTTGGACCACATATGAGGCAGAGGATGACCTCGATGGCCATCAGGGAGAGAGGAAAGGCCCTTGGGCCTGAGGATGTTAGAGGCCTCAGTAAAGGGGAACGTCAAGGTGGGAATATGGAGATGGGTGGACGGGGGTGGGGGGGGTGGGGGGGGTGGGGGGGGTGGGAGGGGTGGGGGGGGTGGGAGGTGGAATTCCCTCCTAGAGGCGGGTTGGGGAGGGGACGGGGGGTATCCAAAGAGGAGACTCAGAAAAGGGGAAACATTGGAAATGTACATAAAGTATCAAAAATAAAAAAGGAGGGAAAAAAAAAAAAAAAAAAACTCAATCCTATGAGACAGACGTCACTGTGACTTTTTATTTTATAGAGGGACTGAACAGAGGACCAGAGAGGCTAGTGACATTCACAGTGAGATTTGAACCTATATGAACCACTACCTAACCTCTACACCTCACTCCTTATTTGCCCCACACCTTCCAAATCAGGGCGGGGAAACACTGACCAGCCTTCAGATCCAGTTTCTCAAACTGTGGTGGATTGTAGAACTAAATGGGGGAGAGGGGGTGTCTCAAAAATGTTTGTCAAAAGTAAAAGAATGCACAAGAGCCAACACTTAGCTCAAATCAAAAGCAGGAAGAATCCGAGATGTTTCTGACAGGGTTCACCCATGGAGCATCACATGGTTTCACTGCAGCATGAACACACAGAACTCTGTAACTTATATGAATATCAGTTTAATTATGTGTTTGTTTATCTATTTACTTACTTACATATTTATTTAGTATAGGTGTTTTGCATGGACCCTATGGAAGCCGGAAGATGTCAGATTCCCTTGAAACTGGAGTTACAGATGGTTATGAGCCACCATATAGGTGCTCAGTTGTTTTCATCATTAGCCATCTTTTCTAGGACCAGGGACATGTTTTCTATGAACCAGGGTGAGTGGCATCATAACCAAAAGCACAAAGACATACCAGCCTAGAGCTCAGGTTTCTGATATTGTATCAGTAAAGCCATAGAGACAGCAAGGGCTTCTTTTCTATGCTAACAGCATTATCTATTTTTAAAAGCCTAACCCTAGCTCAGGCAGTGGCAAAGTCAGATGGACTCTAGCTCTGGCTGAGCCTGTTTTCAAGCTGCAGTCCCTTGCAGCCCTTGCTCAGGTTCCCACTCACAAGGACTGGATCTACACATGCCCAGTCTTTTTTTTTTTTTTAAGATGTATTTATTCATTCGTTTATTTATTTATTTATTTATTTATTTAATGCATATGAATACACCACCATTGCTCTCTTCAGGCACACCAGAAGAGGGCATCAGAACCCGTTACAGATGGTTGTGAGCCACCCTGTGGTTGCTGGGAATTGAACTCAGGACCTCTGGAAGAGCAATCGGTGCTCTTAACTGCTGAACCATCTCTCCAGCCCCCATGGCCAGTCTTCTTTTCCTTCTTCCTGAGTCCCTCCCTGTTCCTTCTTCCAGCCCCTTTCACCTTTGCAGCACAGCCTGGAGTAATATGGCAGCTGCCGGGAACCTAGAAGTTTCTGAAGGATTCAGCCTTTATCTGATTACAAACCAGTTTTTCAACCTCCTGGGAACACCTTGTTCTGAAGGCAGCTGGCTGCAAGTTCCAGTTCATCCTCAACAACTACCTCTAAGGCTGGAAGACTGGGGGAAGGAGGGCAGTTCTTCCTGCATAGTTCACAAATGCCCCGACCCAGCCCATGCTGAAGATCCTGAATAGGGAAAAGGTCTTCAGAGGTTTGAAGGGGGAGGGGAAACCATGGATGCATGGTTTGCCTCTGCACTGCCAAAGATCATACGCTTTGTGTAGCGTTGCCAAAGATTGGCAGACCCAAAGGTCACTAACACCTGCTCTTCAAAATGCTCTGTTCCTGTTGTTGGCTCCCTCATCAAACCCACTCAGCTCTAGCCTCAGCTGCCACCAGCAGGAAACAAGACTCTCTGCCATCCTCTTCCCAGTAGTTTCTTTTTACATATGAGGGCTCCTGGCATTTATCCTATAGCCCGCACTGGCACCTACACGTACAACTTTAAACATCCTGGAGCCTGACATTCCCTCCCTTTCGGTGCCCAGAAAGCCCTTCCCACAGAGCTGTACCACTGGGCAGATGCTTCCACTCCTTTAACAACAGTCCTAGGCCAGTTGTGAAGAGTGCTGGCCCAGCATTTTTATTTATTTTATTATTAGTGTTTGTGTGTCTAGGTGTGTGGGTGGGTGCGCGTGTGCCACGACATGTAAGTAGAGGTCAGAGGACAACTCTGTGGAGTTAATTCTCTCCCTCTGTCTTGATGCAGATTCAGAGATAGAACTCAGATCACACTATGCCTTTGCCCACAGAGTCATCTTGTTGGCCTATGCCAACCATTTTGTGGGTGTGCTCCTCCCTGAATTTATCTAAGCTGTCCTATTAATTCAGCCTCTTGGCATGCTGTGACAAGCATGGACTGCATGTGTTCTGGGATTGTCCTCCCACAAAACCTATCCACTCTTGAGGCCACTGATATGCATAACTTACACTTCTTGGTTACAAGACCGTCACTTACCTAGACTTCTTAGTGGCTAAGCAGTTTGGACAAATATCTGTCTGTCCCTTCCCCACTCTACTTAGGCAAACAATGGCATGCTTTTGTACTCTGTTTTTATCGCAACAATATAATCCCTGAATCTGCCTGTGCACGCATATAGTGTGATTCCTCTTTCCTTTCCATACGCAACCAGCTGAACCATGTGTCATCAATTACTGAATCGATCTTCCATTCACAAAATTGCTCCCAATCTTTTGCTGCTATAAAAATGTAACTATGAATCACCTTGGGCACAGTTCATTTTGTGCAGATATCTACAGGTACATCTGCTGGGGAAATAGTTCAGTGTATCAGTGGGAAATTAGATGGCCAAAGGCTGTGCGTATTTGTAGTGTGGACAGGAAAAAAAAAAAAACAAACCACCATCTCTTTCAGCCAGCTCGTATCCCCTCTGCCTACCACTACTATTACTTTGCATAGAGGGTCTACTACCTGTGGGCTGAAGAGTCCATTACTGATTTGTGCATAAAGTAGTCTCCATAGGAAAAAACATTTACGTTTCTCTGGGTTGAAGCATTTTCTTTTTCATTTTGGTTTTTTGAGACAGGGTTTCTCCATACAGTCTTGGCTATCCTGTTACTTGCCTTGTAGACCAGGCTGGCATAGAACTCAGGGATGTGCCTGCCTATGACTCCAGAGTGCTGGGATTAAAGGTGTGCACCACCACTGCCCTGCTGTAGAAGTATCTTAAGTTTAAGGATCACTTGGAACCCTTCTCTTGACCATTGAAAGCTCTGTGAGCCACAGTGTCCCTGGCTTGAGCTGGTCCTGCCTATACACAGCCATCGTCACCAGCCACATCCCTGACTGATCGCCTAGCAAGCCTTCCACGCTATTTTAAGGTTCTTAGAACTCTGCACAGGATTCACTGCTCACAGGGGACAGACTACAAATGTTTTCCACTGGAACAAAAATTTTAATGGTAGAACTGAAAACACGGTTTTACAATGGGTTCTGATTATCAAGCCTTCCAGAATATCCTCTCTTGAGACTCTCAGCTCCTTTCTCTTTCCTGTCAGTTACAGGCTGGCAGGCACACACATGGAGGTCGGGCAGCGGCTCATCTAGGCAGTTGGCCTAAAGTAGTGCTTTTTCTCCAAAACCGGACCTCTTGGGTGGGCCTCAGAGCCCACCACAAAGCAGGGAAGAGCAACACAGTCTCTGTCCACACCCAGGGCCACTCATCCTCCTGAGGGATGACCCATGACATTCAGCCCAAGGTCACACGTGGAGTGGCCCTCTTCTTTCTGGCTCCTGGCCCTTCCCACCATCCTGTTTACTCCACCACAACCCAGGAACCCTTCCCTCTCACTCTCGGCTGGTGATTCTCCACCTGTGGATTGCAACTCCCTTGGGGGTCAAATGACCCTTTCATAGGGATGGTATAACAGAGATCCTACATATCAGATATTTACATTATGTAGCAAGATTACAGTTATGAAGTAGCAACACAAAGAACTTAAACAATTTTACAGTTGGGGATCACCATAATGAACTATCTTAAAGGGCTGCATCAGTTTCCTAATGTTGAGAACCACTAGGCGAGGCCATCTTCTCCAAATGCTATCTATATACATTGTCTCGGAGGCCAGGAGGAATGCAGGTAAGAGCTACATCCGGGTTCTGGAGTGCTGGAGGGTACCAGCAGGACTTTAGAGGGCAGACAGAGGGATTGGGGGGAGCACTCTTTCCAAGTGACAGTGACTGGTTCATCCTCATTTCCACCCCTCAAAGCAGTCCTTCCTCACCAATTCTAGCTAAACTTCCTCTTGTCCTGTCTCCACCTCTAAACCTCATCTATCACTAAACCCTCCTTACCTGATCCCTGGGCACCGTTACTAACCCACAGCCCTGTGACTGATGTGGCTGCTTCCTTGGTCTCTCTGCCAGTCTCACTATGAGGGTTTGAATCCCAGCTCTGCCTTTTATTAACTGGGCCACCTTGGGCCAAGTTACTCAACCTCTCTGGGCTGTGGTTTTTTTCATCTGTAGAATGGAATAAAAATGCTCAGAATCTAGCACAGCTAGATGGATAAAAAAGACTTAGCTGACAGAAAGTAGAACCTAGCACGTGATACAGGGTAAGCGGAAAGTAGAAGCTACCACTGTCACTGTCACTGGGGTAACAATCATGGCTAGGTTCCATGTGGCATTAACTGGGCCTCTCAACACTTTACCTCTCAATGGTCCTCAGTGACAAGCCTGTAAAGGACTCGTACCCATCACTCTTGAGCAGAGTTACAGCGTGGTTAGCCTTCTAGGCTTCCCCAGATGTGTGCTTTGGAAAAGGAGACCATAGTTTGCACAAAATCCGGGAAGAACTCATGGGTATGTGCTATGTATTCATCTATAAACAGTCACAGTCCTTCAGAACCACATCCCATATTCCCAACCTTGCATGAAACAAAGCTGAGAGAAGGTTCTCCACTGAAGTCAGAACACAATAAGAGTCCCAGCAATGACCTTCGACAAGATCCTCCTCCAGCCAGATACAGTCTTGTCTCAGGGTCAGTCCAGAGGTAACTAGTAAACATGAGAGAAAGCCCAGGGAAGGTTTGGAATCCCAGCTTTCTCGTGTAGGCAAGTGAATCATTAATTCAAAGCCAGTTTTGGCAATATGAGGCTAACCTGAGCTACAAGAGACTTGTGGTCACCAAAAAAAAAAAAAAAAAAAAAAGATGACAAAGGAGAAGGAGGAGAGGAAGAAAGAAAGAACAAAGAAACAAACAAGGGGGGAGGGAGGAATCAGGCTGCCACTGTGGAATTCAAAGCTGAGCAGGAGGACAGCCTAAGGCCTCTTTTAGCTCACTTGCTGGCCCCACCCGGAGACCCAGGCCTTCCGCGTGCAGGCACCAGGTGATAATGATGGCTTGAGGGAAGCCAGGTTGTGTGCTGGCAGTAAAATGGAACAAGATTCCAAAGAGCCCTGGCGTTTACCAGGCAGGCTACCCACCCTCCAAAGCCTCTCTGACTAACAGACACTAGGTTCACTAATGTGGCTCCACTCCGCCATGCATGTACAAATCACCCCGTAAATACACAGCACCTTTGAGAATGAGAAAGCATCACAGCTTCCAGCCAGATGGGGAGAAATCACACCAAAAACAAGGGGCAAAGTAAGTTGGCTCCGCTCCCCTCCCCCACCTCCCCTTTGGAGCCACAAACCATACTATCAGTGTTATGGGTTTGAAATCAACAGCATCCGGAGACAGAAAATGATGAAGGTTAGTGAATGGGCCTATTAAATGAGAGTGATATAAGAGGGGGTGAGTTGAAACTAGATAAGAAAAAATTGGTGCAATCCAGAAAAAGAAGGAGGGGGGGTGCGGGGAGGAAAGGGGGGGGGAGAGGATAACAGGGGAAGAGGAGGAGGAGAAATTAGCCCTCTGCAGAGCTACGGGAGAAGTGTTTTCAGCTGGGACAGTAAGTGCAAAGGTCCTGTGACACATAGAAAAGGGCAAGTGAGCTAACCAAAGTCCTAAGAAAGGGGACAACGAGATGAGGCTGGAGACCCAGAAGGCCAGTCAGCTCAGGGTTTCAAGAAGGGAGGGCTGCAAATGAAGTCTGGGGAGGGGTTGGTATCTATGGGTTCACAGTTTCTTTTTGGCACTAAGGATAAAACTCATGCCCTGTGAAGTTCTTTTCCCGGGACTTGAGCTGGAACCCAGGGCCTTGTATATACTAGCAAGGGCTCCATCGCTGAACCATATACCTAGGAAAGGGATAGTTGGAGGAGACTGGAAGGTGGCTAGTGGCAATGGGTGTGTAGCAGGTTACGAGGGAGCCATTGTGGAAGTAGTCCAGGTAGGCCTGTTGTAGGTTGTACCTTCGCAGTGAGAGGCAAGTAGAGCGGAGGCAGAGAGGGGGGCTATTTGGAGGAAGAATATTCTAGACCACACTCACAGTGAAGCAAGAGGTCCTTAGCTCCATGGTGACCCATATGCTTGTTGGAGATGAATCCTCCCACCCAAAGCAAGCCTAGCAAGCCTGTTTGAGAATCACTGGACATGTCGACTGTCAGCATTACTAATACCCAGGTGACTCCCCAAGGATATCCATCAGTATATCTATCAGGAGTCAGACCCAGCCAAAATGGAGAGAGCTTCAAGATAGCTTCGACAGAAGAAACTGTGTATGGGTTCAGCTCCACTTCCAGCACTGGGACCTGCCCAGTAAAGATGGGAAGGGCTTGTCCAGAATGCACAAGGCTCTGGATTTGAGACTCAGCAAGAAGAGCAAAGATGGAGGAAGAAAGGGAGAGCAGCCATGACTCCATCACTGGGCTGGAGTGGCCAGAGGAGATAGGAGCAGCTGGCCCGTCCCTGTAGCCAGGCAGTTCTAGAAAGTCCCCAGGGCAGGGCTGAGGAAGGCAGGAAAGATGATGGAACGCTTTGCTTGGTGAGCAAAACTGAAGTGCACAATCTCACCAAATCAATCCTTACCTGGGCTGTGTCATCCATGCCCTTGGGCACAGCAGGGACCAAAGGATGATGTGTGACTGCAGGATTTTGTGCACAAAGGCCACTTAGCAGCCTGCTAGTCAGGTCTGCTCTTGCAGACCCTAGAGGCTTTGACCACTCCCTGTCACTCCCCGCTTAAGGGACAGCCATTATCCAAGATGACCCAGAAAGGCCAAGAGCTGGCCCCACAGCAGACAAAGGAATGAAGAAAGCAATGCTGCTCTGGCTCTGCACTTCCTGATACAGGTTCTGCTCAGCGGAGCTGTATTTTTGTCCCCCAAACACTATTCATTAAATAACTTTGTAAATATCAAACCACCTTAGACTTACTCCAATGTATGACCTGTATCCACCTCATTCAAGTATGAAGCCATCCTTGGCTTGATTGACTGTGGTGACAAAGCACTCACTCAGTGTTTTTTGAGAAAGTACATCGACTTGGTCATTCTAGATAGACATCCCTTGCTGAGCCCTGATCATGATCCAGGAACCTACTAGGACTACAGCCAGAATGCCAGTTAGTAGTACCATTTATATCAACCGGCTGGTAGGCTCCCTACAATGCTGTTAATCCTGGGCTGAGTCCATATGCAAAGAAAAAGGAGGCCATGATCAACTAGTAATGTCGCACTGAGCACAGGGTGGGGAAGATGACCAGGGTAGAGTGTATCCTATTCCCATCCTGGGAGCACAGAGTATTCAAGGTCCTCTGTTTACTAGGCTCACAATTTAGGTAGGCTAATAAAAACATAAAGAAGAAAACGGGCCAGGTTTAGGAATATCTGTCTGTAATCTCAGGACTCAGGAGGCTGAGGTAGGAAGACTAAGAGATCTTATGTAAACAGAACCTCCTTCCATATGTAAACAGAACCTCGACTATGGTCATATTCGGAAATAGGGTCCCTACAGATGCAATCAATTAGTTAGAGTGGGGTCTACTTCTGTGGAAAAGTAAAACATCTGCCACTGGCCATTTCTCACCAGTTTGTGGCCCTCGGAGGTGGCAGCCCTAAGATGCCACAGCACCTCTTAGAAGCTGAGGTCCAGTCCTAGCCCAGCCAAGGCAGCTTCCTTGATCTCACATCACAGATGCAGGAGCAGGAGAGGAGCTAGCCCTTTCTAACATGCAGCTGGTAAGTGGTGAGCTGAGACACAATGCAGACCTCATTCAGCTCCAGAAAGCCAGGACTATGCTAGTGGAGAAGCCACTCTTTTAGCAGAACAGATGCAGAGTCTTGAGAGGCAACACCTGGAAGCCTGTATGTCTACAAGACCTCTGGCAGCTTCCGTCTGGGAAGCACCGTTTACCATAGAGTTCCTCCAACTGGCTACCAGTCCTTTCCGAACAAGTTCTGGGCAACGGAGGAGAGATTCTGCAGTGGTAATGTGTATTTTTTGGTTGTAGGGACCACCCATTAAAATATATATGTATATATTTCTAAGTATCTATTAAAGGTTTTATTATCTGCAATGTGCAATAATTACTTTCTGCTCATCACAGAGCCCTTTGTAGTCCGGACCTGACTCATTATTATTATACTTGGCTCCGATGCTAACAAGCTCCACTTGCTAAGCAGCATTCTGGGCAGAAGATCCAAAAGCCTTAGCTGATTGAGGTGCAGATCCTGGAACGGCATCTGGTGGGCCATTATTTTTAACAGGAATAAACAGCCTATCTTCTCGGGTTTTGGTTTGGTTTGGTTTTCCATTTCAAAGGATAACAAACTGGCCACAAGAACCCAGGTAAAGCATAGGATGGAGGACCCCTAACCCCCTCAACTAGTTTGCCAGCTTTATCCAGATGAATGTAGAGATTATCTGTGCACGCATGAGTGACTGTCCCGATCTCCCTGTGTTTAAAGGAAAATTTGGTTCCCAAGCCACCACGTAGAGGTTAAAGGTAAGTTTTCTGACACATATATAAAAACAAGGCTTGTTTGCTTTCTCATTTAAATTTTAAAATATGGTTTTGGCCAAGCAGAAACACAACCAGGGCTTGTGGCATGACCAGGAAAGAAAAGCTTCTGGGCTCCCCAGCCCAGGTGGCATAAGACCCCCACTTTACAGCTGCAGTTCTTGTCCGTGATTGCTCTTGTAATTCTCACTATGCTTGCCTCATTGATGCTGTTGTTTTAAAGAATGGTTGAGGGACTCGGAACTCTGCGAAGACTCTCCTTAGAAATGTCACACCCGCCCGGTGCCTCAGTTTTCCTTATAAATATTAAGAAGACCCAGGTACTACTTTGAGCTACTTTCAGAACTACTTTGAGCGTAAAAAGAGAATACAGGCTTCAAAATGGCTTTCTGTACAACAGAGAGGATCTCAGTAGAGAGAAGGTAGGACCTGCCGTCCAACCCCCCCCCACACACTGAAGATCAATATGGTCTTTCTATGTTAAATAAAGAAATGGAAAGGGGGGCCCATAAATCCATTTATGCTTCCTGAATTGGCCATTGGGCAGTGAAATATTGCTCACTATTGAATTCGATGGCTTCCACAGTGCAGTAACTTGTCCCTAACAGCCTGGCCTACCAGATACAACAATGGGACTGAGGGTGTGGGGGAGGGGTGGATCTTTGCACCAAGATGAAGATCAAAGGCCCTCAGGAGGAAGGAAGAGAGTAGGGGGTTCAGGGTTTCAGTTCCTGTCCCTGCAGGGGCCACCAAGGATTGAACTCAAATGAGCCCTGATGGTTAGTGTAAGAGAAGTAAAGGAGAGGAGTTTATGCTATGTGTCAGAAAGCAAGTGAGGAAGGTTTCCAAGGAGCTTTCCAACACCATGTGTAGCCTCAGGAAGCAGCTGAGTCCTGGTGGGCTGGCAGAGGAGTCACCCAGGAGCACAGTGTGTGGCTTCCTTCTGCACTAGTGCCATTCACAGCAATCGGCTAGGAGAGAGGTTGCTACTCGCGTTACCCAGAGCCACCAAACTGTGTTTAGGTTGGCAGCTTTGGGGAGAGGATGAGCAATCAGCCAATGGTCAAAGGTTATATAAGTATTGCCAAGCATGAAAACCAAGAAGCCAGGAGATCTGGGTTCAGAGAGACAACAATAGAAATATTTTTAAATTCTCTTAGGGCTTCCATAAAAGCTTGAATTAGAAAGTAAGAAGTTATCCTAAGGTTTTTATTTCCTGGTGAATTTTTTAAAAATACATGTGTTTTGTGTCTGGAGATAGAGCTCAATACAGCGCTTACCCGGCATGTGGTAGACCCTGGATTTGATCCCCCAGAAATGCACAAACACCAGGGATGTAGTACACACCTTTTATTCCAACACTAGGGAGGGGGAAGAAGAAGAATCAGAAGTTCAAAGTGATCCTTGGCTATATAGGATCATAATGGGCTGCGTGAGATGCTGCCCCCACATTCCTAAAAGGCTTTGCTTCTTCTCATAGAAAAATTTAAAAATATAAAAATGGTAATGTTTTCCAACAGGAGAAAGCTACACAAAGCCACACAGTAGAGTGGAAGCATCCTTGCTGTCCCCAAGGGATCCTACTACAAGTGGCCACTATCACCATCACCTCTATATATACTTCCAGATTGCTATGTACATATCCGTATGCATGCAAACATAATTGAGTGTTTGCATATAAATTTATGTGCGTGTGTGTGTGTGTGTGTGTGTGTGTGTGTGTGTGTGTGTGTGTGTTCCTCCTTCACACATAAGTGGGAACAGTTAAGAGCTTACAGAATAGTCCCTCACCATCTGGATCCTTACTTTGTCATCCGTCTAATGACAAGCATGGATGGGTCCCTTCTGATTTTAGAAGATTCATAACTATGAACAAATCCAGCCAAAAGCCAAGCACAAGGCAGCTTAAGAAGTTAAAATACATCAGGGCAATGGTGGTGCACGCCTTTAATCCCAGCACTTGGGAGGCAGAGACAGGCGGATTTCTGAGTTCGATGCCAGCCTGGTCTACAGAGTGAGTTCTAGGACAGCCAGGGCTATACAGAGAAACCCTGTCTCGAAAAACCGAAAAAAAAAGAAGTTAAAATACAGCCTGGGCGGACTCAATGAGTCCATGGGAGGTAACTGACCTCAACCAAGAGTTTCTAGGACTGGGCACACACACACACAGACACACACACTGCCCCAAGTCTCAGGAACCACCTTGATCAATACACACATACCTCTGAAAAGAGTCAGGAGTGGCTGTAACATGTGTTTCAAAGAACAAAACTAAGGACTCAGAGAAGCAATTAGCCCAAGGTCACTTAACTAGAAGGAGTAGTCTAAGGGGATGCTGGGCACCTCTCTTACACTCATCATTTTTGATGGCAGACACATAACAGGGGAAGAATTGCAAACCATTGGCATGAGTCGTCATCATCCCAGCAATGCTGTGAAGCTACAGGAAATACTGGTCACTTTGCACCTAGACTACCCTCCAAAGAGCTGTGTATTAAAGACTGGCCCTCAGCTTGATGCTACCCAGGAAAGCACTCCTAGGAGCTGTGGAACCTTTAGATAAAGGGCAGGGTCTAGTCAGAGGTTTTAGGTTATAAGAAGCATGCCCTTGAAGGAATCAGAGAGCTAGCCACTCCCTCTCCCTTCCCCTCCCAATCCTCCCAATCTTGCTTCCTCAAAAACCAAAGTCTCCTTACTCGGCCCATGGTAACCTCAAACACACAATCCTCCTACCTCAGTCTCTGGAACAGTATTGTACAGGGGCACACCACTGTACCAAGGTTTTAAACATTTTCTCTTTTCAAGCTGATTGTTTCTGCTGTTTTATTACAACAATGGAAAATGAACTGACACAGACATCCTCTTAATTGTCTCTGAAAATTGTCACAGAACTTATCTATGACCTGCTCTTCTGTTGTCTACTAACACATCTGAAACTGAATTTTATGGGTGAGCCCAACTTAGCAGCCAGATGTGCATGGGCTCACTTCACCTTCCCAGCCATCCCGAAGTAAATGTCATCTCTCCCTTTCCCAGTGAGCAAACAAGGCTAGCAGAAGCTAAGTGGCTTTCCAAAATTCTCTTGTAGACAGAAATATCAGGTCCATCCCAGGATTTTTTCCACTCAGCACCCCAGACTTAGAATAGAAACATCTGTAGTCCCATGGAACGACTCTCAAAACCCCCAATCTTAGAGAAAAGCCATGGCCAACTCTTAGAGAGTCATCAGCTTCATCTCAACCAGATCCAAATCTCCCCTATACTGAGCCTCAACTTCACAGGAATACAGCTCCATGGAGGAAGGGTGTCTGACTTGGTGCAGCAGAATAAGGAAATGGCGGGGCCATGTGCATGAAGAGCCTTAAACACATCCGAAAACAGAGCTAGACATGGTGGCGCATGCTTGCCATCCTAGCCCTAAGAGAGTTGAAGCAGGAGGATATCAGGAGACTGAGTCCAGCCTGGGCAGCAGCAGCGTTGTGCAACATGACATTGTATTTAAAAGATGCCAGATGCTCTGCACACTACACTAAGAGAAAAATCCAAAATAACTGTTCACTTTGTATTTCTCAAATTCACGAGAAATGTGCTCAAAAATCACAAAATGCAACAAAGTTGTCTATGTTCATTCTTTTCTTACTTAGGCTTTTAACATTTTCCATGTTTCTACCAAAAACAAGATAGATATCATAAATATAAGCATTATTTAGAAAAATAAAACATGCCCAATGACCCAGTCCTAGATAAAACAAGCATATGTAAAATACAACGACAACTGAAGAATTTGTTTCGTCTTACGTTTTCAGATTATGATCCAACAAAACAAAATCAAAATGACACATGGAGGGATGGAGGAGCCAGCAAGAAGGCACTCCAGCCCAGAATGGAAGGAACAGGGAAACAAACCCTAGAATCTGTCTACACACTGCGGTTGGTCTGCAGAGCACTGGGGAATCGGGAAGGAGCAGGGGGAGCACGGGGGGGGGGGGGGAAGCAGGGAGGAGCAAGAGGGAGCAGAAGAAGCAAGGGAAGCAAAGGGAGCAGGGAGGAGCAGGGGGGAGCAGAGAGGAGTGAGGAGAGCAGGTGGGTAACAGGGGGTAAAGCCCTCCCAAAGAGAACTCTGAACCTAGACTGAGAGGAGGAC
Source organism: Uromys caudimaculatus (assembly GCA_028551405.1). Taxonomy (NCBI): domain Eukaryota; kingdom Metazoa; phylum Chordata; class Mammalia; order Rodentia; family Muridae; genus Uromys; species Uromys caudimaculatus. The sequence goes on along the minus strand of CM052718.1, from coordinate 36,050,848 downwards.
ACCTTAATGGAATAAACAAGCAAAGAAGTCCCCAGGGATCCATTCGACACCCCAGTGCATACATGAAGGCTCAGATAGTGCAGAACAATACGCGTGCTATGTTTACATTCATACCTCACAATAAAGGTTAATCAGACATGATGGGAGATTAATAATAACTGTACCAGATCTCAGCAACCTCAGTGTGCAATTTTCTTTTCACCTTTGCACCAAAAATAAGCACTTCATGCCTATCTGTGGAACCTCCAAATTGCAACATTATGGTTCTACTGCAGGGCTATTATTAAGTAAACCAAAGGTTCCTGGCACACAAGCATTGTGATAGGAGAGTGGGCCAGGTACCACCCACCCGAACTATGCTATCCAAACTCCCTACTTGGCCCAATAGGTTCAGTATTACTACCTCTAAATATCATTATGCTCCAGAGAAGCATTATGCTTCTGTTGTTTGGGTTTTGTTTTGTTTTGTTTTGTTTTGTTTTGCTTTGTTTTGTTTGAGGCAGTACTTCTTGTTGCACCACAGAACCTTGAACTTACTAAAGCTGGCTTTGAACTCCTAATCTTCTAGCTGACACCTCCCAAGAGCTAGGTCTCAATGTGAGCCACCTTGCCAGCCACTGCATTGGTTCTTGCTTTTTTTTTTTTTTTTTCCTTGTCTGATTTCCATATATTAGATCTTCCCATCCATGTATCTTCAGGTTTGAAGTCAGTAGCCACCAAAATAATCACTAAGACAGCTAAAACTCAATGAGTTGACAAGCTGGCCGGACTCTAAGTACTTTCCATGAAATTACACCGTCCGTGTAGTCTTTACAAGTCTATGGAGCTGGTACAACTACCATACTAACTTTTCATATGAACAAATGAAATGTAAACATTGGAACCAATACCACACCTGAATACTGTCAGAGCCATGTCTCAAAGCAGGCAATCTGATGTGGACCTGGCAGGTCTCCTATATAAGGTCCTATACTGGTATTAGTCTTGCTTGCCAGTATCCAATAGATATATAATGCATGCCACATATATAATTTAATTAATATTTTTAAAGATTTATTTGATTTGTATGAGTACACTGTAGCTGTTTCCAGACACACCAGCAGAGGGCATCAGAACCCATTACAGATAGTTGTGAGCCACCATGTGGTTGCTGAGAATTGAACTCAGGACCTCTAGAACAGTCAGTGCTCTTCACCACTGAGCCATCTCTCCAGCCCCCAGATTTTGCTCTTATAAACAGCCTTTCCTCCATAGAATCTACACTGTATATACAAAGAAAGAAGGATGTAACTTTGCTATCTGAAGTGTGGCATAGAGGGTATGTACAACTTCCCTTTGCCTGTGGCCTACAGGAGTCACTGGCATGAGCCTACTACCAGTCCAGCTCACTCTGCCTAAAGTCCTAGGCAGCACAAAGTCATCTCTTTGTTCTCAAGGATGGGGACAAGGTTAGGTATGGGTGGTTCACCCGTGGGTCCTTCTAAACTCAGATACATACCCCAGAATCTGAACTGGAAGACAGCAGAATCCATGGAAGTCACCAAAACAGAGGCATCTCTACAAAAGGCAAAGAGTCCCAAATCTCAAAGAAGCCCCGCCATTTACACTAGCATTTAGTGTCTTTCACAAAAATGAAGAATATGCACCAGGAGTCGCCAGAGGATGGCTGATAGGATCTGCAAACTTTCAACCCAGTCTTGAAGTTTCAGCTCATCACAAAGGCCTCCTTGATTGCACAGCACACCTGCTCCAGGCACCATGATGAAGAGGCTGATGCCCAGAGGTCTGCTGTGTTGGCGACTTTAATCTGAGTCCTAGAGCTCCAGAGATAGAGATGGCCTCAAGGCATGGGAGCAAACTAGTGAAGACACATAAACTTTAAAACAAGGCACCTGACTACAAATGCTGGCTCTGGCTCTGGCTCTGGCTCTGGCTCTGGCTCTGGCTCTGGCTCTGGCTCTGGCTCTGGCTCTGGCTCTGGCTCTGGCTCTGGCTCTGGCTCTGGCTCTGGCTCTGGCTCTGGCTCAGCTGATGATTTGCCTTGGGAAATCATCTAGCCCCTGCCTCCATTTCCCCACCTTTTGAATGGGAGAGACAACATCAACCTACAGCCACTTCTGTGCACACTGACCTCATTGATAGTGAGGATATGGAGGTCAAAGGGGAAGGTACGTGGTTAGTTTCATTCTACATATAAGACTCAACTTCCTGGATCTGGATTTAAGGACCAGGAAGGGGGAAACGGAAGTTACGTGCGATTTACAGGGCATTCAGTTCTGAATGCACTTCCTTATTCAGCAAAGATAAAGTAAATTCTCTTTACCATCAGGATAGACCTCAGCAAGCATAGCCTGGGACTCAAAGACAAGAGGGTGCCAATGGTCAGTGCTTATTGAATGTTTACCTTCTGGGTAGCAACAGACACATGCTAAGTGCTTGGAATCTCATTCAACTCACTGCAAGGTTGAACTTACTTTTCTAGTTTTACAGATGGGGAGAGTGAGCCTGGAAAAGACAACTGACTAGACCTGAGTTTGAAGGAGTAGAAGGCACACTCAGAGCAACCCCAGGTTAACTGAAGACCAGTATCTCACCCATGATGCTCTGCTCTTTTGCCTTCTAACACATGGGGACAATTAAGGACATTTGGTTATGTATCTCACCATCAGAAAGCTGCAGGTCTCCAGCCAGAACCCCAGGTGTGAAAGCCCAGGCGCCAGGCCTGAAGCAATAGCCAAATGAGTAGGGTCTGAGGATAAACTGGGTCCCTCTCTGGAAGGCAAATAGGCAGCAATTTGGAATGTGAGTGTGGAATGTCAAGCAGGTGGCAGCATAGGAATTGAGCAGGTATTTCATGCCCAGGAGACATCCAGAAGGGCTGGGTTTCCTCCATTCAGCTACAGGCAGGTGATCTGTTTCTGATGGGAGCTAACCAAACTCAGAGCTGAGCAAACTAAGCTCTCTGGAAGGAGACACCTCACAGTCCCACAGCCCCTGAATAAAATTGGAAACTCGGAGGAGGGGAAAGTGCCATCCCAGAACCAGCAGAGAGCAGAGTCTGAGTAAACTGTGAATCTGCCCGCCATCTTGATCCCACCTTGAGGAGAAAGTAAACCGTAGAGCTGCCAGGGCCCAGCCCCTGGGAGCCACTTCTGCTACTCTGAACCTCAAGTCTTTACATGGAATGTGAAAGTGATCTTCAAATAGCAACAGGGAGTGCTCAGTGACTCTCTGGGCAAATCATTTTGTAGACTACTTCATTTAAATCTAAAACTAGCTGGGCGTGATGGTGTATCCCAGCAGTCAGGAAACAGAGGCAGGTGGATCTCTGAGTTCAAGGCCAGTATGGTCTACAAAAGACACACACACACACACACACACACACACACACACACACACCTAAAAGATCTAGTTTTGTCTTTAGTGGTAGACAGTTAATTTCATTGCCCAGTGAGGTAATGAGAGAATGAGGTAAATCTGGTCCTCAACCAAAGAGCTGTGCTCTAAATCATCTCCCCGAGAAGATTCCTATAGATTATCTATGAGGACAAACAACTGAGCCAGAAAAATCCCCTTCCAACTTAGAGGAGTCTGTGATTGCAAGAAATCTAAAACAACCTTGGAAAGGTTTTCAGCAGATGATTTCATACACAGGGTATATGCGTCCAGGGGTAAGTGAACTGTTCTCATTGGATCTCTGCCAAGTACAAGTGAGATGCTGGGCTCTTCAAATATGCAAAATGGGCCAACAGCACCCTGGAAAGAGATGCTAGGAAGATGAATGAGATCCATAGGCCAACCTAGGCTTAGGAGCACACACGAGCATTAAAGAGGCTGAAGCCAGGAGAGTCTCGAGTTCATAGCCAGACTGGACTGCACAGCTGAATAGTACTAGGCACAGTGCAAATACCTGACATAAAGGCCAGGAAGCTAAAGTCTTAGAGGATAACACAGCTGTGGTCAAGCCCTGGGCCCTGACACCAGGTGAGATGGCTTTAACTGGGTTTCTCACACCAAAATTAACAACAACAACAACAAAAAGGTAGCCAAGATTATCAAAACTAGAAATGAAGGGCTGAGGATATGTATAGCTCCAGTGCCTGTTAAACATTCCCAAAGTCGGAGGCAGAGGCAGGTGGGTTTCTGAGTTCGAGGCCAGCCTGGTCTACAGAGTGAGTTCCAGGACAGTCAGGGCTATACAGAGAAACCCTGTCTCGGAAAAAAAAAAAAAAAAAAAAAAATTCCCAAAGTCTTGGGTTTGATTCCCAGTACCATATAAAACCAGAAATTATGGCACATACCTATAATCTCAGCACTTAGGAGGAAGAGGAAGGATCAGAACTTCATGGTTGTCCTTGATTACACAGAAAGTTTAAGACTTACAATGTGTGACATCCTAGAGAAAAAGCAATGATTTTACTGAAATGATTTTACATTATAGGACAGGACACTCTCAAGAGACATGAAAGGACAGCCCAGAAAATTGAAAGGAAATATCAAGAATCATGTATCTGGAAAGGATTGACATCAAAGACAGTTGACAATAACCACAATAGCAACAAAAGTTTCTCAGAAAATATTCAGGTATCCAATGGATACATGAAAAGACGCTCATCAATAGTCATTAGAGAAGTACAATTCAAATCATAATGAGACCAGGCAGATGGTTTCAACCTGCAATCTAAGCAATCAGGGTGCTGAGGCAGGAGGATGGCAAGGTGAGAGACCAGCCTGGGCTACAGGGTGAGACCCTTTGTCAAAACCATAAAAGAATAAATGATCCTGGAGTAGGGCCTAAAATTCCTAATACAGCAATGTGTACAAATCCATGTTCAAAGAAGTATCATTCACAATCTTTGAAAGGTGGACGCAAGCCAAACACACATCAACAGACAAATAAAGGACTGTGCTACATATACACAACAAAATACTTGGGCAGTCTCCACAAAGAATCAATTCGAGGTACCGGATAGGTGAGACCATTGAGCGCATTGTGCTAAGTGAACAAAGCCAGTCACTTACAAATGCTAAATGATTTCACAGAGATGGTAGCCAGAGTCCTAGACTCAACGTTGAACAACAGTTTCCACAGCTGGCTGGGAAGTGAAAGTGTTTAATGGACAGACTTTCAGTTGGAGATAATGAAGGTTCTAGTAATATTTAATAGGAAAGGTTGTGCAATGAAGGTACTCAAAGTCATTGAATTGTACTATACAGAAAAGAATGGACAAAAGAGAGGGTGAGTGAAGAGGCTCAGGTAACAGGAAACAGACTTTTGCTATGTTACCCAAGCTGGCCCTGAGCTCCCTCTGTAGCCAAGGCTGGCCTCAAACTCTTCCTGCCTCATTTCCCAAATAGTTTAGCTTTCACGCTTGCACCACCGGGACTGTGGCCTCAATCATTCGTGAGAATGGAATACTAGCAAGCTGGGTTAACATCCACATGCCATTTCATTAGAGTTCTTAGCAATACAAAGTTATGGCAGATTGTGATTATCTCTCTTAAGGTTTTTTTTACGTTTCATTCATGTGTACGTGTGCATCTGTGTGAACGTACGTCATGTGGACAGAGGCCAGAAGAGGGTGTTGGACTCTCCTAAAGCTGGAGGCACACTGGCAATTTTAAGATGCCAGATGTGGGTGCTTCCAACAGGACTTTGGTCTTCTGTAAGAAAGCCAAACATTCTTGACTGCTGAGCTACCTCTGCAGCCCCCAGCTTGTGACTGTGTTAATGACACAGTTTCCTCCTCTTTGCCCTTTCTCTCACTCCACCTTTCTCAAAGACAAAGGCTGGACCTTCCAGGAACAATCTAGATTCCTCTTTACTATCCCCTTGACAATCTCAAATACCTCCAGGTCCAAGTCAAGCTCCCTTTGTGTCCCTATCCAATTTCCTCTTACAACTCACAGGAAGATGGTAAAAAGCTCCATAAAATGGTAGATGACTAAAAAAGAAAGAAAGAAAAAACTGCATAAAATGACATATGGCTATTCTCCTCAGGACACTGGGTTGGTTTTCTTCCTCAAGCAATCCTGCTATAATCTCTTCCTGTCTTTGGAGAGAAATGTGACAGTCATTCTGGTCCCCAGGTGAACTCCTCAGTGGCTAAGCAGCCAGCAAGGGAAAGGTCACACAGCCATTGGGAAACTCATGATAACCCACGCAACAGGAACAGAGAACCAGCATGTGTTGAGAAAGCAGAGAGGGAAGAAGAATGAACAGGGCTTTGTAGAATGTAGGAAGTAGTGGCTTTTCCAGCTCTGCATGGCCTGGAAGCTTAGAGGAAACTGAAGGAGTGGCTCAATTCTAGGCAAATAACTCTCAAGAAAGATCTGTTAACTCTGTCAGGGGGTGCTGGGCATTTAAGTCCACAGCCACCCAAGTAGGGCGTGCCCACCATAAGAGCTGTTAGCTGAATCTGGGGATACAGAGAGAGTCATGGCCCAACAGAAGGAGCTATGGCAACCTAAGGGGACCTCTGTAACCTGAAGGCTGCAATCTACTGGCCCACAACAGTTGTTTGTTTAGCCTGTGACTTCCCTTAAAATCTGAATTGAACGTACTTGAAATCAGGAGAGGGTCTGTTATATCTTATTTCGTGTGGGGTGTGATAGTTAATGTTCACTGTCAGCTTGACAGGATCTAGAAGCATCCAATTTACAATCTCCCTGACTCTGCATCCCCAGTGCTACCATACCCAGAAATCAAGAGATTCTTATACTTTAAAAGCTCCCTCATCTTCTTTTTCCCCCTTGGTGTAGTGGGGATGTTGAGTAAACCTGGGTCCTCATATGCTCCCAGCGAGTGCTGTACTCTGGCAATATCCCCAGCCCAGACTTCTCTTTGACAGAAAGCGCTGCTTTCCTATCTTTGTTAGCAAGAGTAGGAAGACATACTCAATGGACAGTTGCTCCTTCGGGAGAAGACTGCACTATCAATGTCTCCTATTGCACTGTAAGTTACTGGTTCATCTGGGATATTTGCATCTAATCTGCTCATATTCCTGAGTGGACTTGCCGCCCTGCAGGGGCATGATGCTTCAGCAGTTCATACTAAGGTCAGCACTTAGAAGCTGCTAGGGTTAAAGACTGCATCCTTCCTGGAGGAGGTGACCTTTAAACTGCATCATAAAGCCAAAACAGTGGTTCCCTCGGTGAGGAAGTGGGAAAGGATCAATTCTTATCCCAGGACCAGACTGGCTAATGGTTATGCAATTGTGAGACATGAAATTCAGAATCATCTGCGGAGATAAAGCTTGTGGAAGAATCCAGTCATTCCAAAACTTCCCAATGATTCAAACCTACACTGGCTGACTGCTTCTGCTGTTACCCAAGCCAGGGGCATCCTCACGGCAAGAGGACTTCGACTCTAAAGTTCAGCTGGGGAGAGCTAGGATATAAACCATTCATTCAGTAATTCAATAAACACCCACTGGGAGCCTACACACACACACACACACACACACACACACACACACACACAGAGCAGGCACCCAATAACAATGGTGGGCCATTAAAAGCTTTTATTTTATTTTATTTATTTATTTATTTATTTATTTATTTATTTATTTATTTATTTATTTTGGTTTTTTGAGACAGGGTTTCTCTGTATAGCCCTGGCTGTCCTGGAACTCACTCTGTAGACCAGGCTGGCCTCAAACTCAGAAACCCACCTGCCTCTGCCTCCCAAGTGCTGGGATTAAAAGCGTGTGTCACCACTGCCTGGCCATTAAAAGCTTTTTAAGTTCGTGATTTTATGCCCAGTTTGCAGTAGACAACGTGTGTTTCTGCTAGGGAAAGGGTGGAAAGAGGGCAGGGATACAAAAAGATGCTCCTTCCTGAACTAAAGGAAGCCAGGCAGCTGATAAGCAGAGTAGGGGGCTTTAGCATCTGCTATCTGGAATTTGCAGGGACTACAGCTTCACTGACAAGTCATAGGTGTCAGGATGCTCCCAAATGCACTCTTAACTCCCCCCACCCCCCACCCCTTGTTAGCTGGGTGTGATGGCTCACACTTTAATCCCACTTACGAGGCAGAGGCAAGTGGATCTCTGAGTTCTTGGCCAATCTGATCTACACAGTGACTTCTCAGACAGCCAGGGCTACAAAGAAGCCCTGTTTCAAAACAAGCAAACAAACAAACAAAAACAAAACAAAAAACAACAACACAAACCTTACTGCCGGGCAGTGGTGGCACACGCCTTTAATTCCAGCACTTGGGAGGCAGAGGCAGGTGGATTTCTGAGTTCGAGGCCAGCCTGGTCTACAGAGTGACTTCCAGGAGGGCTATACAGAAAAACCCTGTCTCGAAAACAAAAAAACAAACAAACAAACAAACAAACAAAAAACCTTACATGATGGTATTCATCCATCTTGCACAATTACTAAAACACATCTCTCCCTTTTGCACTCACAGACTTTAATTTTTTTAAAATCTTTGTTTTTCCTTTTAAATGGAATAAGCACGCAGAGAATGTCTTTCTAACAGAAAAAGCATGTACGGAATGTTCAGAGTCATGATAGGAAAGAAATACAGTCTTTGACCCCTACCGGAAGAACAGAAGCCAGAGCCGACTCAGCCAGCTAAGCATCTCCAGAGCTGAGACCACAGAACACCACCCAAGGCCTGCAGCCAGCCCCCAACCCCTCTCCAGAGCCCCTCCCAGTGCACACTTCAGGAAAGCTGTCACCCACTGTGACGGAGCAAGGCAGGCTCCAGGGAGAGGACAGCTGCTAGAGGAAACTGGAGGCCCCTCAGGCTGTGTCTTCCAGCTAGAAACCAGTCTGGCCAGCTAGAGCAGTCTGGCCTCGGCCTCAGGAGCTTCTCTGAACTCAGTGCAAGCAGAGTTTATATAGACAAGAGTGGTCTCTTTTAAAACCTCAAGGCTGACTGCTAGGACCCCAACAATACTGCCCAATTCCTGAGTCATGACTTAAGTGGGACCCAGCTGTGGAACAAGCTTGGTAGGGACAAAGGCTTATGCTCTCGGCCACTACAATCCCAGAACTCCAGGAGACTTTGCATGCACAAGCCTTTTCCCATTCCCACTTCCTTTTGAAACTGGGAAAAGTTCAATATTTAACCAGAGAGTAACCCATACTCTCTCGGTCACATAAACTAGAATACACAGACATATCTGACATTCCATTCTGATCTCACTTCTGCCCTAGTTCAAAATCAGCCGAGTCCCTCAGGGCAAGATTAGAGCACCTCAGGTGGTTTTCAAAGACCCTGGCTACAGTTCAGGCCCATCTAGACTCAAATAGTTCCATCCAAACAGAAGTTCTTTCTAAGTCCAAAACAAATGCTGAATTCATCCTCTTCCCTTTTCCCACCAGAGAACGGTTCTCTCCAAACTTTCTGGCTTCTATTGTTAACTGGCCAGTCCATTCTCAATCTAGCAATGAGGAAGGAGCCCGCCCAGTAAAAGGAGGCAGAAGACACAGAGGAACATTGGAGGAACTGCCCCCACCGAGACCCGGCCCTGCCCCCACAGACTTACCCATTTCTCCCTAACTGCACAATTCTCTTGGCATTCTGAAGAACCCCCAGGTTTCTCCTGCTTCAGGGCCTTCGAATATGTTGTTCTCTTTGCCTAATACACACCACTCTTGAAGGATGAAGAATATGAAGAAGTTACAATTAACAGCCATGGCAACTTGTCATATCTGCTCCCAGTCCCCCCCCCACATATTTTCAAAATGTGCACATAATATGTATATATGTCTATATCATTATAAATATATATTTATATAAAAATGAGATAAAGGTTTTATCTAGCCCAGGCTGGCCTTGAACTCTCTATGTAGTTGAAGCTGCGCTTGGATTCGATGCTCCTGCCTCCACTTCCCAAGTGTTAAGAATCTGAGTGGACACCCAAACATCCAGTTTATGTTTGTCTATTAACAGCATTAAAGGTACCACGGTGTTAAGTAAAATAAGGAAGGCACAGGAGATACCAAATGATCTGACACCCATGTCTCTGTCCTTGAGTTTGAGAGTAGAATGGTGGGCATCAGATGCTGGGGAGCATAGGGGGAGTGAGGCTAAGCCTCTGGACACAGAGCCACAATTAGACGGGAGAAACGTGTTCAGTAGGCTGGAACAATAGATAATAACAATGTAAGATATATTTCAGAAAAGTTAAAAGAAAAGGTTCGCATGTTTTCCCACAGAAATGATCAGAATCTAAAGGAGATACATCTACTTATTCAGACATTTCTATACATGCTTCAGTATCATATGTTGCCCCATAAATAACCACAATTTTTTGTCAATTAAAAAATACAGCTTTTTAAAACGTGTTGTTCTCGTTTGTTTTCTGCTACTGTAATAAAAAGCACCAACTGAAACCTATGTAGAAAGAAAGGGTTTATTTGGCTTACAGATTCCAGCCTATCTTCAAGGGAAGCCAGGGATCGTGGAGGAAGCTGGTGCCTACTCAGGAGGAAACTAGAGCCCCATCAAGACAGGTACAGGGAGGCAGGAACTGAAGCAGAGACCATGGAAGACCACTGATTACTGACTTAGTACCTATGTCTTGCTCAGCTGTCTTTTTTATACAGACTAGGGCACATCCTGCCAATAGTGGTCTGGGCTCTCCTTTGTAAATTAATTAACAATTAGGAAAATGCCCCAGGGATATTTTTATAAGTTAACAGTGAAGGCAATTGCTCAGTTAAGGTCACCCTTCCCATGTGACATAGTTCGTGTCAAGTTGACAAACTGGAATGTGGTAATGCACACCAATAATTTCAGCACTTGGAAGGCTGAGGGGGGAGACTATCTGATAGTTCAAGGCCTACAGAGTCAATTTGGGGATAGCCAGAGCCATGGAGAAGATCATGCTTCAAGTGAAGATACCATATACTTCAAACTCAGGGCCTAGATGCCCCTGAATTGGAATTGACCTGAAATCCTCCTCCCTGAACACAAGCTTTCAAAGGAGGGAAGAACCAGCAGTCCTATGCAGCTATGACACCACCAAACCACAATGACAACCAGCATAGCTTCATAAGCCTAAAGGTGCAATAGTGGCACACATATCATAATGGTAACCGCAGCTCTTTAATTAGACGTAAGACCTGCTCAACAAGAGGAAACCCATGCCTTGTACTGGAAACCTAGCCAACTACCCAGGGTTAGATAGATCTTGTAAGAGGACCTATAATTGCTATTCTACTAAACCAGCATAATCCCTAACTACATTCAAAATATTTGTCCTTATACACTATACTGTCTGTTTTTGTGTGTCAACTTGACACAAGCTGGAGTTATCAAAGAGAAAGGAGCTTCAGGTGAGGAAATGCCTCAATGAGATCCAGCTGTAAGGCATTTTCTCAATTAGTGATCAAGGAGGGGAGGGCCCCTTGTGGGTGGTGCTATCCCTGGGCTGGTAGTCTTGGGTTCTATAAGAGAGCAAGCTGAGCAAGGGGAAGCAAGCCAGTAAGTAACATCCCTACATAGCCTCTGCATCAGCTCCTGCTTCCTGACCTGCTTAGTTCCAATCCTGACTTCCTTTCATGATGAACAGCAACGTAGAAGTGTAAGCTGAACAAACCCTTTCCTCCCCAACTTCATGATGTTTTGTGAAGGAATACAAACCCTGATTAAGACATACCCACAGGTAAGTGTAGTCCTCAATGCCTCCTTTAAGGGAACTTCTTTTTGCAATAGACAAAGACCAAAAAAAAAAAAAAAGACATAGCCAATCAAAATACAAAGCTGTGGAGCCTCATTCCAGAGCATACATCTACAATATAACTCCCTAAGCTAAGGCTCAGGGTTTACCGTGGAACAAGGGATGGGAAGATTGTAGAGTCAGAGAAGCAGTGAGTGTTCTATAAGATTGTGTCTCCTAGAACTGTCAGAAGCTACACCCGTTCTCCAACGTGACTGACTAAACATGAGCTGAACGGAGAAGAAAACAACATGTTAGCATTGGTAGAATAAAGCCCACAAGGCCCCAACCCTATATAAAAGACTACTAAGAAAGGCTGAGATAGCCAGGCGGTAGTGGCGCACGCCTTTAATCCCAGCACTTGGGAGGCAGAGGCAGGCGGATTTCTGAGTTCGAGGCCAGCCTGGTCTACAGAGTGAGTTCCAGGACAGCCAGAGCTACACAGAGAAACCCTGTCTCGGAAAAAAACAAAAAAGAAAGGCTGAGACAGGAGAAATGGTCTTCTCTAGGGAAGAACACGCCAACTGCTTAGCCAATACCAAATGGTCAGTCTTGAAAGCATATACATAGCCCTGCAGTGGTGGCGCACGCCTTTAATCCCAGCACTTAGGAGGCAGAGGCAGGTGGATTTCTGAGTTCAAGGCCAGCCTGGTCTACAGAGTGAGTTCCAGGACAACCAGGGCTACACAGAGAAACCCTGTCTCAGAAAAACCAAAAAAAGAAAAAGAAAGAAAAAAAGAAAGCATATACATACAGGTAACATACACAGGCAAAGCAAATTGTTTTGATATATTTATGAACACACACATACACACGTATACATACATCCACATTCATATACACATTCATATAGATATTTGTATAACAACAATTAAGAGACTATTAATTTGGAAGAGAGCAAGGAGTGGTATACAGAGGGTTTCAAGAAAGGGAAGGGCAAAATGATATATTACAATCTCAAAAAATTAAAAGAAAATTTTAAAAATCTTCCCCAAAAGAAAGCAAGGAAACCAGGAAAGGAAGAGAGGGAGAAAGAAAGGAAGGGAAAGAACACGTTCAAAGCCCAGAAGGAGGCTTTGCCACTCTGTACCAGCCCCGTCCTCTCACCCATCTCCAGGCTCCCGTCAGCTTGCTCCAGAGTCTAGACCCTTCCAGCCCAGCCCACATTCACACCCTTCTCCGAGCTTCCTGAAGTAGCACTGCGATCCAAACTGGGAATCCTCGAATTTACCTCTGCGTAGGGCTGCACATGTGTTTCCAATTTCATTTCATGCAGTCAAGCCGGTCTGTGAAGTGACCTCACACACTCACTAGCGGGGCCCCAGAATCCTGTATCACACAAGCCCGCCAACACTTGAGTCAGACTTCCTATTTCCGGCAAATTTTAAGATGTGAAACACATACTTCTTACAAGTAGCCCAAACATCCTTCAGCTGGAGGAGGAGCCTCACACAATGGGGGACATCCATGAAGCACAATGCTCCTCCAGTGCAAACTGCCAAACCACTCAGGGAGGGGCCCATGTGGAAGTTCCTCGCGTGTATGGCACCAGTGACGGGAGCCAATCTGAAGAGACCACAGCTTATATAGTTCCATTAGCATAACATTCTGAGAAGGGTAACACGGAAAGGTCAGGAGTGTTTTATCAGAGCTGGAGCAAAGGAGATTCACAACAAAGAAAGGGGAGAGTTTTAAGGATGATGGACGAATCCTAGGTCTTGATTGTGACATAGGGTTTGACAGTGCTACAGAGCTAGCTACATTTACCGAAACACGTGTAGTATTTAAAAACACACACAAAAGAGAATGAATTCTCCTCTTAAAGGCCTCTCTTAGAGAAACCTGATTTTATGACTGAAATTCAGAATTCACACTAGTCATCCCTTTTGCTCCCTGCTTTTGAGAATGCTGTTTAAATCTATTACTTACTTTGCTGTGGAGGCTGTCTTTCATTATTGGCTTCAGGGAGATAGATAGATAGATGATAGATAGATAGATAGATAGATAGATAGATAGATAGATAGATGATAGATAGATAGATAGATAGATAGATAGATAGATAGATAGATAGATACGTATGTAAGTAGGCAGGCAGACAGATAGAGATATATAGAGATAGATAGATAGATAGATAGATAGATAGATAGATAGATAGATAGATAGATAGATAAATAGATAGATAATTAGATACTAGTCCTTTGTAATATATTGCAGACACTTTAAATATCTTCCAAGTCTTATTAAGTTATATTTTATTTACATTTAGTTATCACGGGCAAGAGGACTTGAACCATGGCATTCAAGTAGAGGTCAGAAAACAAATTAAAATAATCAGTTCTCACCTTCCACCTTGTATGTCCTGGAGGTAGAGACTAAAGTCAGGTCGTAAGGATTGGCCATCTACCAAGCCTTTACTACCTGCAATCCTAGGTGTGCTATTTCTCTTTAATATCACGGTGTTGTTTTTATCAGGCTTGTCTTCTGTGTTCCCTCTCTCTAGTTAACTTCTAACCTCCGTGTCTGACCTCTGCCTCAATTACTCACACAGCACTTCAGTATCAATGTCTTCTTCCCTTGCTACCAGCCCTCCCAGCTTACATCACATGTTCTTTACAATAATGTGATTTGAATGCATATGCTTCCGTGCTCATCTCTCTTACATTCAAAAAGTCCCCTAAGTATTAAGCCTTTCCGCACTCCTGAATAAGCAAGGCCTAGCCGAGCACTATGCACACGACAGGTATCTCTAAACGTCGGCTGATCAAGTGAGGGTGAAGAAAAATCCAGGAGCTAGGTGTGCAGCGTGCAGGCCTGGGAGGTGTACAATTGGGGAAGCTGCAGCAGGAAGTGTTCGGCTAGCCTGGAGTTCATAAGGAGCTTGAGGCTAGCCTAGGGTAGATTAGAAAATTTTATCTGAAAAAGAGAAAGAGAGAGAGAGAAGGACAGGGAGAGAGAGATGGAAATCTGAGGGTACATAAGATAAAGATAAACATATAACTCACTAAACATTTAAGACAGGTTAGAAGACCACGGAAAGAGCAACATTGCATGTCTCCAGAGTACAGTAAATTTATCTAAAATTCTAAAAATCCTTAGGTTCTAGAATGCAGAAACCCTAGCCAGGAGGACAGAAAAATCAATCTATATACGTGTGTATAAAGCTCAGTAACTAAATAAAATGAATCAAATCAGAGGGAAGATTAAACAATGAAACAGCCACTGAACAGTACTACTTAGCCAATACAGTCAAGTAGGTAATACATAGGCGTATTCAGGACTGTGTATGACCGAGCAGCAACAAAGCAAGAAGTCAGCAGCTCTGCATGTACACCCTAACTACAACTGTCCAAGAAAAAAGCAACAGAGAGACAAAACCAAGATACTAATAATCATACTTAACTAAAGAAAACTTTCAATTTTATGTCTATTTTTGGTGGGAGTGGATTACCAGAGGAAGGTGCTGGCAATCAAATCCATATAGGGCCTTATCCAGTGACAGACGCATACTCTACTGCCACACCCCTAACTCCAGAAAGATCCCCCTCCCACATAGACTTTTTCCTCTCTCCCTCCTTCCCCTCCCTGGTGGAGGTAGTGTTTACAGGGGCTTGAACTCAGGGTCTTGAGAATGTTAGGTGAAGGTTCTTACACCGAGATGTCCCAGCCCTCCTTCCAATTCCGACATGTAAATTCATCCTTCTTTGATGAAGAGACTTTTAATTTCCCTAATTGCAGCTATGTCCATCAAGACTCCAGAATTCCCAAGTCAGACGTTTGCTCCCGAAGCCCACCTTCCACATGCTTCCAAGCTTCTGTCTAAATGCGAATCTTGGAAACTGTTCCTTGCTGAGACACTTAAAAGGTCCCATCTTCAGCCAGGGGGTGGTGGCGCACACCTTTAGTCCCATCACTTGAGAGGCAGAGGCAGGAGGATCAAGGCCAGTCTGGTCTACAGAGTGAGTTCCAAGACAGCCAACGCTACCCAGAGAAATCCTGTCTCAAAAAAACAAAACAAAAAAAGATCCCATGTTGATGGCCCCACACCAATCGGCCTGACCACTGTTGACCTAGACATCACTCCACTCTCTTACTTCCCCAGAGACATTTCACTTCAACACCCCATGACCCAGAGACCTGGCTGTTTAATGGTCAGTCCTACTAGGAAGAATACAGCTACATCTCCCCGTCCTGGCCAGGCTTCTCTGCAGCTGCAGACCCATGGCTATGGTCTCATCCACCTGCCTGTTTTCTCCCCTCAAATGTGCCACCAGTTACCCTCACCCTTCTTCTTCTCTCCTCTAGAAGGATTTTTTTAAATTTTGTTTTATTTTTGGATAGAGTCTTCTGTATCCCAGACTAGCCACAAATTCAATTTGTAAATGGGCATGACCTTGAACTCTCCCCTGCTTCTACTTCCAGGCTTCTGGAGTTACCGGTATGCTTGGCCTCATTTGTGTTAGATAGAGGTCAAGGCCAGGCCTTTAGGCATGCCCAATAAACACCCTAAAACTGAGCAACATCAAGCCTCCTGAAAGCACCTTGACAAAAGGTAAGGTTTCTTCTTCTCTTTGCAGAGTCCTCTGCCTGCCGCTCACAGTTCACTGAATGCCTCCCAGATCTCGGACCTGTCTCATGGAAATATCAGCAAGTATAATTTTAGATTTCCCAGTAGCCACAATAAATAAGCTAAGAAACAGATGAAATTAACTTTAAAAATATATTGCACCTAACCCAAGGCAATCTAAAATGTTACCTTTTCAATATACGATCAACATTTTAAACTGAATTGCTCAGATTTTACATCCCTTTTTTGGGTGTGCTTCCAAAAATCTATGTATTTAATAGAGAGCACATTCCAAGTTCATTTCAAATACTCTGGGCACAGAAGGCTACTGGGCTGGATGATGGAGTTTTACATGACGGGATCTCTAGGGAAGAGTCAGCAGCTCACTCCTGTAGCCCCATCAAGAGCTCACAACCTAGAAAAGTGTGTCTACTGGCCCCTCCCCAATCCCATTCACTTTCTTATCTCAAAAACTAAGTTGAATCATATTGCCACCTAAAACCTTTCAGTGAATCACTGGGTATAAGATAAAGGGTTTTCAGCTGGGCAGTGGTGGCACACGTCTTTAATCCCAGCACTCGAGAGGCAGAGGCAGACGGATTTCCGAGTTTGAGGTCAGCCTGGTCTACAGATGAGTTCCAGGAGCCAGGGCTATACAGAGAAACTCCGTCTCAAAAACAAAACAAAACAAAACAAAACAAAACAAAAAAAGATAGAGGGGTTTCAACCAGAAGCCCTGGTACAAATGTATAATCCCAACCCTTGGGAAGTTGAGGCTACAAGTTCCAAGCCACCCTGGGTGACATAGTGATTTCCAGCCTGAGCTATATACATATATTTCCTGAGAGCTGGTCTCAGGAAAAGAGAGGATTAGGGAAAGGGTTCAGTCAGTAAGGTGCTAGCCTGCAACCATAGCCTAAACACAACACTCAGCCCCAACAGAAAAAAGGCCTGTTTGCAGCCTAGCCGATGAACTCCAGACCAATGTGAGATCCCGTCTTAAACAAACAGACTGTGGGTTGCACATAAGGCTTGTCCTCTGGCTTCCACATGTACCACGCACACACACATGTGCTCAAATACACTCCCATCCAGCCACCTCCACGTACACAAATAAGAGCTTTTGCAGAGTTTCTGAAAAGCATTGTATGTAGCATGTGGCTCCGGTTTCTGTTTCTGCTACTGTCACCTGACTCTCCTTGAGCCCTTCCCACTCTTCTTGCTCCCAAGTCTCACCCCACTCTGACCTTGGGGCCTGTCTGACCTCTTCCCAGGGCCTAAAATGTACAGCCCCACACTAGCATACAAGTTCCTCAGCCCTTAGGATCCTGCTTTAGCCTCTCTGTGGAATTGCTTTACCCCAAGAGCCTCGTTCTGCGGCCTACTCCACTCCAGCCCTCCAGATACTAATGTTCTTCTGCTAGGCTCCAAGCAATTGTGACCTCATAGATACCATAAATGTCATTACTATATGCTGAATTCCTCACCTGTCTCATTTTGCTGTAAGTCCTACTATTTCAGAAATATACTGGAATAGACTTGGCCTGCAGTGAACATATCCCAGGACCATGAGAATGAAGGGCAGAATGAACGAGTGGGAGTCTTCAGCCTCATGGGGTTTAACCATTTTGCTGGGAAAAGACGGACGCATATACGGTCTACCCAAAAAACCAGGCAACCTCACAAAGGACATTAAAACTCCATAAAGGAACCCGGAGAACGAAGATGGACGTTTTACAAGGCAGCCACCTGAGAAGCAGGATAGCAATGATAAGCACGGCAAGAAGTACTTATGTGGTGCCCACTGTGTGCCAGACCTTCCCGGACACATGCTGAGCACCCCACAGCTATTGAGCAGAGGCCCACGTGGCATTGACATCATGCCTTCGCCTCCCCCTCATGCTCGCCCTCCCTCCACCCTGTTTCTCTTGGGTGACCTTGACGAAAATGGAAGCCATATGATGGTAGATATTTTTGTCCTCTTGCTCTTGCTAGTTCTCCGGCGGCTAGCCTAGTGCCTGGCACCCAGCATGTACTCAGTAAAAGAATGAGTCACTCGAGCCGTGCTTGAAAGAGCAGTGAGTGAATGGCAGGGCTGATTCACCAGGCAAGCGGCCTAAAGAATAATAAACAATAGTGAAGGCTTTTTGTACTCAAGGGCTAGCTGCTGCCAGAGAGCTGGGTACCATCCCTCAGCGGGTAGAACCACTGTCCTCCTGAGACTGTAGCTGAAGATATGCTGGCCCAGTGAGCTTCCCTCGGCTGTGTGCAAGGCAGTCTGATCTCTGAGGGTGCACCCTCCTCCGGCTTCGGGAGACTGCTCTGCAGCTGACTGGCTTTCTCCTCATATCTTAGTCCAGCCAGAGCTGCTTTCTGGTGCTGATGAACAGGTGGTGAAGCCACTGCCATCTCACGACCTGTGTTCGGACCCAGACTGGTACTGTTGCTGGTCCCAGGCCCTCTGCCCTTTAAGGTCTCTCTCTCTGATGATGCTTCCCTCCTCACAGCAGCTCAGTGCTTCAACACTCCATTTTACAGACACGGAAACTGAAGTGATATACTTGCTCAAAAGTACCTGGGATCTCTATAGGCCTTTATATGGCCCCAGCTGTATCTTAGAGCTCTCTGACTGACTGCCTCCTTTTAAAGTGTCCTTTCCTTGGAGTTAAGGCCTCACTTCCCACCCTGTTAAATTGTCTCACAACTGCTAGGCAGTAACAGTCGAGACAGCAGATTTCCCCTTTCCTTGGGGGTGGTGGCGCAGTTCTTACATGCAACCTGATTCCCAGGGCTGGGTGGACACCAGATATCCTACTTGAAAAGGTCAATGAAGGAAGAGAGGCAGGTAAATCGAACAGCATCCCTCACCTCAGCCCCACCAATCAAAACAGGAGGCAATCGATGGCTGGCGCTGCAGCTCACGTAGCTGGCATACAAAGAGCTTTGGCTTCAAAAACACTAACTAGCGCTGAAGAGACAACTTGGTGGTGAGGAGCACTGCCTGCTCTTCCAGAGGACCTGGGTTCGATTCCCAGCAACCATATGGCAAGTGACAACTATACGTTGGCAGGCACCTGGTACAAGTGGTGTACATATATACATGCAGACAAAACACTCATGTACATAAAAATAAATCTCTTTTTAAAAAACAGCCTATAAACAAACAAGCCAAAGTAAGAGAATTCTAGATGAGAAGAGGAGCTGAATGTGGTGACAGTGATTAACAGCACTCTGGAGATAGAGGCACAAGGATTGGCAATGTAAAGCCATCATGGAAATCCAGGAGACCTTGTCTCAAAAAGCAAAAGAGAAGTTGAGCATAGTGGTCTATGCCTTTGATCCAGCACTTGGGAGGCACAGACAGGAGGATCTTTGTTAGTTTGAAGCCAATCCGGTCTACATAGAGACTCAGGACAGCCAGGGCTACACAGAGACACGTAATAAAGCCGTGGGCTAAGAGGGTAGCTGAGGTAGGAGAGAGGACCTAGCTAGCATGCCTGATACCCTGGGATGGATGCTCAGAATGGCAGAGAAGGAAAGAAGGGGGGGAGGGAAAGAGGGAGGGCAGGATAGAAGGAAGGAGGAACACATGGACTCCAAGACCATACCAACTAGCCAGCAAGTTTTTGTTTGTTTGTTTGTTTGTTTTTGTTTTTTCGAGACAGGGTTTCTCTGTATAGCCCTGGCTGTCCTGGAACTCACTCTGTAGACCAGGCTGGCCTCAAACTCAGAAATCCGCCTGCCTCTGCCTCCCAAGTGCTGGGATTAAAGGCGTGCGTCACCACTGGCCGCCATTTTTTTTTTCTTAATGATAGCGTGCAAGGAAAGCCATCACTGTCTCTGTACTGATGACGGTACCTACATCAGTACCTGAATACCCCTAGCAGATTGGATGATACTCAGAAAGCACCAGGAAAAGGCAAAGGTGTCAGTGATACCAAGTAGCCCGCTCTTCCACCTGGCCTAATGTCAACAGTAATTCAATTCCATTCATGGCACTAGGAGAATGATTTCCGTCACAAGACCAGGCAGGATGCCTGGATAGTGCCATCTGCACATTGATCATAGACTCTGCCTGAACCTTCCCACCTCTCCCCACCCAAGGCTCCTGCCGAAGCCCCATCACACATCTTCCATGACTACAGTCCAGAACTCTTCCAGCGGGAACCTTTGTCTCAGCCTGCTGTGTGTAGCAGCAAAGATAGGCAGCTGAACCAAGGTACCACTTCAAAAGCTGCTCGCTTCCCCATGCACCTGAGCTGGGTGTGCAGGTAGGGTACTCGCTTCCCGATCAAGGCCAAGGGCCGCCTTTTACTTTGTTCTTCCCTGTCTTCTGACTTCTGAAGGTGGCCAAATAGCTCTGATCTCAGTCCCATCAGCTTTGCTGCCGTCTACCCGGCCTGGGGTGATACCTTTGACCCCAGCTATGTTCCTAGTCTAAAAAGTGATGATACTAATAATCCTATTTTATGAGATTTCTGGGAGATTAAAATGAAATAATATAGCAGAGCAGTGGTGGCGCACGCCTTTAATCCCAGCACTCAGGAGGCAGAGGCAGGTGGATTTCTGAGTTCGAGGCCAGCCTGGTCTACGGAGTGAGTTCCAGGACAGCCAGGGCTACACAGAGAAACCCTGTCTCGAAAAAACAAAAAAAAACAAAAACAAAAAAAAACCAGTCTGAATGTGGTGGGATACACCTATTATACCAGTACATGAGAGGCCAGGGCAGACAGAATGCCAGTTCAAGGCCAGCTTAGGTTACAACAAACACACACAGCCTTACCCATAGAAAGAACTCCATGAAGGCTGGACATTTTCTCTTAAGTGTTGCTTCAGAGTCGTGGACAACACAAATATAAAGAAAAAGCTTAGCATGCTAAAGAAGCTGAAAGTCACCGTCACATGACACGACTGCTTTTGTCCCTATTAGATACTATGTTCCTTACAGTGCTAGGTACTAGAAAAGCAAATCAGATCATTAAAGCTCCTCCCAAAGAACTCACGTGATCTACAGCCATATTGCTCCAAATCCCTCATCTGCTCTCATCTCCAAAGTTAAACATGGTCAGGTATGGCTAGTATTCTGGTGGCAGAACAAAGAATTCACCTTGCAGCCTTGTATGAGACTTTGAACTGACACATTTTTAAAAGATACGAACAAAATTGTCAGGGGGACTCTGTTGAGGCTAATCTGATTTCTTGTTTTATTTTGTTTTTCTGATATTTAATTTTTGAGACAAGCTACACACCGTAGTTCAAGCTGACCTACAGCTTTGAACTCATGGTAATCCTCCTGCTTCAGCTTCTCATATGATTGGATAATAAGCATGAACCACCACACCTAGCTCCAAAGGGGTGTGTGTGTGTGTGTGTGTGTGTGTAAGCTAGAGAATATGCCAGGTCATGCCTGGAGAGGCCACAAGACAATGTGAAGAATTCGTTCTCTTCTTCCACCATAGGGTTTCAGTAGGTCATCAGATTTGCCTGGAAAGCACTTGTAACCATGGAAACACCTCAACAGCCTGGCTATTCTTAGTCTAGATTATGTTTTGCCCATCTTTCTAAATCAATATGCCAACACAAGCCTGAGATGCACCATGGAAGATACATCCCCGTCTCTTAGTGACAACTGATATTAGGGAGAAAAAGGGAGGGGTGTCAGCAGCATGCAGAAGGTGAGAACGCTCTATCTACAACCAACTAGAGGAGGAAAGACATAAGAACGAGCCAGGGCATGCAAAGGCCACGAGGCATCTAAAATACATCAAAGTCTAGCCATTTGCTAGTCTAAAGAACTGGACCACCACAACACCAGTTCACATGCCCATGTGAATATGACAAACTTCACAAAGCCTTACCCCTCAAGGAAGAGCCAATGGCTGCCTAAAGAGGAAGAATCAGTTTTCTCCATGGGTGAGTCCCTGATAGGTTATCCAATTCCAAGTGGTCATCTCTAAACACACACACACACACACACACACACACACACACACACACAGTGTTAAATGAACTAAGCAGCCTATAATCATATATACTGCATTTAGGTGTGATTTTAAAAGAAGTTAGGGATTTGAGGGGGTTGGGGGGGTCACATCAGGAGTTGCAGGGAAGGGGGGCATGAAAATGATGCATAGACCATACTCATTATGGAATTTTCAAGTGTGTGTGTGTGTGTGTGTATGTGTGTATGTGTGTAATAGAGTCCAACAAATATCCAAGGTCCTCAGAGTCCCCAGGCAAATGCTGATCTGCCCTTAATATGAACAAATTCAGGGCGACTTGCACAAAATGGAAGCGAAGGTAGCTGTGGTCCAAGAGAGTCAACAGCTGGGGTGCCTAAGGATAGCAGCTAGATCAGGCAGGCAGACAGAAGGTCCCAGACACGGCAGACATAGGCCTCAGCGACCAGTCAGGCTGCCTGCCAGCCTTCCATGTTAAAAGAAGACAAGAATTGGATCAATGGAGATGGTAAGAACTCAGTAGACTTTCAGAGGGCAAATAACACAAATCATCAGAAACAACAGAAAAGAGAGACCTTCCCAGCTCTGTAAACTACTGTCACAGAAGCAGATCAGGATGAGTCAGAGGAGAATCAATCAAAAAAAAAAAAAACAAAATTTGATTTCTTCTACTTTTCAAGGGAAGCTGGTTTATGCAAAATTCTTCATTCAATAGGTAAAGCAGCAAGAAGCAACCACCCTTAACCAGGCAAAACAAGGCAATCCCATACAGTCACTCCCTAACAGGGTGGAGTGAAGGTCCAAGCATGATGGCCCACAATGCCCTAAACCAGCCTTAATGTCTCACTAAAACCATCATGAATCTAGTTGAGTTCAAATAACCATAAGGCACACCCTCACCTCCACGATGTAACTAGCACATTGCCAGCACCGGAGAGCAGGCCACCACGAGGTTTTTCCCAGTCCTGGAGTCCATGTGTGTTTCTGCTTTCCTGACAGTTCTGCTCCTTATAAAGTCCCACTTGGAGTTCCAAGGACTGACATACAAACTCTTTCCCACTGGCTAGAGCTTTAGAAGGACTAGTTATGGCTATAGGACTGTGCAAGTGAACAAGCCCAAACTTGTCACTGCCCATATGCAAAACAGGCCTGCAACATCCTACCACAGGCAGTTCAACAGAGACCTGCATCCTTAGCCCTCCCCAACACACACACAGACAGACACACACAGAGACTGACACAGACAGACACAGACACACACACACACACACACACACACACACACACACACACACACACACACACTTCTCCATGGCTTTCTCTAGGCCAAATGACAACAGCCCCTTAAAAATACAAGAGCATAAAGAAAACACAAAAACCTCACTTCTCTCTATCCTCTTAAGTGATTTCTCTCCTTCTTAAGCTTCTAGAATGTCCTGAAGAGCTCAAAAGAACAGATTATCGCAGGCCAGTAAACTAGTAGGAAAATCCATGATGTGTCCACACATAGGCACATGTAGCTTCATGGCTGCGCTTCCTGGAAGTCTGAACAGCTCCCCCACACTACTCATAGGTACAGCAGAAAATACTAGCCAAGAAAGGGCCAATCTAGTTAAAACAACAACCTATCCAAAAACAATTAGCAATGATGAAGGTGTGGGGGCCTTCAATAAACACAGGGATGCAATACAAAAGCACAGAAAGTTTCCTGACACAGGGAGCTTTAGGAGATCACCTTCTTTCTGCCCCGAGGGGGTGTCTCGGTGGAGGGCTGGCCAAGGATGGAGAGAACATCATTAGATTCAGACTTCCAGTTTCGTAAATGAGGCCTCCAAACCACATCAGCGGCCCCAAATCTGCGCAGATTGCAGGGGGCGTCTCTCTCTCTCTCTCTCTCTCTCTCTCTCTCTCTCTCTCTCTCTTTTTTTTTTTTTTTTTTTTTTTGGCATGAGGAAATGAGCTTTTGATCAAGTGCATAAATCCAGAATTACCTCTATGTAAAGCCCATTCTGTGAAATCTCTCTTGCACCCACACTTCTCACCCACAGCCAAACTCTCTAGCAATCACGAGTCTAGTGATGAGGAAAAGTGCAAGGTTAACACGCGCTCGTGGGAATGCAAAAGCCGCTTTCCTCTATCCAGACTGCATCCCTGGGCTCCAGAGTTTCCAGGGAATAAACTTGGAACTTACGGGAGGGTGGATCCAGCCGTGACTTTGAGGTCACCCGGGCTGCCAACATCCTTTCCACGCGAATATCCACTCGGGGGACTCTGGGGGTGCTGGGTTCCATACTGGCTCGCAGCTTCTCTTCATCCTGGCCTGGCAGAGCCCGCTTGACCAGCGGGTCCATGTGCTCGGCGGCCGCACGCGCTCTGCCTGGTGGAGCGCGGGGCTGGCGGGTGGCCCGTGACGTCACGGCGGCTCGCTCCCGGCCGCGGGGGAGGGGGAGAGGCGCGCGCCACCGGGCGGGCCGCGTGTGTCCCTGGTCTCCCTGGTATCTGAAGGTCCCTGGCCTGCGGGGTCCTGCTCGCCCCTCTGCCTGCTATCCTAGGCAATGAAGGGGCACCAAGCCTAGGAGGAGAACCGCGTGGAGGTGGAGTGCCACTGAGGCTGCCTAGTGCCCAGATGGCTCGAGTAGAGAGCACACGCTGTCAGCCCTAGGCTGAGGGTTCTGGCTGCACTCAAACCTAGGTCCTACACAGGTTCCACACAGCCTCGGGCTATACTCAGGCGATGTCATCTGGCTTCCCTCCCACTGTTCCTTTCTAAAGCAGACATCCCATCCCCCTTCACCTTGAAGGCTAGCAGTCTTCCCACTTTTCAGATAGAGGCAGGAACTTCAATGAATTAAAAGGACCAAATTGCTCAGAAATTAGGTCAGTAGTTCCCATAGAAGACCCTGAATCTGTTCTATTTCAGAACTCTAATCTGAGAGCGCTCCTGGGTACCATCCATCATCTGCGGCTCTGGAGAGAAGGACGCACTAAGCAAACTCGAGCTGAGAGAAGACCACCTGCATCCTCCACTCTTGGTCCATACAGGGTACTAAACTAACCTCTCAAATGCCCAAAAGCCTCTGCAAAGAAAGAAGGCTGGTGTGAAAGGCACGTGTATACCACAATATTCTTTTCTCTATATTAAATCCGGCAGTGAACAGGTGCAAGTCGCTACTACCATTCAGTCCAGCGTGGCAACCTGCTACAACCGGAAAGGGGAAAGAAAGATGGGGTAGACTCAGATCCTAGAAGAAAACCTGAGTCCTGTGGGAAACGGGACGCGTAACTAGGTGATACCAGAATCGCGAAAAGTAATACGGGCCCACTCTTCTCTGAGCGCACTATATCTCACTTTATTTCAACCTCTCAGAGAGTCTTTGTCTCCTCTCTCACTCTACGTTGCCTTCAATTTCTTCTCTTTTCATTACTTCTTAGCCACACGACGATTTCTCTGTTGAAAAGAAAATTTATCGTTCTCGTGTATGCCAGTGCGATATGCACGGATAATCGCGCTGTGTTCGGTCACCCTGTGAGTGACCGAACAGATCGCTGGGTTCAGATTATCTCCTTCTTGTGCTAGAGAGTGAAGATGGTTCTGAATTCTACATAGGGTGATGTAGGTGCTTTCAATGTTTCAGGCATTTCCCAAGCCACCTGCTGTGACCTTGGGGAGCTGCGACTCTCAGAGGCCCAGTTTTCACAGACAACCTCAGTACCAAATCCCTAAAGATGCCACCTGCTCCTTCCAGTTAGTCCTGTACACTAGACCTCCAATGACTGAAGACTTTTATCCAAGATAATTCCGCTTAAATCTTGACCCAGTTTACCCTTCCCTAGGACTGAACTCTGCTGTGCTAATTTTAGACTACTATTTTTTCCCCAACATAATATAAAAATATTATTTGGGAATTTTACATAATACACTCCAATCATACTCACTTTCCCCCATCCTCCCATGTCCGTCCTCCCCACCCTTATAAACCAGCCCCCCACGTCCATTTGTGTTGCTCATATAGTCACAAGAGCATGGCCATACTCCTAGGGACCAGCCAGCCCCTTAAAGAAAATTGATTCCTTCCCCACCCCCACCCCCACCCCTCCAGAAGCCGTAAGTTGTGGAGAGCTACACTTCAGCATCCTTATCACTTTTTTTTAAAGCATTCTCTCCGATGGCTTCCTGTCCAGGCTGTTACTTTGAGAAGCGGGGCTTCCTTTTATGAAATGTTTAAAAATTTTTCCAGTAAAATTTCACCGAAGAAAGTATTTTTAATAGCACTATCCAAAACACACATTATAATATATCTGCTTCTAATTTTATCTTTTCCTTTTGTTTTGTTTTGTTTGTTTTTGAGACAGGGTTTCTGTGTGTGGCTCTGGCCATCCTAGAACTCTCTCTATAGACCAGGCTGGCTTCAAATTCAGAGAGCCCCCTGCCTCTGCCTCCAGAGTGCTGGGATTAAAGGCGTGGGCTACCATTGCCTTCAATCTTTTCTTTCTTTCTTTCTTTCTTTCTTTCTTTCTTTCTTTCTTTCTTTCTTTCTTCCTTCCTTCCTTCCTTCCTTCCTTTCTTTCTTTCTTTCTTTCTTTCTTTTTTCTTTCTTTGTTTTTTGTTTGTTTGTTTGTTTGTTTGTTTTAGTCATTTTCAGGAAAGAGATAGAGCTGTAGCATGCAGGAAGTCCTGGGTTTGATCCCCAGCACCACATAAACCCAGGTATGGTAGCACATGCATGAGTCCTGATAGAGGCAGGACAATTAGGAGTTCAAGGCTGTCTTTGACAACAAGGACTTGGAGGCAAGCTTTGTATACTTGAGATCCTGCCTCAAAAATTAAAAAGTAATTTAATTAATTAATTCAATTTTAAGAGGAATTTTTCTTCTTACACTAGTGATATAATATAAATGTAGTAAAAATATTTAAATTATGCGAAAGTACGGAAAAAGCAAACTATTACCTAGAGGTAGCTTTCAAGAGCATTAATGTATTCTAGAAATTAATTCAGGCACAGACAGATAATTAGATATGTGAATGTATCCATGACTGAAGCTGATAAAGCAAAAGTAATTTTATTTTGAATGTTAATACTTCAAACTATTTTTAAATACAGTGTTTATTTTATTTCTCTTTCATTTTAAGCATTTATTTATTTATTTTTGCTTGTACATGTATGTGTACAGGTACACTGGCATGGAGATCAGAGAACAACTTTGAGGGGTTGCTCTCTCCTCCCCCCATTTGAGTCCCAGGGAGTCTGACTCAAGAAATCAGACTTAGGGAAAAAGCACCTTTTATACTCTGAGCCATCTTACCAGCTTTGTTTCTTTGTTTGTTCTTTCTTTCTTAACCAAAAAAAAAAAAGACTTGGTGACAAGCATCTTAACCTCCTGAGCCGCTTCAACCATTCTTTCTTCCTTCTTCCCTCCCTTCCTATTTTCCTTCCTTCCTATTTTCCTTCCTTCCTATTTTTCTTCCTTTTTTCCTTCCTCATGTTTGCTGGGTCTAAACACAAGACTTCATGCAAGGTAGACAAGGGTTCTACCACTTCTTTTTTTATTATTATTTTGTTTGTTTGTTTGTTTGTTTTTCAAGACAGAGTTTCTCTGTGTAGCCCTGGCTGTCCTGGAACTCATTCTGTAGACCAGGCTGGCCTCGAACTCAGAAATCCACCTGCCTCTGCCTCCCAAGTGCTGGGATTAAAGGCATGCACTACCACTGCCCGGCTATTTTATTTTTTAATGGGGAAATAGACTAACATGGAGCCAAAACAATGACTATATTTTAAATATCTCTTTATGATATGATAATCCTCCAGGGGCTCAGAAATGTGAAGATGCAGAAAGGCAGACTGAAGCTCTGGTGGCATGTGTTATCCTCGACTGAGAGAGCAGGCTGTCTTCCCCATGACATTCCCTCACTTCCCCCTCCCTCCTCTGCTGCTTGTGGATTTCAGTGCTGTTTTCAAGCTGCCACCCTCCATCCCATACTGTAACTTGTATGGCTATAAGTCTTGGACCTGTCATTAAAGACATCTATGTTCTGGACCAATCCTTCCTTTCTCTACATCTGCTTCTCTATCCAAAACCTCCATCCCATCATCAGACAACACTGGTCTCCTCCTATATTATGAAACAGCAAATCCAGCTCAAGAGACAGAGAGGGATGGAGCCAGAATGAATGACTCTAGTTAATCTGCCTCATGAGAAGAAGCCAGACAAGAGGAAAGATATTCTTTAAGCAAGAGAGAACAGCAGTGTCAAGGCCTGGAGGTACATGAGAACAAAGTTATCAGTCAGTCAGTCAATCAGTCAGTCAGTCAAGGTCCGTTGATTTTGAGATCATGAGACTGGCCAACAGTCGCAGACAGTTTTCTGTTAGGCTATGAACCTTGTGTTTTGAGCTGACCACCCTGTCTCCAGCACCAGCTCCAGCTCCATAGACATGGATGTCTCCATGAGGGAGTAAATGGCTCTTATGAGAGAGCAGAAAGAGAGAGCTTGGATCCAGATGTGGAAGCACTCAGTGACGCCTGTGCTTGGCAAAAGTTGAAAAGAGAGGAGGAGCCTGTTTTGAAACGTGGAAAAGAAAGTTGAGTTTGGCAGAGAGGCATTTGAGCACAGCGCATAGTCTGCAGAGAATCAGAAACTAAAGTAGAGAGTCACTATGGAAGGTTGAGCCAGTTTCCAAGAGGCCTTGTATATTCCATGCTGAGGATTTAACCTCTGTCTTGAAGATCTGTGAGCAGGGCTGAGGCTCGAGGTGTCCTGTCCACTAGAAATATCACCCTGCTTGCCATGCAGAGAATGGATTTCAGCATAGACTAATCAGAAGGAGGTCAGTTGCAGCAGATGACTGTATTGGAAAGGTCACTTTGAGAATACAAAGAAGGACTGGATGTGGAGGTGGTTCAGGAGAACAAACCTACCAGATATATATGGATAAGGGATTGCAGAGAGGAGGGTGATAGCCAGGTTCTGCATGTTAGCAACTGGAGGTTGGTGGGACTGCTCATTTAGATGCTAAACAAAAGAAGAAATTACAGCTATGAGGTGACAGTGGGAGCCCTTGGCTGTGAGCTATTAATAGTTGATAGCATCTGCAGGTTGCAAGCCTAGGTATTCCTCCTGCGTGGAAGGAGTCTCAGTAGAAAACAGGACTCTTCTGGTATTGATAGTCTCATTACCTAGCACAGGCTAGCCTAGAACTCCCCTATCCAAGTACAAATGAGACACTAACTATCCTGTCAAGCTTACAACATCAGACAAGGTCGGTGTGTTCAGAGCTATATGGTCATAAGCTGGTATTGAACTCTTCATGCTCCTGCCTCAGCCGCCAGAATGCTGGGATTACAGTCATGCAGCACCATTTCAAGCAAGAGATTCATTCAGTAGAGGTTAACATACTGGGTAGTAGTGAGCACACCCAGGTGAGAAGAATGTTTTAAATGAGATGACCAAACTCTAAGGATTAAATATTTTGTGGACCAAAATAGGCATAGGTCGCATATATTCAGAAAACAGTAGTCAGATGTAGTAGTACACACCTTTCATCCCAATACTTCGGAGGCAGAGGCAGGCCGGTCTCTGTGAGTTTGAAGCCACACAGAGCTACATAGTAAGACCTTGCCTCAAAACAATAAAACTAAATAGAAAATACTCAGCAAAACTATGGGGTTTGGTTTCCTATCTTCTATATGATCTCTAAGGCCTTAGGAGGCCTTATGTGGGTTATGATACAGCTTTCTTCCTAGTGTCTGCCTGGTGACTGGGTCCCTCACTTCACCCCTTGTCCCTCTTCATATTCACAGGCATGGCTCTGGAAGACTTAGCTCTCTTCCTTCTCGATTCTGCAACAATCCTCCAAATTCAATTCTCTTCCCACTGACAGCCTCTAAATAGTTGGTAGCTGTGGAGGAGGTGCAAGAGACTCTGTGGTCTACACAGAACACGTGGTTCCTGGCCTAATAGAAACAGGGTTTTTTTTTTTCCTCCCTCATTCTAACCACGTGAAATCTTACCAATTCTTCTCATTAGCCTTTTCTTTTCACCTAGAATACCCAGCTTAAGGGCTTACCTCTACTCTCTTCTGTGGTACTTTTCCCAGTCTCTGCTCTTCCATAAGCACAAGACTTCAGAGTACATCTTCTCCTTGCTCGACCCATGGCCTAGTTTGAACCAGTGCTGCCTGGCAACCCCTCCTCTTTACTAAGTCTCCACTTCCTCTTTCGTTCCTAAAGAGCCCCCAGGCTGAGCCTCTAAATTATCATATCAAATAGGCCAGCTGAAGCTCCAAGAAAACACGGTCTTGGCCAAGGTCAAACACCCAGAGAGTGTCAGAACTATGACTTGCTAACCAGACAATCCTATGCTCTGTAGCACAGCTGCTTGCATGAAGTGGGGTCAGTGCAGACACTTACAGGGAGTACTCATCATTCTTGTCTCCAATTTGGGGTGCCAGAAAGAACCAGGTGGATGTCAGACAGACTCTGTAAACCCTGTTACTGAGCCACACATAGTGGCACATGTCCTAATCCGAGCACTCGGGAAGGCAGAGGCAGGAGGCTTTCTGTGAGTTTGAGGCCATGCCTCATCTACAGAGTGAGTTCCAAGACAGTAGGTCTGTTACACAGAGAAACCCTGTCTCGAACAACCACCCAAAAAAGTTCTGTTACTACCATATGACTCTGGATGAATTATTCAAAGTCTAACTTTTTCTCCCATTTATTTATTTAGCTGTAGTTTAATACACGTTATTTTGTGCATTTTAACTGTCATGTGAATTCAGTGCCATTAAGTCTTTTCACACTGTTATGAAATCATCATGATCTATTTCCAAAACTCTTCATTTTTTTTGTTTGTTTTTTGTTTGTTTGTTTGTTTTTGTTTTTGTTTTTCAAGACAGGGCTTCTCTGTAGAGCCTTGGCTGTCCCGGAACTCACTCTGTAGACCAGGCTGGCCTTGAACTCAGAAATCCGCCTGCCTCTGACTCCCAAGTGCTGGGATTAAAAGGCATGCACCACCACTGCCCGGCCCAAAACTCTTCATCTTATAAAAGCAAAACTGGGAAGCCGGGAAGGTGGCTCAGCCACTAAAGGGCCAGCCGCATTCCTGAGGATCTGAGTTTCCATTCTCAGCCCCCACATAAAAGCCAGAAGTGGTGGTGGATACCTGTAAGCCCCAGTGTGGGGCAGGGTGCAGAGGCAGAGGACCCCTGGAGCTCACTAACCAACCAACCTAGGCAAATTCATGAGCTCCAGCTTCAGTGAGAAATTCTATCTCAAAAAAATATGGGGAAGAATGATAAAGAAAGCTGATTTCAGCCTCTGACCTCCACATTCAGGTGCATACACACACAAACACAACATACATGCACAATACACACACAAAACAGACATACACAAACACAAAAATATACAACATACATGTATACACACAAAACTGACAGACACACACACACACACACACCATACACACATATTTTTAAAAGCTGTATCCACCACACAAGAGTCCCCTCTTCCTTCCACCCTACTTAAGGTGGGAAAAGAAAACCTACATTTCTGTTAGGCCAGCAACCACGTGTTCTGTGTAGACCACAGAGTGTCTTGCACCTCTTCCACAGCTACCAACTATTTAGAGACTGTCAGTGGGAAGAGAATTGAATTTGGAGGATTGTTGCAGAATCCAGAAGGAAGAGAGCTAAGTCTTCTAGAGCTATGCCTGTGAGTATGAAGAAGGACAAGGGGTGAAGTGAGGGACCTAGTCACCAAGTAGACTCTGGAAGGGACAGGGCCCTGGAAGCCACTATTCTGTTTCTGTTTCTATGAATTGTATCCTCAGGACACATCTTGATTTTTCATGACTGGATGCTTTCTAATTTCAGCTACCATTATGTTCCTGCAGTTCATCTGTGTCACAGAACATGTCAGAAATTCTCTTCTTTTCCAAGCTGGGTAATATTCCATTGTAAGCATAAATCACAATCCTTTCGTTCATACATGGATCCCTGAATTGCGTGCGTGTCTTGGCTCTTGTGCACAATGCTGCCATGAACAAGAATATATGGATGTCTCTTAAGACCCTACATTCAGCCAGGCAGTGGTGGCACACGCCTTTAATCCCAGCACTTGGAAGGCAGAGGCAGGAGGATTTCTGAGTTCGAGGTCAGTCTGGTCTACAGAGTGAGTTCCAGGACAGCCAGGGCTACACAGAGAAACCCTGTCTCAAAAAACCAAAAAAAAAGACCCTACATTCAGTTCTTTTGGGTAATCTGCTGGTTACTTTCTTGTCAGCTTGACATAATTTAGTCATCCTTAGAGAGCAAGCTCAGGTCAGGCACCTGCCTTTACTTAACCCCAGCTCTCCGGCCCTCACACAATATTCTTTATAACTGATTTTGTTTGATTCATCTTCATAGCTTGAGGATTTTTAGAAACTATTCAATATCTTTAGTGAAATTCTTTTACTTAAGCACCTCCACCACCTCAGTGTCTAACTCCTCGCACCTCTAAAGGTGCATGCTGCTTCCCAGCAATCACGCTCCCCTGTGCTTAACACTGAGGTGAAAACCCTGGGGCACGCATGGCTTCTAGAAACCTCTCCTTTCTCCTTTTGATCTCATGTCTGGAACGATAGTAGATTGGTCACTGTGTTTGAGCTTTGTTCTCAGATAACATTCTTCCGTTTCCATGACCTCATCCCCAGCTGCTGGTCACCATTTCCCTTGCTGATTCTAGGAGTTCACTCAGTCTAGACTCTATGTATTAGAAAGCTCACCCGGCACCCGCCTTGCCTTGCATGGCTTACTTCATTCAGCATAATGCTCTCTGGCTCCACTGTGTTCTTGTAAACTGCGTGCTTTCCTTTTTTGTAAGGCTGAGTGGTACTTCATTGTGTACCTGGTGCATTTTCTTTAACCATGTACCTCTCAATGGACACTTAGGCTTGTTCTCTGCCTCCAACTTGTGAAAAAAAAAAAAATGCCCCAGTGATCATGGTACACAAATGTCTGTTCAGCCTTCAACACCTTTAGATGCTCCTTACCTTGATCATAGTTAAGTTCTATTTTTAATTGTTTTGGGGGGCACGTCCCAGTTATTTTCCCTAAAAGCTATCCTAATTTACACCTCCAGCAGCATGAGAAAGTTTCTCTCAACATTCTTAATATCTTCCCTTTATTAATATCTTAATATCTCTCTCTCTTTCTTATTGGTCTTCTCCTTCTCCTTCTCCTTCTCCTTCTCCTTCTCCTTCTCCTTCTTCTTCTTCCTCTTCTTCCTCTTCCTTTTCCTCTTCCTCTTCCTCTTCCTCCTCCTCTTCTTCTTCTTCTT
This sequence comes from Uromys caudimaculatus, assembly GCA_028551405.1. Lineage (NCBI taxonomy): Eukaryota > Metazoa > Chordata > Mammalia > Rodentia > Muridae > Uromys > Uromys caudimaculatus. Next base: position 36,017,325 of record CM052718.1, on the reverse strand, counting down.
CTAAAATTTATTTTTGAGACAGGGTTTTTCTGTGTGTAACCCTAGCTGTCTTAGAAACTGACTTTGTAGAACAGGCTGGCTTCAAACTCACAGAGATCCACCTGCCTCTGCCTTCCAAGGGCTGGGATTAAAGATCTGCACCACCACTGTCTAATTCTTATTATCTTTCATCTTTTGAATTAGCAGTCATTCTAACATAAGTGAGGGGAAGCTCATGGTTTTAATTTTCATTTCTTTGATGAGCAGTGATGCTGAGTGCTTTTTTTTTTTTTTTTTTTTTTTTCGAGACAGGGTTTCTCTGTGTAGCCCTGGCTGTCCTGGAACTCACTTTGTAGACCAGGCTGGCCTCGAACTCAGAAATCCGCCTGCCTCTGCCTCTGTCTCCCAAGTGCTGGGATTAAAGGTGTGCACTACCACTGCCTGACTGATTACGTATTTTTAATGAACATATTTTTCTCAGCCCCACTATTTTTTGTCTAATGTTTTCTTCGACTTTTGGGTATTTGTTCCTAGATTAAGGTTCCTTTATTTATTATTTGTCATTACAAAAGCAAAGCAGAAAGAATTTTAAGAAACCAAACAAGTACGCCATCTGCTAGGAATAGACACTGTTTACTATGGGGTGTTTGGTTTACGCTCCTAGACACATATACACATATATGCACACACCTGCTTTTCCTTTAGGAAAGTGGAAGCAAGCCACATACATTATTTATATTCTACTTTGTCACTTAATAATACATGGTGATCATGTTTCCATGACAACAGACTCATTGTTGAATCATTAGTCTTTAACAAGCCTATAGCGTTCCTCCTTAAGTTTGTAACATATTTTGTTTCAGCAGTCCCTATGGCTGGAAATTCATTTTGCTTGCAAATTTTATTATTAAATGCAGCACTGTCTTTAATCTTTGCATGAAATCTTTGAGATGCACACACATCTTTGAGATGAAATCTTTGCATATGTTCTTAGTGACATCCTTAGGGTAAGTTCTCAAAAGTGATTTATGAAATGTTAACACTCCATTTGCCCATATAAACTGTGCATGGTATATAGTTATTCCCTCATGTCTTATTTGAGTGTTCCCTGTACTTACGATGAAAGCTTTTAAAATGTGCTTAATTTTATTATACTCCCTCTAACAGCCCTTTGATTAGAGATTTCTTCCTGTTGTTTTTACATTCAGAAAGTTGTTACTTATCATGTGAACACAGCAATGCCCCAGCATCCATTCTATCTAGAAATCAGCCTAAGCCTAGGATCTAATTCCATCTCCAGTTCAAGTATGGAATGATTGATTCATTCTAAATAGTACTTATGGGAAGAAAACAATTGAACTGTGCTAGGAAAATGGACAGGGTCCTGAACAAAGAAGGCACATTTCTCCCTATCTAAAGTGAAAGAGTAATGATTTTGTTGTTTGAGATAGTGGTTACCCCTAGGAATGCTTTTGCATATAGGTGTCATGGAATCTTTTTGACGTGGTTTAAGCAAATAATGGTTTACGATTTGCAATGGTTTAGAATTGCAATGGTTTAGGATTTGCAATTCTCATTAGTTGGGAGTATGGAAGCCACTGGGTTCAGGGGCTCCATGAAAGCAGCACATGCTCTGCAGTAAGGTGTCTGATGCAGCCACTCTCCCACTCTCATGATTAAAGTGAGAGAAAAAACTGCAGCCAGTTCTCAGCTTTGATCAGAAAAGACCAAAGTCACTTGACCTGATGGTACACACCTCAGATGCAGCAAGTGGGGGGACAGAGGCAGGTGGATTAGGAGTTCCAAGACAGCCTGGAGCATACCCAGTCTCAAGATCAGACTTCCCTAGACTAGTTAGCTACAGGGGAAGCTGGAATTTCCCACTCACTGTAGCAAAGACATTGAGGGAGTACTAACCAGCGACCAATGTCTGTCTTGGCCAGTCTGAGTTGAGCTTTCTGTCATTTGAAAAATAACTCTACACAGGATTTATGTTTTTTATCTTTCTGTTTTATAATTGTTTTTAATACCTCCCTCTTTCCCTTCTGAAACTATTAATCTGACTGAAGATTAGATTTATTGGTCTATAAAATGATGCCGTGTTTCTCCTGGGAGATTGCAAGTATGTTCCTAGCACTATAAACACAGAATTCATGGTTGTGTGGGAAATCCCATGAAGCAGTCTGATTGTTGGTGTTAGGACACGGATGCTGAGCTCCGTGTCTCATCTCTGGTCCCACTGGATAGCACAAGAATAATTAGGAGGACCCATGGCTGCCTCTCACTAGGTCCAAATGGTTTATCACCTGACTCTTGGTGTGGTGCTCATGAGTCCTTAGTTGAAGGTTTTGTCCTCCAACCCAAACCTTAGCAAGTGTTCAAGTACTCAGTCACAAAAGACTTTTGTCTTGTAACTGCCACCAAAGCTGGTGTACCTTCCACACCAGGGAGGCACTTCAAAGAACACTTGACTACTGAGATTCAGAACACTTCAAAAGTCAGAGATGGCTGTGAGGAAAAAATTAGCTATTGTAGATCACAGACATATCTCCGTCAGCTGCAGTATGGACATGTTCTCTACGGATTTAAGTTTTCACTAAGAGAAACTTCACTACAGGATAAGATGAGACCAGCCTGGGTTCTCTGCCAGAAAGCTTTGAGTTGGGATGGTCTAGGACAGTAGTTCTCAAACTTCCTAATACTGTGACCCTTTAATACAGTTTACTTGTTGTTGTGACCCCCAATCATAACTCATCACTAACTCATAACTATAATTTTGCTACTGCTATGAGTTATGATGTAAATATCTGATATGCAGGATATCTGATGTGTGCCCTCTGTAAGTGGGTCATTTGGTCCCAAAGCAATTGCACCTACAGGTTGAGAACCACTTACCTAGGACCTTTTACCAATGGATGTCTCAGTTTCTTCATCTGAGCAAAAAAAGTAATAGTAGCCATTTCACACCTGGTCTGAGAGCACAGGAGAAGACATGCTCCAGGAGGGTGAGTCTTCCATCTTCAGAAAATTAGCCGTCGGCTTGTACTTGGTACTCTCTTCCTACAGACCTGAGGGTCCTGTTCATTCAGCATCTCCAGAGTCTGGCATATGGTAGGGTTTCAGTTAAACTGGTAAGTGTTTTTAAGTTGAATACAAACCCTAAGTAGAGTCTGACTCTCAGGAAACAGTCTTCAGTGTTATCTTCTCTCCCTAGAGCACTTTCACACGGCCGATGGGAAGTAAACTACATACTCAGTCCTCTCTCCACCAGCAGAGTTTTCAACTAAGCTCTCCTACTGTTATGTATTTTTATTTTTATTTTTTTGGTTTTTCGAGACAGGGTTTCTCTGTATAGCCCTGGCTGTCCTGGAACTCACTCTGTAGACCAGGCTGGCCTTGAACTCAGAAATCCGCCTGTCTCTGCCTCCCAAGTGGTGGGATTAAAAGCATGCGCCACCACTGCCCGGCTTGTTATGTCTTTTTAAATATTAATTAGTTAATTAATTTGGTTATCTGCGACAGTGTTTTTTCTGTGTAGCCCTGGCTATCCTGGAACTCACTTGGAAGACCAGACTGACTTCCAACTCAAGAGATCTGTGTGCCTCTCCCTTCCAGGTGCTTGGATCAAAGGCGTGTGCCACCCCCCCCCAGCTTCCTGGTGCTATATAAATGAGATCCTGTCTCAAATAAACAAAGAGATGGAAGGAAGCAAGATAGATGAGAGAGGAGGTCATTCATCACATTTGCAGTACAGTCAACAAAGAACAGATTCCTAAGACAAAGATCTATGTCACTGTTTTTGGCAACCTGACACAAATGTAGGAAAAGGGAACCTCAGGTGGTGATCTTCCTCCATCAGACTGGCACGTGGGCATGTCTAGGGGGCATTTTCTTAATTGCTAATTGATAGAGGGGTGCCTAGCCTGCTGTGGGCAGTGCCACCTTTGGGTTGTGTAAGGAAGCTAGCTGGACAGAGATAAGGTGCAAGGCAGTAAGCAACATTCCTCCACAGTCTCTGCTTCAGATCTGGCTTCCATGTTCCTGTCTGAACCTCCCTCAGTTGTGATGTGGAATGTAAGCCAAATAAACTCTTTTCCCCCCCATGAATTGGTTTTTGGGGTTTTATCACAGCCACAAAGAAGCAAACTGGAATATCTACCTCCTAGGTCTGGAACAAATGAACTATCACCGATGACTAGATTGGCCAAGCTAGACAAGGCCTCAGAAACTTCCCAGCCAAGTCCTCTCCCATGGTCTTGGGGAGTAAAACTGTCCTGCCCAATACCACATAACTAATTACAGGGTCAGCCAAGTCTGGAGCTAGGTTTCTTACCCACACTGTCTTTTTGTAAAGTGGTGGATGTCTACAAAGGCGTTCCTCCATTTTTTGGATGGATGCATGCCCTTTATCCATGCAGTAGGTAGGCTTTCTACCGTTTGGAATACATTGTGTTGTTTCTGTTTGGGGGAGGGAAATGAAGGGGTGTTCCTCCAACTGGACACAGTTAAAGATAGTTGGATAAATGGTCTTGATGAATCTTATTGCTTATTTATGATTAAATATTAACCAGGTCCTTCTAGACATACACTCCCCATTCCCACCAAATTTTCCTGGCTGCTTGTGTAGCTCTGATCATTGGGAGTGCCACCTTCCTGTCTTCCTTGGCTCCTCTACACTTTATCTATCTTTGGTGGCTCATCTTGGTTGTCAATGTGACATGCCCAGAAAGAGGGAAACTCAGTTGAAGAATTGCCTCCATTAAGTTGGTCTGTGGGATATTTTCTTGACTGAGAATTGATGCAGGAGAGCCTAGCCCACTGTGGGTGGTGTCATCCCTTGGCAGATGGTCCTGACTTTTATAAGGAAGGTAGATGAACAAGCCAGAGAATCTTTGCCTCTGCTTCAATTCTGACCTTCTAATTCCTGCCCTGACTCCTTCAGTGATGAACTATGACATGACAGTATAAGTTAAAGAAACCCTTTCCTTGTCCAAGTTGGGTTTGGTCAGTGTTTTATCACAGCAACAAAAGTCAAACTAGAACATCACTCCATATCTATTTCCAATAGTTTCTAGAACCTCCAGAACCATAAAGAGACAAAATCTATGCCTTTACCTTCTGGATCTTAGGTTTAAGCATGTTATCAACCACCTACATGTCTTTGAAGATTTGTTAACATTAAAAAAAAAAAAAAGGCTCTTATCTTTTTCTCTTGCCTCTCTCTTACATCTCTTACCTCTTACTTCTCCCCATTCCCTTCCCCCCTCTCTCCACATGGTCATGGCCAGCCTCTACCTCACTACTTCTCTACTCTCTCCCTCTCTCTGCCTTTCTCTGCCTTTACTACCCTCTTAACTCCCCTCCCCATGCCCTAAATAAACTTTATTTCTATACTATAAAAATAAATAAATAAATAAAAATAAAAAATAAAGAATCAATGTTGTGTGGCCAAGTCTGGAGCCAAAAATCGCCTAATTGCCATATGTCTCTGCTTCTTTCTACACCTAATTATATAAAAAGTTATTGAGCACACAGATCCTCAGCTTGCTTCTAACTATGTGCTTCAAAAATGGGAACAAGGACATCTGTTTCCCAGGGTTCTAGAGTTACAGGCTCTGTAGTTGTAGATATGTGTGTGGTGTTTGGTACACAGTCATCACCTAGTAAACATTTGATAGGAACTGTCAGTACTTAACCCCTTGACTTGTATCCATCTGCAATAGGATTTCCTGGGTTTTGTTTGTAAATGCAACAAATGACAATAACGAGAACAAACCCTACAGAGAAGATAGCAGAGACCCTCTTCTGGTTTCAAATGTAGTCAGGCCTCTCTGGTCCTCACGATAGACCTTAGCCTTAGCATATAAGGAGTTGAACACCCACACTGTGTCCAGCAGCACACAGGTACAACTCCAGGATAACCCTAAGCCTCCTTAAGTGCCTCACTAAGAAAATCCATGTCTGCTAAAAGAATTACTATTGTTCTAGTCAAAACCTAAAGGTGTGGCCTCTGTTACCCAGTCAAGTCATGTGGGTCTATTCTTTTCTCTTTTTTTTGGTTTTTCGAGACAGGGTTTCTCTGTGTAGCCCTTGCTGTCCTAGAACTCACTCTGTAGACCAGGCTGGCCTCAAACACAGAAATCCACCTGCCTCTGCCTCCCAAGTGCTGGGGGTCTATTCTTTTCTAATCTTTCCTTTTTTGAGAAATTTTTCTTTTATTTTGTTATTCTTTGAAAGGGGCTCTTTTGTGGCCTAGGCTGGTATTGAACGCACTACTATATATCTGAGAAATGAAAATTTCAACAAGGTTGGCATGGTGGTACACATCTGTGATCCTAGCACTTGAAAGGTGGAGGCAGGAAGATCAGATGTAAGGCCAACCTTCGCTACATAGTGAATCTCAGGTGGTAGGGCAGCTCTTCCAGACAGTCATTCTGGCAGACTGAAGACTGAGGAGAGCTCAGAATCTACAGGATGTGGCTCCTGGAGGTCACCAATCTTATCAGTTTACAAAGGTTTGAGCATGGGTGCCGGAGTAAAGGTTACTGGTTAGATCTCAGAGATTCTAATTCATTTATCCACATTCCTTTTCCCAGACCTCAAAGAGTACTCTTGTGTATAAAGTCACTGAATCTATTGTTCAGTTGTCTATGTAGCCCAATCAACCTCCATTGTAGCGCTTCCCTTTTGTCTTTACAATCGAAGAATTTTCTAACAGTTTAAATGTTATCACTGCAACTTCTGGTCTTCAAGGAGTTTGCTGTAACCTTTCCGTTTTGTCTGCGATAAGTGATCAAGGAACGATATGTCACAGAATACAAGTTATATATAAATGAATTAGTTGGCTTTGGCTGCAGAAAAACAAACATTCCCAGAACATCACAGGTGGTTTGTTCTTTTGTCGCAGATGTACATTTTAGCTGTGGCTGTGTTCAGTTTGTGTTTTCTTGTTACCACATCTGGTTTGATGGACATGCCCATTTTGGGGGCAAGCTCTCACAACTGAGTCTAAAAGCAGGAGAGACGTTTTGTCTTAGTTAGGGTTTTCATTGCTGTGAAGAGATTCCGTGACCAAGGTGTAACTCTTATAAAGGACATTTTCTTGTGGCTGGCTTACAGGTTCAGAGGTTCAGTCCATTATCATCATGGTGGGAAGCATGGCAGCATCCAGGTAGGCATGGTGCAGGAGGAGCTGAGACTTCTACAACTTGTTCCAAAGGCAACCAGGAGAAGAATTCTCTTCTGGGCAACTAGGAGAAGGGTCTCAAAGCCCACCCTCACAGTGACACACTCCCTCCAACAAGGCCACACCTACTCTAACAAGGCCACACCTACTCTAACAAGGCCACACCTACTCCAACAAGGCCACACCTACTCCAACAAGGCCACACCTACTCCAACAAGGCCACACCTACTCCAACAAGGCCACACCTACTCCAACAAGGTCACACCTCCTGAGAGTGCTACTCAGTTCCTGAGCCAAGCATGTTCAAACTACCACACGTTTACTACACCCATCAATATGTCTAAAGATGGTACTCAGGTGTGGCTCACACTTGGTGTTGCTTACGCGTACTCACAACCATTGATCAAGATAATGAAAACAACTAAATTTAAAGCCAGTAGGCGCCGGGCAGCGGTGGTGCACGCCTTTAATCCCAGCACTTGGGAGGCAGAGGCAGGTAGATTTCTGAGTTTGAGGCCAGCCTGGTCTACAGAGTGAGTTCCAGGGCAGCCAGGGCTACACAGAGAAACCCTGTCTCAAAAAACCAAAAAATAAAAAAATAAAAAATAAAAATAAAGCCAGTAGGCACAGAAATAGATTGTACCCACAGGGAAGCCAAACACAGAAAGAAAATAGTGAAAAGCAATACAACTTAACCTTTTTTTTTTTTTTTTTGTCTGACACTATATTAAAGACATAACAAATATTTTTCATAAATTCCAAGTTATATTTGAAAAAAAATCAATTTCAGAGGTGTTAAAATTTGTCTCTAACATTCTCAACAGGTATCAAAGTCAAAATTCCATCCCATGTCGGTTGAATGCTAAAACAAGCATACTTTTCCCTGCTGCTTTTTTTTTTTTTTCCCATGAGTTCTAGGCCAGGATGGTTGACAGAATGAGTTTCAGGATAGCCAGAGCTACACAGTAAGACCCTGTCTCTAACAAAACAAAGACAAGCAAAGGTGCAGTCATGAGTAATGGTGGCCTGTCTTCTACACAAGGCCAGGTCAGACACCTGTAGAGTAAGTACTCTGACAGAGTATGGTGAGTCTTTTTTTTTTTTTTGGTTTTTGGTTTTTGGTTTTTGGAGACAGCATTTCTCTGTGTAGTTCTGGCTGTCCTGGAACTCACTGTAGACCAGGCTGGCCTCAAACTCAGAAATCCACCTGCCTCTGCTTCCCAAGTGCTGGGATTAAAGGCGTGCGCCACCACTGCCCGGCGTGAGTCTTTATAGACTTCCAGTGCAGTAATCTCCACATTGCAATAAGTGTGTCTACTGAAATTTTTGCTTCTATTTGTAACAGGAATGATATTCAGCTAGTTGTTGTTGTTGTTTTGTTTTGTTTGCTTGTTTTGCTTTGTTTTTTGCTTTTTATCTGGACAGTGGACAGTGCAGGTAGGAGAATTGCAAGTTCAAAGCTAGCTTTGGCCACATAGTAGGTTGTTGGAGTATGCTGTGTGATATTGTGTCTCTGTCCTTCCTTACCTACCTAAGGCATTCTTTGATTGGCTTTAATAAAACAAAAACCCAATGGCCAATTAGCTGGGCAGGAAGTGGAAGGTGGGACTTCCTGGGAGAGAGAAAGGAACCCAGGAAAAGTAGGAGTAAACTCTTTGTGCCAGGAGACATGAAAGGAGACAGAAGTGACTATGGGCTGGGAAGGTATAGTAGTCATAGCCTCAAGTCTGGATGGGGCTAAGTGGTCAGGTTAACTTAGATGAGCTAGTTTGAGAATCTGCCCAGCTAAGGCTTAAGGCTTTGAAATATTAAAAGTTCTCTATATGGTTATTTCGAAAAAAGCTGTTCAAGGAATAATTGCCACCATATTAATTTCCAACATTAATTAATAAATATAGAACTTAACAATCATTTAATCTACAGTAGGTTCCTGACTTAATAAAATTACAAAATTCAAATCATCATCCAAAAATATCTAGAGAAATCAGTTAAGATGGCTTAGTAAGTAAGGAGGCTTGCAGCCAAAACCTGAATCCAAGTTTAGGTTCAGTTCCTGAGTTTGGTCCTAGAGCCCGCAGGGTGGGAGGAGAAAATAGGCAAGTACAGGTTGCCCTCTGACATTTACACAGGTACATAGGTTCCATAGCAGGCACATGTGAGTGCGCGTGCACACACACACAGAGACAGAGAGAGAGAGAGAGAGAGAGTTGAGAGAGTTAAGGTCTGGTGAGTGTTCATTGTTTATTCTTTCATCCTCGTAAGCCCTTAAGGATATAATAATCACCACGGGCCCTTTACACTTTACATTGAAAATATCTACACTGACCCATGCCTGTCATTTCAGTGGTCTGTAGCTCCCTGCTTGCCAATATCTGTTTGAGGCTGTTACATGCATGCAGGCATATAGACTTTTTTTTTTTTTTTTTTACATTGTTGTAACCTCTATAGCCAACAGAGCTGAGATATCAACATAAACCCCTAGTAGGTGTTGGCTGAGTAAATGAACAGGTGAAGTAAGACAGACACCACAGTAAGGTGAACAGAGCTTATTACTGGCTGGGCACATTTCTAAGTGCTTTTTTAATGTAACCACATTGAAATCTCACAACAAATGATGAAGTAAACACTGTTATTAACCCCATTTTTATAGAAAGGGGAGGGAGACACCAAAAGCTTCAGTGGTTTGCTCAAAGTCACTCAGTCAGCTGCAGAGTCTATAATTAAAGTCGCTATATAGAAAGAAAAGATGCAGAACGTTTCAGAAGTGTTTTGTTTTTTTTTTCAACTGGTATCTTTAGGGATTGGTTGGTATGGGAACACTATGCTGTGTCTAGCTATAACTGAAGAGTAGTGGACCATTCTTCACTTCCTTGCCAATAATCCAAATCAGGTGGAAGACCTTCTGGGTTCTTGACCCATGGTAAGGTCTATCTTAAGCAATTCTTGGTTCCAAACCAGAAGCACAGGTTCTCCCAAACAGGATCATTTCCTTATAAATAGCTAAGATTGATGGTGTTGGTTCATTACCTTTATAACGCATGTCCATCAACCCTGAATATCATAAGCTGGTTAGACTAGCCCATCAAGTATGAAGTCTTTGATGTCTTGATCAACTCAGTTTATCTAGAGCAAACAGCCATGTGCCCATCTGTCACTGGTCAAACACAAAGAACCTGATTGCTCTTAAATTGTCACTGCAGAATTTTCTGGCCCTGGAGAAAATTACATATACTAACGTCAGCAGTTGTAGGTAGCACAGGTAGACACAGGAAAACAAACTCATTACTGCTTCTCCCATGCGCATGAAGTAAACACCGGCTCTGTTGGGTCTCAGTTGCCATCAGTGATACAAGGAACTGTACATGGTTGTCCATAAGGCACTAATGGTCTCAGAGTCCATGGATGTATTTACCCATAAGCCTCTGCAGCATGCCAAAGCTGTGAAGAAAGGTGAGAAATATACATTTCTTCTTTTGTTTGTATTCGTTCAGCAAATATGTATCCCCAGACTGTTATTTGCTGGGGCTAACTTAGGCACAGAGGATGAGCAAAACAGAAAAGCAGGCCTGGCAATGTTGGGAGAACTTTTGTGCTGTCTGTGAGGTACTGGATTTAATCCCCAGCACCACCTAGTATTGTGTTGTACAAGCTACAGTCCAGCATTTGGGAGGTTGCAGGCCTCCCAATCAGAAGTTTAAGGTTATTCTTGGGCTCCACAATGAATTAGAGGCCAGCCTGGGCTATATAATACTCTCTCAAAATAAAACAAACAAAACACCAGAAAAACACTTCTGCCACCCCGAAGCTTACCTTCTATGGAGAAGAAAACAGTTTTGTAAGCGAAAAGACATTCCATATATTAGAAGGTAGCAACTGCTGTGGGGAAAATGAAGCAGAGATGAGAATTTACTGGGCTGAATCATGCCCACCCCACCCCATTCGTATATTGAAGTCCTCACCTTCGGTACCTGAGAATGTGACCTTATTTGGAAATAGAATCACTGCAAGAATAATTATTTGAGCTGAGGTCATAGTAGTATAAGGTAGGCCCTACTCTAATGTGATTGGTGTCTTCATAAAAAGAGGGAAACTGGTCATACAGAGAGAAGGCCTTAGTGAAGACCAGTGAGAAACAGTTAGAATGCCATCGGATGCTTGGCTGGAGAGAAAGATCAGGTGTTAATAGAGCAAGCATATGGTTCTTGTAAAGACTCAAGTTCAATGTCCAGCAATCATGTCTGGAGGCTCTCACAACTCTAACTCCCTCTTCTGCCTCCAGTGGCTTACACAAACATACCCACACACAGATACACATAATTAATGCTAAAATAGTTTTTTAAAGAATGCTGTTAAAACATAAAAGTGGAGACCAGGGTAGTGCATCAGCCAATAAGGGCACGCTGAAGACATCAGAAGCTAAGACAAAAGGATAGAAGTCCAGGGACTTAGAAAGATGGGACTGGGCCGGCCCCTTCACCTTGGACTTCTAGCCTTCAAAACTGCAATGTCTTTACCTTGTCTAAGCCTCCCAGAGAGTGGTCAGAGACAGGAGATGCTGGCAATATTGTTTAAGTTGCAGGCCATTAAGTAATTGTAAGTGAGCTATGGTTGCTTCTAAAAGGATAATTCAGCTGCTGGATGAATGGAATGGCAGAAGGGGAAAAAGAATGGTGGTAGTGATCCAGTCATTTTAGCGTGGTCCAGAGGATGCTGGTGGAGGCATAAGGAGCAATGAGTTATGGAGAGTACAGAGCTACAAATGCACATCTGGTCAGGTGCTTCTTAGATGAAATGTCTCGGTGCAGTACGTCGGTGACTGTAATTATCACAAATTATCCACAAAGGCATTCTTTTGGTTAACAAAGAAGAGGAAGGGTATGTGGCACACCCTTGTAATCTCAGTGCTCAAAAGGTGAAGGCAGGAGGGTCCTGAGTTCAGAGCAGGCCTATCTCACAACAACAACAACAAAGGTACCTGTGCAATTCAGGCTATCAATTGACTGAGCAACCTTCCCCTGGAGGATTCTTGCTGCCTTCGGATTCCTGGGAAACAGCTGCTCCGATGCTGCTTATTAGGCAGAACCTTGGGACTAAAGGAAGACAGGCGGTAGCAAATGTCACAGGAAACTGAGGGTAAGATGGCCATTCAGAGAAGCTCAGCTGAGGCTGGCAGGCCGAGCCTTGTCACTCTTCGATGTGGGCTACTCTGGAGAGGTCAATTACCCTGGAAGAAGGCGCTCGATGGAGGTTACAAGCATTTCTAGCAGCCAGGGTAATGAATGCTGTGGTCAGAAAGACTGATTGGATCAGTGAATCTTGACATCAACTAAAATCCCTGGCTCCACAAAGGCAGACAGCCAATATATCCATTTGGATTTTACCTATTTTTTTTTAGAGTCCAGAGTAGTGTTGATGGCCTTGTCTGTCCTGGAACTCTCTATGTGGAAGGGGGTGGCTTCGAATTTTTAGCAGTCTTCGTGTCTCTGTGTTCCAACTGCTGTGATTATGGGTGCTAGCTTCTGTTCAGGCTTACTTCCTATCATTGGGGGGGGGGGGAGAAAGAGAGAAAGAAAAGGGCATGCTTTCATGAAAACATCTAGATTTGTTCTCTGTGTAGGGGCTTTTCTCATAGTGTTCTTTTACCTTCGCTGGCCTGTAGCTCATGTTTGCAGTAGTGTATGTGTACACATCCATACTCTCTCGGCAGTAAATATGTTTGGAAAGCACATTAGACCACTAGCTCTATCTCATTCTTGCCTCTCCATGGTGCCTTCCCCATCCCATTTAAATGAACATAGTCAAGTGATCCAGCACTTTACCCTAAACAATAGAAAATGGGCAGATGTGATTTGGAGCCACTGAGTGGTTTTATGAAACCTGAGGCTCCAGGATGTTGGTGACAGTCAACATTATCACCGTACTCTCTAGTCATCATGCTTAACTCTTTTTTTAAAAAATATCTTTAAATATTTATTTATTTTACTATTTTGAGTTTATGAGTGTTTTGCCTGCATGTTTGTATGTGTACTGTATGTGTGACTGGTACTCACAAAGTTGAGAAGACATTGGCTCCCCTAAGATTGGAGCTACACATAATTGTGATCTGCCATATGGATGCTGAGAATCAGGTTGGGTCTGCTGTCAGCTGGAAGTGCAACAATTGATCCAAATCCCTGAGACCACTCTCCAGCCATTGTTACTAAGTTTTTAGAACACAGTCTTACTATATTTCTCAGGCTGGCTTCAAACTCACAAGCCTTTCAGGAGCTGAGATTACAGGCATGTGCCACTATGCCTTTGATCTTTATTGATTGAAGATGTTTTCAATTCGGTGGCCAGATCTGGAGTTGTCAGCAGAAGGTTGCTTAAAAGTTGTATGGGTTTCTGGGTCTTTAATCCCAGCACCTGGAAGGCAGAGGCAGGAGGATCTCTGTGAGTTCAAGGCCAGCCTGTTCTACAGAGCAAGTTTCAGAATAGCCAGAGCTACAAGAAACTCTGTCTTGCAAACAAACAAATAATCCTCATTGCCAGGATTAAAGGCCTGTGACACCGCCACCCAGCTCCCAACCTTGAGTTTTATTTTCCTTATTATGCAGGCTCACACACTTTCCTTAGGAGGCAGTGGTGTATGGAAGTTAAGGGCACAAATTTTGGAGCCAGAAAGACTTCAGTTTAAATGGTTTTGCCATTGAAATTTAATATTCTCGATTATAAAGTGAGTATATAAACACATATTTGACCTGAATATCAGTTACATAGTATTACATTACAAATCATCCCAGCGCTGGATGTCATGGCAACCATTTTTTGGTATGGCTACATGTGTAACCAGTGTGAACTGTGCTCCTTCTGGATGACGCTGCAGTGGAGCTAGGAGCCCATTTGGGGTTGGGTGCTGATGTCTCTCGTGCTGCTCCATCAAACAACAGACAACAACAACAAAAACAACAAAAAGTCATTTGGCGATCTGAAGTGTTTCTCTGAAATGGAAACAACTGAAAAAGTATTATGCTGATATTAAAAACTATAGCTAGGATAATAGATGACTACTTGCAAATATTATTTCAAAATTATATTAAATGACAAAAGTAAACTATGAGATGGAAAAAGTTCCCCTCATGACTCCATAAAAAAACAGGGATGAGGGAATCTTGTGGTTTTTGTCTCCTTAGCCCCCAATGCTGCTAGTCTGGTTCTTTTTGTGTGTTTGTTTCTTTGTTTGCTTTCATTTATTTTGTTTTGTTTGAGACGGGGTTTCTCTGTGTGACCTTGGCTGTCCTGGAACTTGCTTTATAGATCAGACTGGCTGGCCTTGAACTCAGAGATCCTCCTGCCTCTGCCTCCGGAGTGCTGGGTTTAAAGGTGTGTACCAACAATGCTTGGAGCTAGTCTGGTTATTAATTTCAGTTTCATTTACACAAACTTTAATATTTCCAGTTATGTACTTATTGTGTGCATGTGGAGAGGAAACCTCATGTAATAATTTCTTACCTTCTACCATGTGGGTCCTGGGGCCTGAACTCTGGTCATCAGCCTTGGAGGCAGGATTGGATGAGTCCATTGAATACTTTCACTTTAACCCAAAGCAAAAGCAGGTTTACCTTTTTTTTTGTTTTTAACTTAAAAATCCTTTCACACGTCATTGGTGGGACACAACTTTAATTTCAGCCCTCCAAGGCAGATGCAGGCAGATCTCTGAGTTCGAAGCTAACCTGGTCTATAGAGCTAGTTCCAGGACAGGCAGAGCTACACAGAGAAACCCTGTCTCAAAAAAACAAAAAACAAAACAACAACAACAAAAAAAAAGCACACAAACAAATCAAAGAAAAAAAAGCAAGAAAAAAAAAACAAGAATTATTTTTATATATTTTAATCATATTTTCCCCTCCTCCAAATGCCCCCAGATCCTCCCTATTTCCTTATCTACCCAACTTCATGCTCTCTCTCTCTGAAAACAAACGAACAAAAAATCGAAACAACAAACCAGTAGGACAAAAAATACTAAGATAAAACAAAGTGAAACAAAAAGCCCACAAACAAAGAAAAAGAACATGGAGTTCATTTTGTGTTGGTCAATAAGTCCTGGGCTTGGGGCCTGTCCTCCTAGAGTGTGGCTGATATACCCAGGGACACTCCAATGGACAAAACTTCTTTCCTTTCTCAGCCGGCATCAACCGCAAATAGCTTCACGGCAAAGGGATGGGACTTTGCCTCTCCTTTCCCTTCTCAGTGGTGGGATTTTGTCTGGTTTATATAGGTGCTGGTCCTGTAGTTTCTGGGAGGCAACCATCCACTACTTCTGGCTCTTATAATCTTGCCACTTCTTTTCCTGAGTAGATTCCTGATCCTTGAGGGGAAGGGTTTGAGGAAGACAGCCCGTTTAGAAGTGATTGTTTCAAAATCCCTTACTTTCTGTGAAGAGAGTTGTGGACCTCTGTGCTAATTACCATCCATTGAAATCATCCTATGGTGAGGATTGCACAACGCACTGATTGAAGGGTGTAACAGAAGTCACTAGGAGTCATTTCATTGCCTGTTTCTTTAGCAGAATAATAGTTGTGGCTATGCCCCTAGAACCTCCCCTACACCTGCCCCCAGGACACTTCCCAAGACGGGGTTTTTCTGTGTGTACCCTTGGTTATCTTGGAGTTCATTTTGTTTACCAGGCTGTCCTTGAACTCACAGAGGTCCACCCTGCCTCTGCCTCCCAAATGCTGGCTTAAAGGTGTATGTCGCTACACTTAGCTAGACAATTAGTTACCTTTCTAATCTCAGGTTCTTAGTGCTTTAGCAAGTGTCAGCTACAGGTTTCATCTCATGGAGTGGTCCTAAAATCCAATTCCATGTCATGGTTTCCCTGTGTTTGGTGAAATTGGCAAGCAAGTATTTAGCAACTGCTAATCAGGCAAGTGTCCCAAAGAACACACAGTGGTTCTAGCCTGAAGGACTTCCTGGGTAGGTGAGTTTGGTATGCACTCTGTCCTTCTTCCTGGTGACTCGCTAAGGACAGGTGCAAGAGAAGTGAAGGCCAGCAATAATAAATGTCTGAGTTTATTTCCTTTTGCTGTGATAAGGTACTCTGACAGAAGCAACTTAGAGAAGAAAGTGTTTATTTTAATTCATAGTCTGTCATGGAGGAAAGTCAACAGCAAGGAACTTGAAGCAGCCTGTTACATACTGTATCCATGTATCCACATTTGGGGAGCAGAGAAAAATCAATGCTTGCTGATGCTGGGCTCTGCTTCTCCACTCACACAGTCCAGGAACCAGTCAGGAAATGATGTCACCGTAGTGGTTGGGTCTTCCCACCTCTATTAATGTAATCAAGATGATTCTTCACAGGCACGCCCAGCCGCCCAGCTCCTAGGTGATCTAGATCCTGGTAAGCTGATGGCATTAACAATCTCAGTAAGTGATGCTCTGACATCAGATGCAGTACGAGTAGTTCAAGGAGCAAGAACTAGACATGGAGTTTTTGAAGTCACAATGGTGAACCGATGAGTGGCCAAGTCATCAGAGACATTGCTCTCAGAATGCTGAGGAAGAGGCAGGGCAACATTTTAGCTTCCCTCTCCTTTGGACAGCATTCAGTGGTAGTCAAAAGACTTTCAGTGTGTATAGTTATGTTATCCAGAGCAGCCTAGAGGTGGTTGCTTTCATGTATGCATCCGTTTCTGTATTCGCTCCCATGCGAGAGGAGAAAGGCACAGGTATCGTCAACCGGTGGGAGAAATAGTGGGTGTTGCTTCTGGGGTTTGGTCAGAAAAGGTCTTGTGGTTTTCTGCTGTCTCTCCTAAATTACTTGCTGTGGTAGACATCAGGTGTCATTTCAGGAAGATGTCCATGTGCCATGTCCTCAGCCATTATAGTAAAGTGCCTTTTGTACAATCATATATTTTAAGTCATCAAGCAGTTCTTTTTTATGCTTTAATTAAAAAAAAGAATTGGAGTATAATTGCATCATTTTCTCCTTCCCTTTCTTCCCTCCAACCCCTCCCATGTCCTGTTCCTCTAACTCCTCCCATATCCCTCCCTTGACTCCGTCTCAAATTCACGCTGTTTTTCTTTTTAAAAATACGCAAATATGGGCTCGAGAGATGGCTCAGTGGTTAAGAGCACTGACTGCTCTTCCAGAGGTCCTGAGTTCAATTCCCAGCAACTACATGGTGGCTCACAACCATCTGTAATGGGATCTGATGCACTCTTCTGGTGTGTGTCTGAAGACAGCTATGGTGTACTCATATAAATATAAGTAAATAAATAATATTTTTAAAAAAATACGCAAATATGCCGGGCAGTGGTGGCACACGCCTTTAATCTCAGCACTTGGGAGGCAGAGGCAGGTGGATTTCTGAGTTCGAGGCCAGCCTGGTCTACAGAGTGACTTCCAGGACAGCCAGGGCTACACAGAGAAACCCTGTCTCAAAAAAAACAAAAAACAAAAAACAAAAAAACCCCCGCAAATATATAAATATAACCCACTGAGTTCATTGAGTGTTGTGTGTATATGATTTCAGGACTGACCACTTTGTAGTAGATAACCAATTAGAGCCTCATTTCTGAGGAAGACTGAGTCTCCCATTCTCTGGAGTCCTTAGTAGCCTTTAGGTCTCAGGGTGGGGCTCTGTGAGATTTCCTCCTTTGCCCCTTACGCATTAGCAAGTCTATTGGTGGTGACCTGGCTCAGGTAGCCAGGTTGTATTGCAGAGTGTAGTTTTCTTGTAATTTCTAAGAGATCCAATCTCAGGAGACTTCCTGGGCTTCTGGCTGTTAGAATCTATTCGTTCTCTCCTCTGTAAAGTTCCCTGAGCCGTATGTTTAGGAGTTACCTTGTAGATGTTTCCAATGGGGCTGAATAGTCTGTGATCAGTTGATAACTGATTTTGACTAGTTGTGGTTTTCTGTAGTGGGCTCTATCTGCTGCGGGGAGAAGCCTCTTTGATGAGGGGTGAGAACTACATGTGTCTGTGGATATTAGGAAAAGTTTTAGAATGTAGTTAGGAATTAGGCTGGTTAAATAAATGGTAGTAGTAGGTTCTCATCTAACATACATAATCCAATTGGCCTTGGGTAGTTGGCTGGGTTTTTAGTAGCAGGCATGACTGCCACTATTTCACTTTTAAGATATTTTGCATGCTGGTCATCATTGTCATTAATATGAATCAGGCATTTCTTAGTCAGACCAAGCACAAGGTAAAAACAAACCTTTTGTTGTTCTTTTATTCTTTTCTCTCTTTTTTTTCTTTTTTGTAGTTGAGATTTGTAGATTAGTCTGACTTTAAAGTCTCAATCCTCCTGCCTCAGACTCTAAGTGCTGGGACCATAAGCCTGTGCCATTACTCCTGGCTAAAAATTTCAAAAGATGCCAAATATAATCACTGTTTTTATATCTTCTGAAAGACAGTTCAGCAGAGGTGGTCTAGTAATACCACTCAGAAGGGAAAGGGCCACACAGCTGATACATGGCAGAATTTACCTTCCAACACAGCTGTCATTGCTCAGCTTAAACAAGTGTCAGGACGAGCTCAAGTGCGTCAACAAGGAGAGTCAGTCAAGGAAGGTCAAGGACTCTCACTAACTCCCTCATTACATCACTCTTGCCCTACAGGCAGGGAAGAAAGGGGCCGGGCCTTTCCTCTGGATATTTGAAAATGAATAGAAGGGGATGGTACTACTAGTGGTCCGGAAGCAGGCTCAGCATAAGCAGGAGTTGTATCATCTGCTCTCCAAACGGCCTGTGATGGCAGCAGGGTGACTCAAATCGCTCTCGCAGTTCCTGTCTCCTCACAAGGCATTCACAGAATCATGGACATGAAAGAGCCTGACATGATAAGGAAGTGCCCAGGCAAAGAGATGCTCTTTCCTTTCCAAGAAGATCCTATTAAGCAGGCTGGCTTCCAGGGGGAAAGTAACTTTCAAGGGGTCTAAGGTTACAAGATATGTACCTACTTACAAATAGTTTTCCTCTCCATATGCATTCATGGGCAATTCTCATTAAAGGGCTAGTATGTGTGCATGAACACACACATTTATACACACGTGCACACACATTCACACACATACTATACACACACACACACACACACGATGCATGAACACACACACACATACACATATACACAGATGCACACAAAAATGTACACAGACATATAAAAACATGTGCACACAGAGGTGCACACACACATGCTTAAACCCTCCCATCACATGTAGAAGTAAATACAGCACAGGTTTTCCCTAGTAAACCATCCACGAACAGGCGCCATTTAAATGTAATTGAGCTGGGTCAGTGAGATGGCTCAGTGGGTGAAGGTGCTTTCTGCCAACTTGATGACCTACGTTTGATTGCCGAGACCCACAAGGTGGAAGAAGAGAACCAGCTGACTTGAGTTGTCCTCTGACAACACACATGCCGGTATGTGCCCACACATTCACACACACTAAGCATACAAGCAAACAAAAAATGTTAAAAGAAATTAAACTTAGTCGAGCTGATGTCTTGGATCATCACAACAGCAGGATACAAAACCTGTACATCCTAATTAAATTTATCCCCTATGTGAGTCTGGAAATTGTAGGTTTTTAACTAGAACTGGGATCAGTGAACATTTATGGGCTGATAACAAACTGCCATGATCCTAGGGACACAGAAGAGGTGGCCTTGACCAGACTCTGAACAAGCTGGTTAGAAGATCTGTTGGCTCTTTGTCCTCCAAGGGTAGGCTATGCTTTGTGGGGGGCTTGGTGAAGCTGTGAGGAGATGCCCCAGCATCATTTCTGAGAAAGCAGACTGAGCAAAACCAACTTACACAGCTTCTTAGTATCAATACAGGACTTGAGAGAAGGCACACAATGGGCTCTGTTTACTTCCGGGAAACAGGCAATCCTTAAGCGTCTCAAGGAAAAGAAGGCCCTCAGTTTCTCCCTAATCCATGACAAGACATTGACAGGCTTGTCTGCGCTTGTGAGCTCATAAGCACAAAGGCCATGTCATATCCAGAAGAGGACGATGTTTCAGGACACCCTTCCCTGCTTTCTCTGGCTCTTATATTTTGTTCCTAACCCCACGCAGATGTACACTGAGCATTGAAGAGGTGACACGGGTGTTCCATTTAAGGCTCAGCATCCAACAGTCACTATTCACAGTGCTTGGGCCAATTAGGAGTCTCTGCATTGTCACTGACTGCAAACAGAAGTGTCTCTGATTAGGCCTGAGATCAGCACTAATAATCTATGGTAAAAACAAACAATTTTATTTCACGTAAATTATTTATTTATAGTGAGGTGGGGCTGAGACTCAGGTCTTCAGGCTCTGCAGCAAGCCCCCTTACCTGTGAGCCATTTTGCTGGCCTCAACATAATATACTGCAAAGCACATTGACACTAGAGCCATCTCAAATTCCTTACTCTTCTCCTCTTATTAAAATGGGTGCACTGGGCTGTGGTGGCTCACACCTTTAATCCCAGCACTAGGGAGGCAGAGGCAGGTGAATTTCTGAGTTCGAGGCCAGCCTGGTCTACAGAGTGAGTTCCAGGACAGTCAGGGCTACACAGAGAAACCCTGCCTCAAAAAAAAACAAAACAAAACAAAACCAAAGAATAAAATGGGTGTGAGGTTCTCTTTTTATATTGTAAGTAAACATATTAGAATGAAGAGGTATCTTAGTGACTGCTCTATTGCTGTGAAGAGACACCATAACAAAAGTAACTCATAAAGAATGCATTTATTTGGAGACGTGCTTACCGTTTTAGAGGGTTAGTTCATGATCCTCAGGGAAAGCAAGCAGGCACGGCACTGGCGCAGTAGCTAAAAGATGTACATTCTGATCTGCAGGCCGGCACCAAGTAGAGAAAAAATGACAGGATCTGGCAGGGCATTTAAAACCTCACAACCCACCCCCCCAGTGACATACCTCCAACAAGCCCACACCTCCTAATCTTTGGAAAACATTTCTACTAACTGGGATCCAAGCCTTCAAGCATATCAACTTATGGGGGACTGTTTTCATTCCAATCACCCAAAGGGCCAATGGAATAGCCTTGTGGATGAAATAGTACCACCTGAATTCAATTCCTGGAACCCACGTGGTAGAAGGAATGGAATTGCCTCTAGGAAGTTGTCCTCTGACCATCACAGCATGTGGTGACACATAACACACACCCCATCCATTAAATAAATAAATAAGCATAAAAGAATTCATTTAAAATAAGAAATCAAGGTAAGGAAAATAATGAAGAGAAAAATGATAAGGCAAATATTATAAGGCTAAGAACAATGTTAATACTGAAGAAAAAGCCATTAAGTTTTGGACTCCTAACATAGTGTGATGGTTTGTATATGCTTGGGTCAGGGAGTGGTAATATCGGGAGGTGTGACCTTGTTGGAGTAGGTGTGTCACTGCAGGTGTGGGCTTTAATACCCTAGTCCTAGCAACTGGAAGTGAATATTCTGCTAGCAGCCTTCAGATGAAGATGTAGAACTCTAAGCTCTGCTGCACCATGCCTGCCTGGACGCTGACATGCTCTCACCTTGATGATAATGGATTGAACCTATGACCTGTAAGGCAGCCCCAAATAAATGTTGTCCTTTATAAGACTTGCAGTGGTCATGGTGTCTGTTCACAGCAGTAAAACTCTAACTAAGACACATAGATAGGATGAAACTTGCCTCAGAGCTTTCTATCTACAAGGGGAAAAGGAAAACATTTTTAATGATTTGTTCTTAAGATATCTAGAGCTTAAAATAAAACAGTGTATTAAGAATAATACAATAGGGCTGGAGAGATGGCTCAGCAGTTAAGAGCACCAACTGCTCTTCCAGAGGTCCTGAGTTCAATTCTCAGCAACCACATGGTGGCTCACAACCATCTGTAATGGGATCTGATGCATTCTTCTGAAGGCAGCTACAGTGTATTCTTATACATAAAATAAAAAATTCTTTTTTTTTTTTTTTTTTTTTTTTGGTTTTTCAAGACAGGGTTTCTCTGTGTAGTGCTGGCTGTCCTGGAACTCACTCTGTAGACCTGACTGGCCTCGAACTCAGAAATCCACCTGCCTCTGCCTCCCAAGTGCTGCGATGAAAGGTGTGCGCCACCAGTGTCCAGCAAATAAATAATTCTTAAAAAAAAAACAAAAAACTTTAATACAATAATGTGGTCTCTGTGCTCAAAGACAGAACTATTTGGCACTGAGACAGAAATTTTTCTCTTAAGTTGCCATAAAGGTGACTTTAATGAACTGATAGCCTTTACTGATAGCTTTAGTGTGCGGTAACAGTCAACTGAAAGAATATTTTAGATGACATGTAAAAATTACTTATGCTGCAGGAATTTGAAACAATTGTGTGTTCGGTTGATACCTAAAGGTTGAGATCAATTGCAATTTGAATTTAATTGCAATTATTAGGGCTGGAGATGGAATTCAGTGCTGGAGCACTTATCCAGCATGGACAAGGTCATGGATTTGAAGCCCAGAACTGTGATAAGAACAAACCCAACAATAATAGGAGTCCAGAACACAATGTGGTTTGTAGCAGTCAAGGCAGAAGAAGCAATGCTACTGTAACAAACAACTCTGAAGTCTCCATGACTTACAACAAAGTTCTATTTCTTCATTGTAACACGTTTCCCCTTGTGTTAACTAAGTATCTATTTTGCTCTGAGATTTCCAGTGGTATATGTACTGGATCTGAAACATTTGCCTCCAAACATCAAATCTAAGGTCTACTCACCCTTTACTGGCCAAAGCAGGTCAAAGGGCATACCTCACTAAGCAGGACAGGCAAGTTAACTGTACCACATTTCTAAGAGTGTGAAGACTTAGAAATATTTGGATTACATACCACAAGACTATACTTAGTGAGCTATCTATCTATTATATCTCCATAAGCATCGTCTATCTATCTATCTATCTATCTATCTATCTATCTATCTATCACCTATTTATCTATCTATCTATTATCTTCATACCTACCTATCAGTCTCTCATCTATGATCTATCACAGTGCTGAAGAATCAAACCCAAGGCCTCAGCAACTAGGCATATCCAATTGCAAAGAGCCTCTATAGAATAAATTCTTTAAATGAGTATATTAATTGTCTATTGCTATGTAATAAATTGTCTTCCCTATTGTGAGTGAGTAAAAACACTTAAATAGTGAATAGATGAACATATTTTTTAAATTTTTGAGCAGAGGACTGAATATGGTGTTGTGTACCTATAATCTAAAATTTTAGGAGTAGGAGGTAGAAAGATCAGGAGTTCAAGGCCAGTTTCAACTATATAGCGATTATAAGGATAGCCTGGACTTACATGAAACTGTGTTTGTTCAAAGTGTGTGTGTGTGTGTGTGTGTGTGTGTGTGTGTGTGTGTGTGTGTATTTAAAGCAGGTTATGGTGACATATGCCTATAATTCTAGCTACTCTGGAGGTCAAGGAAAGCGGATCAAGAACTTGAGGTCAGCTTTGGCTACAAAATAACAGCTCCAAAACATTAGGGATTTGAGTGTATGCACTTCCTCAGCTGTCTAGCCCACTCCCATTCTCAGGAGTGTTCTTTTTTTTTTTTTTTGGTTTTTCGAGACAGGGTTTCTTTGTGTAGCCCTGGCTGTCCTGGAACTCACTCTGTAGACCAGGCTGGCCTCGAACTCAGAAATTCACCTACCTCTGCCTCCCAAGTGCTGGGATTAAAAGCGTGCACCACCACTGCCCGGCTCTCAGGAGTGTTCTTAATAAATGTCTACATTCTACTACTACTACTACTACTACTACTACTACTACTACTACTACTACTACTACTCGCGCACGCACACACACACACACACACACACACACACCCACACACATACACATATATATATATATATACTGTGATTTTGCTATATTGCCCAAGCTAGTCTCAAACTCATGAACTCCCAGGATCCTCTGCCTTGGCCTTAAAAGAAAGTAGCTGGTACCAAGGCATGGGCTACAATTCCCAGCAACCTAAAGTTTCTTTTATTGAGCAGCTTCTTTCTTCTGGGCGCCAAGGAAATCCTAAAGATAATGAATAGGGATGACATAATCTTTCTCTGCTAGAAGCTTTCAGCTGAGAAAGGCCACCAGTGCATAGGAGGCATGTAGAGAAGCCAGGGGAAAGCTCGAGAGTCCCCAATTTAACGGCCAAGCCAAGAACTCCTCCTTTTGCTCTAATCCAGGTCTTTCATCCTCATTATTTTTTACCATCTACTAAATCCAGCCACCACCTTTTAGATCTCAAAGCACTTGAAAAAACAATCTATAGCTTGCTTTGAAATAATCCTGTCACCTGCTCTCTGCCAAGAGGCAAGGATGCTACTCAGTTGGCTTTTACCCAATAGCAAGAGGAATCCATCTAGTCTCTGTTCTCAAGGACTTAACACTGTTGCTAGAAAATTTCCAATTAGTCATGGTCAGCACAATGAGAAGCCAATTTCAGCTCAGAGGTTTTCATAACTGGGATACACAGGTACCAGGTGGTACACAAGATTTTAATGTCAGTATAATTTTAGTGAGTAGGAGGTATAAATGGACCCAATATCCAAAATCTATGTTGAGTGTTCATGTGTTCATTTATTCATTTCACAGATATATATTGGCTGTGACCCAGCCCCCATTGTTTTAGCTCCTGGCTATCCAACACAGTGCAAATAGCCCAAAGTCTCTGCTTTCACAGGTTTTTTTGCATTAGATTCAAATAATTTATATACACGCGAAAGCAAAACAATTTAAAGAAAGAAACCCACAAACATCACAAAGCAGAGAAATAGTGATGGTAATCTGGAGCCAGCTCTTATTTGATGAGTGGCCTCATACCCGTTTCTTAGTCTTCCCATGCCTCAGTTTTCCCTTCAACAGCATAGTGATAGGGATAGTCGACACATTGTTACAGTGACCACTGAAGGAGCTGATGGTGTGACATTCACACAGGGCCGAGCATATAGTAAGCATGCCTGAAGTGTTTGTTCACTTGGCTTTGAGTGCAGGATAAAAGTTGTAAAGATGAAGCGATGACTCAATTCTGGGAAGCTCAGCCCAGGATCTTCCCAAGCACCTGGGGAACTTGTTAAGATGAGCCTTTCCCAGGCTCCACCCTAGAGAATTTGACCTACTAGATTTGGGGCAAGGCCCAGGTTTTACCGATCTCCCCTCCCCTGCTTTTATGTGAGCTATCCAGGGCTGCATTAGGGTTTAGATGGGCCCTTCTGGGACAGAGAAGGATACAGTGCCTTCCTTGATGCTGTGATACTTTGGAGAATGAGCTAATAGGCCAAGAGTTGGGGTCAGGAGGAGGTGTCTGGCAGAGGGAGCAGCAGCTTCAAAGAGGCAGAGAAGAACAGGTTTGTTCATGAAAGTTCAAGAAGTTCGTCATGAGTAGGGGGTCCAGGATGTGAGGGTGTCTAGTGGCTCTGCTTTGAGGATATTTTGTAGCGTGTCCTCAGCATGCAGAACATGCTGAATCAAGCTTCATGGAAATCTGCCAACGAAGAGCATTTTGCAATTTTGAATAGTTTGCATTTTCAAACTTAAATTATCACAGCTAGAAACTCAAAGCAGCTACCATGAGGGGAGAAAAAAAAGATTCCAATGTAATCTGTGTAGAGACTGGTAGGTCGATAATTCTTTCCTCTTTCCCAGCAGTTCTCACATATACCCACCCCAGTGATGTCTGGGAAACTCGGGGGTAGAGTCTAGTGTGCTTAAAATAAATACCAGAGCAAGCCAAGTAGGATAGTCCACCCCAGTAATTCCTGAATTTCGGAGGCTGAAGCAGGCATGACCCTGAGTTCAAAGCCAGCATGTAGTCTACAGTGAAATCCTGTCAAAAAATAAGATGTAAAATATTTTTTTCAAAACAAAATAATACAACATACTCAATGGTCTTGTATGTTTTGGGAACGATTGACTGGGAGCCTGTTGAAGAATCAAAAGTGTGAAGGCTCCATTTGCTAATACTTAGGCAGAATGAAGGGACTGAATGCTGGAATCTGGTGGTCTCAGCTCTGATGTCTTACTCCAGCTAGAAAGAGGGGCAGACATTGTTATGGGAAGAGTATGGAACATAGATGCTTGGCACGTAAGAGAATCCTATCTGTGAGAGCCAATTGTTCATCAAAAATAAACAGGCATCCAAAAGAAAAAAAAAAAAAAAAAAAAAAAAAAGAGGAAGGCTGAAGAGGGCGTTGAGATGAGGAAGCTTTGCACTTGAGATCTGTGGAGAACACAATCCGAAGTGTGCGTGGCTTAGATATTTGACTAAGGGTTGCAGAGTTAGTTCAGCTTTCTGGGAGATCATAAAAGCACAGAGCAATGTGCTGGGAAAACTTGAAAAGGTGTGTGTGTGTGTGTGTGTGTGTGTGCGCGCGCGCACACGCACACACACACACACACACACACACACACGCATGCACAGGAGATGGGGGTGGGGAGCTCTTTGAGCTGTTGTCAAACCCTGAGATTCATGGCTGCTAGGAGGAACCAAAAAAAAGAATTGGTGGTGGTGGGTAGAGAGTGGGAAGAGAAAGCAAAGACAAAAAGGGAAGCAAAGGAGCTTGGGTGTGGTTTGATGTACAAAGGACCTCAAGCAGGAAGGAAACTTCTTCCAATAATCTGAGTCTATTTATCCTCATTAAGAAGTCTAATCTAGATCATGGTGATGAAGACGATAAGACAAGGACGACGACTACCATGATTTGCTTTGGAGCCATGGTCTTGCTACAAAGTCTCAACTGGCCTGGTACTCACCAAGTAAGTAATCTAGGTGATATTGAACTCCCAGCAATTCTCTCTTGCCTCCAGCTTCTAAATGGGGGTATTACAGGTGTGAGTGTGTGTGTGTGTGTGTGTGTGTGTGTGTGTGTGTGTGTGTGTGTGTGTGTGTGTGTGTTCCCAGCTTCCAACCTGGATTACTAAACACCTATTATGTGCATTTCCTCATTACAAGTTGATCACAGCGTTGTTCTGAGTTCCGACTTAAGCCCCAGGGACTCTTCCATCTGCACAAGACTGAATTTTTCCTCCCCAAATCATGACCATCAGGAACTTCAGAATACCACGCTGTAAGAAATCAGATCTTTGCAGATATAATTGTTCAAATGAGATTATATTGGATAAGGGCAGATATTAACTCTGATGACTGGGGTCCTTGCAATAAAAGAGGGGATCTCAGCTGGGGAAATTGTTCAGTAAATAAATCACTAGGTGCTTTTACACCATGAGGACTTGACTCCCATGCACAAGATGTGTGAAAATGTCAGGTGTCTTGCCAGAAATATCTAACTCAGCACTGGAGGGGCACAAATAGGAGGATCAGTGGAGCTCTCTAGCCAACCACTCTACCCTAACTGATGAGCTCCAACCAATGAGCAATTCTGTCTCAAAGGAGGTGGATGCCATTCCTGAGGGTGATGCCTGAGCTTGTCCTCTGACCTGCATGTGTATGTACATGACATACATGCACACCTACACACAACATACACAAACAAATGATAACACACATAGGCACACACATACATATACATAAACATTAAACATCAGAAAGGGGGCTACTTATGCAGGACCATACACATACAGGAAAGAAGATGGCATGGATAAAGCAGCAGGGAATTCAATGCTATTCCTTCTAGCCAAGGACAGCAGAGGATGCTGGCACTAGGCAGAAGCCAGAGGAGGCAGGAAGGACACCTTGCTTTCAGACTTCTGCTCTCTGGAGCTATGTGAACAAAACGCTGTTGGTGTAAGCAACCAAAAAGTGGTAATCTGTTAGATGGGGGATTCGAAGAAATTAATATTCCATCTTAAGGGAAAAACAGAACAAAGCACTTTTACTTCATAGCACTGTGCTCACAGTAGTATGGTGTTCTATGGGAACTGAGGTTAAATTCCTATTTATACAGAGGCAGGTGTAGTTTGGATCCAAGAGAAAATGATGAAGGAGCAGTACAATCTCCTATTATGTCTGCTCAGAATAGTGACCCAACCTGTAGTCTCAGCACCCGGGGAAATAGAGAAAGGAGGATCAGAAGTTCTTTTCTATATCTATAAAGAGAGTTCAAGGCCTATCTCAGAAACAAACCAACACCTAAAAATAAACATTAAAACCCACTTAGCAGATATAAAAGTGATCATGGTTACTCAAAAGGTAGATTCATGGTGTAAATGAACTTTAATAAGGTTTTAAAAGATTTAGAAGAACGTAGACTGTCAGAAAAGTTACATTAGGTCTCTCTACTACTGGTATTAGGGTTTCAGTACCTTCCACATGCTTACCCTGTGGTTTGTGTATTCCTGAGCCCACGTCCATTCCTCTATATGGTTCAGTGAACGTAAACCCTGGTTAATCTAGGGAGATGAAGACCTAGTTGTTTAAAATTACCTTTTTCACTTTCAAAGGTGTTTAGATTTGTGGCAAACATAGGTGAGATCGGATTTTCCTTGTTATGTTTTGGAGTTGAAATTATATGATGTTTACTACATATTTCAAAGAAAAATTTCCCTCAAAGATTCTGCTACTCAGCCTTCCCATCTCAATAGTGATTTGTGATTTGAGAACTACCCAAGTTGTCATTAAGACATTTTCAGGCTGTGCAGGCTAGGGATTTGAAAGCAGATCTCTGGTGGAAGACAAGGCTGGGATTGTATCTGAGGTCAACAAGGTCATGTTAGCAATGCAACCTTGGCATTTGATGAGCAACCACTTCTTTCATGATGACCATTTTTTTCTCATGAATGTATTATTCAATATAGAGAGTTGGTAAGATGACGGTGATACATGCAAACTCCCTCAACTCCTCAAAACCAAACAAACCAACACACAAAATGTGCCTTAGCACAATATTGGCCACAAGTCACAGATTTCTCAAGCAATAGTCTAAAATGTTCCACAATTTGTGCTTGATCTGTTCAAAGCTTATTTGGGCTTGAAGTAAACTTCTAGACAGTGGGAGTCCAAGCTCTGCAGTAGAAGACACTACACAGCCCAGACCACCCACTATCAGCTATGGCTGCGGGAGGACCTTCAGGACACACTAACCTAACTAAAGATAGTCCAAGAACAAAATGTGCAGCTAAGGGACAACACAGGCTGAAAACAAGCCTTGGACCAGGAACCCATGTGTGGCGCTTGGCTATGACCTTTAATATTCCTGCCTTTGTCAAAGCACTTGTCTAGCACTCAGAGCAAGACTGCAAGACGCTGTGAGAAATGTTCCACCTCCTTTAGGGCTTTTTAGTTGGAATGATCGGAAGGTCCTCCTGGTTCATTCAGTACTGGAAGAAGTTTGTTCAAAAGCACTGGTGGCTTCTAGAACTGTGGAGATGGGAGAGTTCGGGAAGAACAGGCTTGGCATGGGCATAGCCAGATGTTACAGGCTGCCACACAACTTAATGTCTCCAGGGAGCCACCAGAAAGGATGTGTTTGATGTGCTTGTGTTTCGCTCCAGGGATGTGTGTCTCTGTCTTGTGTTTTTGCTTTTTTGTGTTGAGGTTGGAATCCGGAACCTAGAGCTGGCTACACTGAGGAACACCCTCAGCACTCAGTCACCCTATTAAAGATCTATGTTAGTTTGTCATCCACTGGGCAACTCCTCGTTAGAGGAGAGCATGGTGTTTTCTCAGGCTGCCCCAGCCCACTCTCACTCAGCAGGAGGAAATACCAAAAGGAATGATTGGGCACAGAGCTCAGTTGGTAGGGCCACACAAAATTCATTCAGCACTGCAGAAAAGATTATGTGTGATAGTACACGCCCATGATGCTAGCACTGACCTGCCACCCTAGTACTCAGGAGTTGAAGGCAGGAAGAGCAGGAGTTCAAGGTCATCCTTGACTTATAGAAAATTTGAGAATACCCTGATATACATGAGTCTTTGGAAGAAGAAAGAGGAGGAGGAGGAAGAGGAGGAGGAGGAGTGGCAGGAGGAGAAGGAAGAGGGGAGGAGGAGGAAGAGGGAAAGGGGGAAGGGGAGGGGAAGAGGAGGAGGAGGACGAGGAGGGGGAGGAGGA
>CM052718.1:35963839-35987045 GCA_028551405.1 Uromys caudimaculatus | reverse complement strand
AATTGGTGAGAACATCCAGGTGAAGGACTTAGCACAACATTAGGAATATAAACATTGTGCAAATGTCACCACTTTTTTTTCCATAGTTGTATTCCTCTTGGAACCCCTCAGTATTTGTGATTATCTTGTTTGAGCTTCCTGACCCTTGTCTGACGGAGGTAACAGCAGCACAGGCAACCTAGTGTACTGCTTTTCAGCACTGTGGCTTCCCACTGCATCATACTCATGACTGTGGGTAGGTGGCCATCATAACGACTGGACCTGAGTCCCTGCAGCAAACCCTTGGGTCACCTGGTATTGGATCACCCTGTGTGTCATCCAAGGGTGGAAGTCCTTTTGCTCTTCCTATTCCTTACATCCTTGTAGGCTTTCAGTTCCCCTAGAAAGTTTCATTCTCTCTCATAGCAGGGCCTCAAGATACTGAGCATGCTTTCTTCATAAGCATCCTTCATATCCTGGCTGAGAATGTTTTCTGAACCGTGGTGCTATCAGATGTGCATGTAACACTGCAATCCTTGCTCTGTTAATTTGTGCCCTGAAAATAATCTGGTTAATTATTTGTGTAAATACTTGTTCCGTGTATGCCCTGTCTGCTAAGTGCTGGAGCACGGTTATTCCACACTGAAGTCTGTGTGCCTAAGAAATGTCCCAAATATCCATTGACTGGGGAGTTCTTGAAGACAAGATCTGTGTAGATCTGGATCAGTTTGGAAGATCCATCTCAGTGCCAACTATTTGTGGTTTAGGTGATCATTCTGAGTACCAGGAAGATAAGGAAACAAGTCTTATCTCCTAGAATACCTGATGTCTTAAAACACTTGTGTTATAAATAAGTAGACAGAACTCTGAAGAGCGGTATGTCAGCCTCATGAAATTATGTGAGTGTTCTATTGCTTAATCATATCCCTAGCCTAGGAAGACTGTTCCTTCTCCAGGGACTTCAAAAACAGAGGCAAAGATTGTCTTAGTTGCATGTAACTTGATCCTTGCCTCAATACTCAAGAAGATGGCAGATAAAATTGCTTTGAGTAGATTATCTGCAGGCTCTTCCGACCACAGGTATAGAGAAGTGTTCTCCAAAATATGCCTGCTCAGATCACTCCCTGGCATAGGAGAATTTGATGATTCATGTGCTCTACCTACACTTATTTAACTCTATATCCTGTCTCGCTAAACATTGGAGACATCACAGCATGAGAGCAAGTCATTCATCTGATAGGAGATAATCAGGTCAGGTAGCCAGCGAGATTTAGCCTCCGTTTCAATGCAGAAGCAAGAGAGGGAAGAAGGTAATTTCAATATGGTGTGGTTGTAGAGAGGCAGCAGGAAGTGGAGAGGCTGGGGGCGATGAGAAAGAATTCAGATCCATCCCTGCTAACAAACAGTCCTGCTTAGTTGAAGTTGAGAGAGTTACCCACTGACTCTCAATCTCAGGGTCCTGACATGTGAAATGATTGCGTGTGTGTGATCATCCCATGGGAGAAGGGTGCAGATAATAAAAACGGTGTCTGGGTGAGGGTATCGGATCCCCTGGAACTGGAGTCAGCTTTCATGTAGGTGCTAGGAATTGAACCAGGGTCCTCTGGAAGAGCAGCCAGTGCTCTTAATCTCTGAGCCATCCTTCAGCCCCTCAAAGAGATTTCTGATTTATTTGTCTTTCGGGACTGAAGATGGAAGCTGACTTGTATGAGCTGCTAGCATCCCATACAAACACTATCCCTGAGCTATACCCCAGGTCAGTTTTCTCTCAAAGATGTATTTATTTTTAATTTTACGTGTATGAGTATTTTGCTTACATGTATGCATATGCACTGTGTGCATAATTGGTCCTGAGAAGGTTAGAGGAGGGGGCCATAATTGAAGTTGCAAGCTACTACGTGGGTTCTAGGAACTGAACCTGGGTCCTAAGCAGAGCAGCAAGTGCTCTTAACCACTGATCCACTTCCCCAGTTCCCTGGACCTTTGTTTGTCTGTTTGTTTTTTAATGCTTTAATTTCCAGAAAGTACTACTAATTTGTCCAGGCTTCCCCAGCACTCATCATGTTGTCCAGGCAGACCTTGCACTTTGAGTCCGTGTACCTCAGCCTCTCAAGTAGAGTAGCTGATATGATACTCCTGCACCACCAGGCCCACAGATCTGTATTTAACAGGCAGAGCAGGTGAATCATCAAATTCTCCTACGCTAGGGAGTGAACTGACCAGGCTTATTTTGGAGACTACTTCTCTACCTTTTAGGAAACCAAATGAGATACAGGCAGGTGGAATCTACTAGAGAGCCCCAGGTAAAAAATATCAGTTGGCAGAAGCAAGATGGGCAAGGAGACGTAGACAGAGCCGAGAAGCATTGAGGTTGATGGCCTGGGGGAACTTAATGATGAAGAAGGAAATGGAGAAGGAGGGAGATGAAGAGGTAGCTAGAGTCTTGCTTACTTACTGAGGGATGGCTGAAACGGGCCTCACATCTGAACTCTCTACAAATCCTTGGTAGAGGGGTATAGCGTCTGCTGACCCCTGTTTGCCTCTCGGCCAATCACCTGGGCTGGGTTGGCTCAAAACAGCCCCTAGGCCTCCCACTTCAGACTCCATTTCAATAGCTTTAAGACGGACCATGAGAATCTCTCTTTCCAAAAGTTGCTTCTCCCATGTGAAGAGTCAGGGTTGTAAACATCTGCTTTTTTCTTATATCTCTGAACAGTGAGAACCATCACTACTCAGAATACAACTAGGGAACATTCCGTCTTTTTTTTTTTTTTTTTTTTGGTTTTTCGAGACAGGGTTTCTCTGTGTAGCCCTGGCTGTCCTGGAACTCACTCTGTAGACCAGGCTGGCCTCGAATTCAGAAATCCGCCTGCCTCTGCCTCCCTAGTGCTGGGATTAAAGGCGTGCACCACCACCGCCCGGCTCTGTCTTTTCTTATATTGACCTTTTTTTCTTCTTGGAAAGGACTTCCCTTTGTCTTAGAAGCTGAGAATCACAGGGTTTCAACTCTTTTTTTTTGTTTGTTTTTTAAAGATTTATTTATTATTATATGTAAGTACACTATGGCTGTCTTCAGATGCACCAGAAGAGGGCGTCAGATCTCATTACGGATGGTTGTGAGCCACCACGTGGTTGCTGGGATTTGAACTCAGGACCTTTGGAAGAGCAGTCAGTGCTTTTAACCGCTGAGCCATCTCTCCAGCCCTGGGTCCCAACTCTTGCAGGAGGGGCGTGGCCCTGGGAACCAAGTGAATTGTCTGGTTTGAGGGTGGGCAGAAGACAGATCATAATCCTTTCTGCTGCTTTCTTCTGGCTAGAAGGAAGAGGTTTTCATTCATCAAAAGCCAAAGTCACAGCTGCTGCTGCTGCTGGTGCACCCCTTTAATCCTGTCACTCCAGAGACAGAGGCAGGTGGAGCTCTGTGAGTTCGAGGCCAGCCTGGTATATAGCATGAGTTCCAGGATAGCCATATATAGAGAGAAGTCCCATCCACTTACCCACCCTTCTCTCTCTGTCTCTGTCTCTGTCTCTGTCTCTCAAAAAAAAAAAAAAAAAAAAGAAGAAGAAGAAGAAGAAGAAGAAGAAGAAGAAGAAGAAGAAGAAGAAGAAGAAGCCAAAGTCACATGGATTTGTAGCACCATTCAGAAAATAAAGACAAGACTGTTATAGTCACTCTGGTTCCTTCCTTCCTTCCTTCTTTCCTTCTCTCCCTTCCTCTTTCCTCTGTCTCTTCTCCTTTCCTTGATTTTGTGAATTGGAAAAGAGTTTCTGTTGTCTGGAACTTACAGTCCATGCATAGAGAAGTTGTTGCTGTCTGGGATGAATTAGGTAGTCACCAGAGGGAGAGAAGATTTGTCAATCACAGTGCAGAGCAAAGGGTTGAATGGAGTGAGAATGAACAACAGCATAAGGAAGTAGAATCTTTTTTTTTTTTTTTTTTTTTTTGGTTTTTCGAGACAGGGTTTCTCTGTGTAGCCCTGGCTGTCCTGGAACTCCCTCTGTAGACCAGGCTGGCCTCGAACTCAGAAATCCACCTGCGTCTGCCTCCCAAGTGCTGGGATAAAAGGCATGCGCCACCACTGCCCGGCAGGAAGTAGAATCTTAAAACAGATGCCAGAAATATGTGCACATTTATTCTTTTCTACACCCATTTTTTTTTAAATTCTATTTATTTATTTATTATATGTAAGTACACTGTAGCTGTCTTCTGACACCCCAGAAAAGGGCATCAGATCTCATTATGGATGGTTGTGAGCCACCATGTGGTTGCTGGGATTTGAACTCATGACCTTTGGAAGAGCGGTCGGCGCTCTTAACCACTGAGCCATCTCTCCAGCCCTTCTACACCCATTTTATTTATTCAAAAAGTATATATATATTTTTTTCCTTATGAAGCCCTGGCTGGCCCAGAACTCAAAGAAGTCTGCCTGGCCTGCCTCTGGGAATAAAGGCGTGTGTTATCACACTCAGCTTTAACAATATTTTGTACATCAGTCTAGGAGGTAGTGGCACACATCTTTAATCCTAGCACTTAAGAGACAAAGGCAGGTAGATCCACAAGTTCAAGGCCAGCCAGGTCTACAGAGTAATTTCCAGGACAGCCGGGGTTACTCGAAGAAACCCTGTCTCAAAGGGTAAAACAAAACAGAGCAAATATTGTATGTTAGTGTGTCTGGTCTTTAGGATGCAAAAATGGAAGAAAAAGATATACTCTTTGACCCTGACAGTGGTGGCGCACGCCTTTTATCCCAGCACTCGGGAGGCAGAGGCAGGTGGATTTCTGAGTTCTAGGCCTGCCTGGTCTACAGAGTGAGTTCCAGGACAGCCAGGGCTACACAGAGAAACCCTGTCTCGAAAATCCAAAAAAAAAAAAAAAAAAAAAAAACAAAACTCTTTGTTCTTAAGAGGTCTAGCAGGACTAGATATGGTGGTACACGCCTTTAGTCCCAGCACTCCTGAGACAAATATAGGCAGATCCCTGTAAGCTCAAGGCAAGGCTGATCTGTATAGTGAGTTTCAGGACAGCCAGAGCTTCAAAATGCATAGGCCTTATCTCAGGTGGATTGGGGGTGTTGGTGGGGAGAAGAGGTTTAAACAGTCACTTGTGTGAAGATGGGCATGGCATCTGGTGAAGGTAGAGAGCTATGGGAGCCCAAGGGATGAAAACAGCTTGGCCAGTGACGTCACCACCTAGAAGGATACTTACCTCGTCACCACCTAGAAGGATACTTACCTAAGGGGGGGAGAACATATTCTTTTTCATTTGTTGAGTCATATTCCGTACCCAGCTAAGAGAGGGCTCCAGACATCAAGCAAGCAAAACAAAGCTACAGGTAGAGTCACTCTCCCATGACTGGCCACTTTGATTCCTGTCAAAGTCAGGGTTTGTATTCCTGCACAAAACATCAAGACTAAGAGGCAAGTTGGGGAGGAAAGGGTTTATTCAGCTTACACTTCCACATTGCTGTTCATCACTAAAGGAAGTCAGGACTGAAACTCAAGTAGGCCAGGAAGCAGGAGCTGATGCAGAGGCCATGGAGGGATGTTACTTACTGGCTTGCTTCCCCTGGCTTGCTCAGCTTATTTTCTTATAGAATCCAAGACGACCAGCCCAGGGATGGCACCACCTACAATGAGCCCTTCCACCCAATCACTAATTGAGAAAATGCCTTAAAGCTGGATCTCATGGAGACATTTCCTCAAGGGAGGCTCCTTTCTCTATGATAATTCCAGCTTGTGTCAAGTTGACACACAGAACCAGCCAGTACAATTCCCTTTCTTTTCTGTCTGCAGTTCTTTCCCTCTCAAGTCTAGCCTACTATCATGGAAATGAATTATGCTTCTGTCTTATCAACTCAAAAACCAAATCAAGCAAAGCAAGTCTAATCAAAATCCTTTCCTTCGCCTTTAATCCCAGCACTTGGAAGGCAGAGGCAGGTGGATTTCTGAGTTTGAGGCCAGCCTGGTCTACAGAGTGAGTTCCAGGACAGCCAGGGCTACACAGAGAAACCCTGTCTCAAAAAAACAAAAAAAAACCCAAAAAACCAAAAAAAAACAAAAAAACAAAAAAACAAACAAAAAAAAACCCAATTCTTTCCTTCACCTGATGTACCCCCCCCATCTCTTTCCTTACCTTTCTCACTATGCAACTTGAAACAACTTTGCTTCCACTCCATCCCTTGCTCAGGTCTGATGCATCATCAAGCCATCAAAGAGCCCATCACTTAGCTGTTTACAGAATTAGTGAATTGCATTTTCTTGTCAGGCACTATTAAGCAAGACCAAAGAGGTTCCATTCTTCAAGGGGTCGATCTGATGACTAAGATAAGTGGTTTCCAAGGATACAAGGAGAATCTCAAAACTGGCCTTGAGACTGACAGGCTGCCATTTTTTTGTGGTAAGTGGTGAGTGTTTGTATCAAATCCGAGGGGAGAAGGGCTTCAGGCTTAATCCAAAGGGGGCGTGGCATATCTGTGATTTGAAAAGATAACGGTTGGCTTTGCAGTGGTGGAAAAGACAATGGTTCTCAGACTGCATTAATCCCCAGGCTCATTAGAACATTTTTTGGTAGGGCTGGTAGTGCATGCCTATAATCCTAGCTCTTGGGTGATGGCAGAATGTCCTGCTGTTTGAATCTATTGTTCCAGCTACACAGTAAGTTTAAGGCCATTCAGAGCTATATAAGACTCTGTCTCAAAACCAAACCAAACCAAATCAATAGGTAGTGATTGTGCATGCCTTTAATTCCAGCACTTGGGAGAGAGGCAGGCAAATCTCTAAATTCAAGTCCAGCCTGGTCTACAGAGTAAGTTCTAGGACAGCTAGGACTACACAGAGAAACCCTGTTTTGAAAACCAAAACCAACGGAAACCAACCAACCAACCAAGAAAACCAAACCAACCAACTAACCAACCACCACCAACAATTAAAACCTCTGAGTTTGAACTGAGAATGAGAACTAGTATTTGAATCCTAGAATCACACAGTGGAAGTTCCTGGATAAAGCACTGCATGAAAGCTGGGGAATAGTGTCCCAAACTGGTAATCCCAACACAACACTCAAGAAGCTGAGGCAAGAAATTCCAGAGTTCGAGGCCAGTATGACCTGCATAATGAGATCCTATTGCCAAAACAAATAAACAACCAAAGTACTGCAGGAGGGTTGGGTGCCCGGGCAGCTAATTAACTAGGGCAGTTGTCTCAAGCAGATGAAGGAGCAGGAAGATACTGGGTGGAAGGGGAAGGGGATAGAAGGAGTGGCCTAGAGAAGCATCCTCTATAAGCCAGTGGATCCATGCTGTATGTCTTGCTACCTTAGGCACGGTTCAAATAGCAAAACATTTTGGTTTTAGTTTGTTGGTTTTAGCTCTCCTTCATCCTGGTAATCTGCTGCTGATACTTTCTCCTTTAGCTTCTTTCTCAAGACTTCCTGTATTCCTTCCTTAGTCCATGTTCTCAGGACTTGAACTTCCACCACTATGTAGAAAATGCCCTGAAACTTTTGGTGAAATAACCTACAGTCTCTAGAGATGTGACTCACCACAGATCACTTACCTAGCATGTAGCGTGCAGGAGGTTCTAGGTTCTCTCCCTCATCGTATTTAAATTTCGTAGTAGAATTTAAAAAGT
The DNA here is from genome assembly GCA_028551405.1 of Uromys caudimaculatus. NCBI lineage: Eukaryota > Metazoa > Chordata > Mammalia > Rodentia > Muridae > Uromys > Uromys caudimaculatus. Next base: position 35,979,437 of record CM052718.1, on the reverse strand, counting down.
TAACTGACTTAGAGCGTCAGTGTTTGGGGCTTTCTTTGTTCTCTGCCTGTCTACAAATGATTGGAGCAGGATCTGCTATGTCCTTTTTATTACTACTATTCCCCTGCCCCTACACACACACACACACACACACACTGAACACACATTAGGGACCTAAGTATGCTTGATTGAATAAATAGTCTAAATAATTGATGCTTTCACTATTTTCCAGTTTTGTGAATCCAGGCAAATCAACATCTTTCGGTGTCAGCTGGGTGTACAAAAAGCATTAAAATAGCTAAAAGGAAAGAAAGACATAGAATTTACTTCTTCAGTGTTACGTCGTTGGGATAAACTGGGCATACTGGCACATACCTTTAATCCCAGCACTTGGAAGGCAAAGTAGGAACATCACTGAGTTCAAGGCCAGTCTGGTCTACAGAATGAGTTCCAGGACAGCCAGGGCTGCACAGAGAAACCTGTCTTAAAAACAAAACAACCCTTCCCAAACAAACAAACAACCAAAAAATACAAAAAAAGGGGGGAGGGGGAGTTGCTTTGGGAATAAAATGAGATAATATATGTCAATTTTTAACACACAGCAAACATTAATTGCTATTATTGTTAGTGCTTATGTGACTTCAGGCCAGCAATTTCACATATCTGTATATAAACTTCAGTACTGTCACATCTAACAATTGTTCTCCAGCTGAGTTGTTTGTGGGGTCCTGCAGAAAGCATTCTAACAGAGCTTTTCCCAAAGCTCCTCTTCCCTAACCTTATAGACCCGAGTTGGAGAGTTTAGCCTTTAATGAGATGGTGGGGTGAAGACTGGAAGAGAGTGTGGCTGAGCCCCTAGGCATTGTTTAGAGACAAAGGACATTCCTTTCAGCCTCAGAAGATCTACATCCCATTAACACTTGTTCCTCTCAGCCCTGTCTTCCTAAAGAGCTTAGTGTAGACCAATATTGAGTGAAGAAAAACTCAAAAGGGAAATCCACTCAGTCATTGAGTCAACTTAGACCAGTTTGGCAAAGCCACCAGAGCTGGGGGTTCCCCCTAAATTGGCAGTTTGTTGGATTTCTCTGGAAAGAGGTTGAACCACCACCACCAACAACAACAACAAAATTGCTAAAGTTTTGGTAGTGAGTAGGAGCATCTTTTTGGTTTATTTATCTCTGTAGTGTTGGGGATCAAGCATGGGTCCTTACACATGCTAGACAAGTGTCTTCTCACTGAACTGCATCTCAGGCCAGGTTTCATTGTTTAAAATAAACTCCTGTTCTTGAAATCGATCCAGGATAGTCTCTAACCTTAAATGAAGAGTTGGTTCCCTGAAGATACCCAGCGATGTGTTTATAGATAGGCGTGAAGCCCATCTTCCAGCATGTTATAACCTAAAGATTATTTTTTGTTGGGAAGAAATGCTTCAGGGTCCCTTAACAGTCATGCTAAAAAATCATTATTGTGACTCATCGTTTATTGTAAACAAACCACAGAAAATCCCCTCAAGTTTTTTTTTCCTCTTTCCCAAGCCTAGTGCCAAAGTCTGTCTTAAAGAACAGCAGAAGACTCTATGTGCACATTCAAGCTTTAAATGATCCAAGTACTATCCTGGTATTGTGAAAAAATTGTTCATCTTAAAGTTGAAATTTTGATTGATTGCTTCATATTGATTGCTTCATAATGTTGGTCTCCCATGTTGCCCCCAAATGACAGCATCAAATCACACTTCCTCATCACTTGGTCTATCCTGAAGAACACCATCCCAGGAATTCTCTGGGGGTGCTCTCAGTTCCATTGTCTTGGGTCAATAACAGAAGAGACAAGCTAATTCGTGTATATTCCAAACCAAGTTGAAAGCTCCTCTCTCTTCACCCCTCATCGTGATTGTTATCTATAAATTTGATTGCACAAAGTCTCGGACCCCTGGGACTCCACATTGGCTATGAGAGCCTTCCTGTGTTATGGTCAAGATCTGCCTGACTTTCTGGAAGGAAGCTGGCCGATGTCCTGTTTTCAGACCATTCCCTGGCTTGGTAAAGCTGAGAAGTGCCCAGATAGGGAGCTGTGATACTTCCCTTCCATTCCCACAGCCAAACTCTGAATCCTTAAACTCGTTTCCTGATCATTTGGAACAGGGAGTTGTTTTCCTAATGAGGAATGCTCTCCTATTCCTTGGGCTTGCCTGGACTGAATGATTCAACCTAACACCTTCCCAGGTCTCAAGTGAGTCATCCTAGGGCTGCACTCCAGCCTAGGCTCACAAAGGGGCAAAGAGGGAACTGTTTAAGAGCATCCCCTCCCCCCACCCTTTGAACTACTCAGTGTCTGGGGTTTGTGTTTTCCTTTTTATTCAGGATAGAGGGTGTGACAGTTTGAAGCTGAGGGTGGGTCTTAAAGGTCCAAAACAAAAAGAAAGATCAAAAACTAAATGTTAAATGATTCAATAGATTATCTTAGGGAGTCAAAGACAGTAATTACTTATTGGTTTGAGTGATGGTGGATTAAAGTCCCAAAGACACTCCAGGATGCTAGCTAGAGACCTTCTCTGAGATAATGGGGGTCATTTAGAACATTTACGGTACCTTTCCCCGGGTCCCTACTGACATGTTCCAGTTTCTGGTTTGGATTGTGGGTTTCCAGAGGCTTATAATTAATAAAGATACTTGTTCAAAACTGCTTTCTCATGGGCCAATGATGAGCATGTGTCATGAGTATGTGAAAGTGCTTGGGAGGAAGGAGAGCTTGTAATTTTTAAAATAATGATTCATGTAACACAGTCTAAATATGTTTTATTTTATGATCTGACCAGTGGCACTTCTAAACTGGCTTCTGCTCAGGAGCAAGCAGGGATCTGGTGTTAAAGAAAAGTGGGTAAGGCAGGAGTGAGCTATGTGCTTCTGAGTACAAGACTGAGCAACAGTCAATGACATACTCGCCCCCCCATCCACAAAGAGGGGAACTGATGCCTGATCAGTTCTGAGTAGTGAAGCTTAAATGACTCCTGCTCTCTCATTAGTCCTAGGTTCGTCCTACTGGAAGCACTAAGTGTTAAGTGGTTTGGAATCCCCTGGGTGCATGGATGGGTCTGTTTCTACCTGTCCTAGGTATGAAGAGATCATAGTACCTCTTTTGTGGCACTATGTCAAAGCTCCTAACAGAGTCTGGAACAAGTAGTAGCGTTCATTCTCCGGCCCCTTACTAGCTGAGGACCAGCTAAGCAAGGCAGCAATGGCTTGTTTAAGACAGGGGCCCTGGGTTATTTTTGTTGTGTTCTCACTCTTTAAGTTCTAGAACCCTGTGAACCTTTGTATGTCCTTGTTTGGAAAACCAGGATTAAGTTAACAGTGGTAATGCTCTTCTCTCTGGGTCTTCTGAGGCATAGGCACTGGGAGCAAGAGGCAAAGAATAAAAGGTGGTTGGTTCTCTCCCTTCCCCCACCAGTTCTTTTCCGGGGCAGAGTCCTTGGCTCGAAGTGAAGCAGGCAGTGGCTTCTGGGGCCTGCAGGAGACTCTGCCATTTCTTTAATCTCTTGCTTTTCTCTTCCCTGCATCTAACCTTCTCTCTTGCCTTTTGCCCTTTCTTAACTAACAACTCTGGTTCTTAGCTCCATCCACAGAATCTCATAAGCCTGAGAATTTAAAGGTCTTGAGGACCCCCCAGCCCCCTTTTAACAAAGATTACTTACCCCTTCCCATCTTTGTAAACCCACCCTGTGAAAATGGTTGAATTCTGTTAATATGTCGTTGAGGAAAAGAAGTTTGAGGGAGAGGAAAAGAAGACACAACTCAAGAGTTGGTTCAATTATATTTTTTCCAATTCTTTTATTTTTTTCTAAAAACAATAGAAAAAAATCAACTTTAAAAATGAAAATGTCTTTAAATAAAAAAAATTATGGTTTATCATACATGTCTTAAAATCTTGTATAACTGTTATAAACGTTTTATTAAAGTTATTTACATTTAAAGGCCCTATTTACATCGGAAAAGTGGGTAAACTTTTAAGATTTTTTTTTAAAAAAACAATTAAATACAAATCTGTTAAAGGAAAAAGAAAAAAGATGGGAAGCATAAAAAAAGTTCTTTTATACCTTTTAAGTTTGAGGCAGTTAACATTATGGCTGAAGCTTACAGTCCCAAAGCCCCAGCCAAGGTTGTGAGGTTAGGCTTTGAGCATGCATTTGAAGTCCAGCGCATCAGTTCTGGCAGAAAGAACCGTTCTCCTTACTCTCCCGAGAGATTCCAGCTCCTCCTCGCGTTAGGTCAGTTTATGCACCAGAGTTTCGAAGCTGTTCCAGTTTGTGTTTCAACTGTTCTCGCCGTTTCCTCAGTAAGTCCTTTTCTGAGGTGAGCTTGTGCTCATCTGCTTGAATGGACAGGATGTAGGCGGTGGCTTTTTTGAGGATAACTACCTTGGGGGCCTTTTCGTTGTTTTCCAACTCAGGGATCTGGTCACGCAGGGCAAAAAAGCTGCGCTTCAACTCGTTTCTCCTCTGACGTTCCAAGACGTTGTGTGTCCGCCTCTTGTCGTTTTCCTCGGTGTCTGAGGACCTGGGGCTGGAGCATTTGCGGTTGTTACTGATCTGTTTCAGGACCCTGCCACTGTCCAACTTGGCCCTCTTGGCAGCTGGATAGTCCTTCCTCGTGGAGGGAGGTGCTGCATAATTGTGCTGGTGGGTGGAGACATGGCACCTCTTGAGGACCAGTGGGCTGTGTGGAGGTTTGTTGTGGCCTCTGGATGGGGAGGACCCTGACTCAGACCTCTTGGCAGGGGTTTGCCTCTTTTCCACAGACACGACATCAATTTCTTCCTCATCCTCTTGTTCTTCTTCTGTAAGGGAGGAAGTGGAAGATCACAGTTAGCCTCCTGAATCCCAGACGCTATATAGGATTTGACCAAAGCTATCTATCCAAACACCAAGTTAGAAAGGATTCAGAAGAATCAGATCTTTCTCTTCTCCCAAAAAGGCAGAACAGGGTTAGAGCACAGGTGAGAAAATTACCATGTACCAGGATATGGCATCCTTGCCAATTCTTGCCTAAGACTTAATGAGGTTTCAGACACACCCAAAGCAAAGCGCATTCCCAAGCACCTCCTATTTAAGGGACTTTACCAAGAACCCTTCAGGTCCTGTGAGTGATAGCTGCAAATCTCTTGCTATGACTTTAGTAACTCCCTATTTTACTGCAAGCTAAATAATAAAGTCTTGCGGCTTTGACAAATATCCTGGTGTAGGGGAGTGTGTGTGTGGGGGATCCAAATTGAACACGATTTGCTTTGAAGTGTTCAAAACAGGATGGGGGGCAACTCTTCAACTCTTTAGGAACTTTCACTAGTGCCTGGCTCTGAGGCTAAAGGCTGTTCTACTTCTCTCATTGCTTCCCTTGGGTCTTGTACAAACGTATCCATTAAATTCAAATATTCTTCTGGAAGTCAAGAAAAGAAGCAGGTAATTCACTCTCCTCAGGATCAGCTCACTTATCCTCATTCACACCCTTCCCAGGGTAATTAAAATGCTTAGGAGGGGTAAAGAGAGTGGATGGAGTTGAAAGATAAGCCAGAAGATTTAAAAACCCAAATGAAATTCCTGAGGGGTGGGAAGGGGGGGTGCTGACAACCAGGGCGGTCTGGGGGAGGGGAGGGAGGGACCTCTGAAGCACAGGAATCCAGGGATGAAGAGCTCTGAGAAGGGAAAGAAAGGGTGAGCGGGGGTGGGGTGGGGTGGGGGGCATTTGAATCCACTGAGTAGTGGAGAAGGAGGTCCATCCAACCTCTTGCTTCCTACCCTGCTGAGAATGGGGAGGCTTACCAGAGTCGCTGCTGGTGGTGGGCGGTGTCTCCTCATGCAGCACTAGGGGCTCAGGGCTGGCCCGTGGGGAGGACTCGGAGGACAGCAGCGAGTCCGAGGAAGGAGAGAAGGCCGTGGAATCCGACGAGGTACAGGATTTGGGCGAGCTGCTGTCATTGAGCGGGTAGGGAAAGACCACTGAAGGGTCGATGCACTCCGACGCGGCGGCGGTGAGGTCCTGCAGGTACAGGCTGGAGGTGGAGCAGACGCTGTGCCCGCGGGCGGGGCTCAGGCTGGTGCTGTCTTTGCGCGCAGCCTGGTAGGAGGCCAGCTTCTCCGAGACCAGCTTGGCAGCGGCCGAGAAACCGCTCCACATACAGTCCTGGATGATGATGTTCTTGATGAAGGTCTCGTCGTCAGGATCGCAGATGAAGCTCTGGTTCACCATGTCTCCTCCAAGTAGCTCGGTCATCATCTCCAGCTGATCGGCGGTGGAGAAGTTGCCACCGCCACCGTCATCGTCTTCCCTTGGGGAGAAGGACGCAGCGACCGTAACATAGGATGGAGAGCAGAGCCCGGAGCGGCGGCTGGGGGACAGGGGTGGGGTGGGCAGCAGCTCGAATTTCTTCCAGATATCCTCACTGGGCGCGGGCGGCTGCAGCTCGCTCTGCTGTTGCTGGTGATAGAAATTCTCTTCCTCGTCGCAGATGAAATAGGGCTGCACAGAGTCGTAGTCGAGGTCATAGTTCCTGTTGGCGGCGAAGCTCACGTTGAGGGGCATCGTCGTGGCTGTCTGCTGGAGGGGGCACAGCAAGGGAAGCAAGTCTAGAGTTACCCAGCTCTGGTTGATGCGGAAACCTGGCGCAGCGCGTACCCCAATCCAGAACCACTCCCCTTTCAACGTGCTGTACTTCCAAGTGTGTGTGTGTGTGTGTGTGTGTGTGTGTGTGTGTGTGTGTGTGTGTGTGTGTGTGGTGGGGGGGATGCACTCTTTTACTCCCTACTATCAGTGACGCTCATCAGACTAGCAGCTGCTCCGAGTCCCCGCCTCCTTAGAGCAGGGACCTTAGCCCTGCAGACGCCCAGGAATCGCCATCGGCCTTGGCCTCCTTCAGAGGCTGAGGGAGGCGACTGTAGTCTGCCAAAAGCCAAGGCGCAAAGTTTTGCGCCACCTGAAGGAGAAAGGCGAGAGGCACCGCGGCACTCGGCCCCCTCCCGTGCCCGCTCTGTGCCGCCGACCGGGTCCGGGTCCCTACTCGCGCCGTCGCCGCGCTCTTACCCAGCCGGCGCCGCCGCCCCTCTCCGCCCTCCTCTTTCTCCACCCCCAGCGCGCCCCCCTTCCTTCCTTTGCCGGCTTTTCTTTCCGATTGCTGACTTGGAGGGGAGAGCTCAGTCTCTGGCTCTAACAAGCCTCTCTAAATAAAAGGGGAGGGGGTGTCAAATAATAAGAGACACCTCCCCTTCTACACTCTAAACCGCGACGCCACTGCGCCAGAGACCCCGCAGCGATTCAACACCCGGTGCAGGGCGTCTTCCCTCTCCCCGCCGAGGGTAGCAGCTGTTACGGAACAGCTCAGATCACGACTCACCGCAGTCTTCCTAGCAATTCGGGGGCGCGGGGGTTACCCGCGGATCCCAACCGGGAATGTGAGGATTCCCTCTGGTTTCCCAAGTCAACGAATCGGTCACATCCTTGCTCCAGTTTTGCTTTTCCTCACTGCGCTAGCCCAACACCAAGTCTTAATACCGCGGGGGGTCAGCCTTAAATTTTACTATGATCACTATTTTTAAAGCCAAATGGCAACTTCTTAAAAGGAACAGGGACGGGTTGCAATCGCCGCCCGGGATTGGCGGACCAGACGCACCTCCGTGTGGGTCCCAGGCTGTCAGAAATGCACCAAGCCGAAATTTAAATGCCCTCCCAGACATTGGAAAGTCAGAGGCTACGGAGCCTTCTGGCTCCCACAAGCAAAAGGTAATCCCTTCTCCAAAGACCTCAGCATATGAAGGGCTTTCTTTGGCCACCGCGAAGCGACCTCCGGGTTTGACCCCCCCCCCAAAGGATACAAATAATTATCAATTAATTTAGCAAAGCAAGAATGTCCAACCGGCCGGGTTCAGCGTCAGTCCATAGTAACCTCTGGAACCTTGTTTCAAAATGCACCCCGGTTTTTCCCTTCCCCTTTCCTCTGTCATCCTGACAAGTCGCTCTACCCCGACTCAGATCTACCCCAGCTCCACCCCGGCCTACCCAACTACTCTGAGAAAAGTGTCAAAAAACACAGGAATGGAAGAAAGACTGTCCTAACCGGCCGCTACATTCAAGACGCAGAGGGGAAAAAAAGCACAGTAGAAGACCAACAGATCTGTGCTTACCGGGTTTTCCACCGCCCAAAGGAAATCCAGCCTTCAAATAGCGCGAGGAGCTCTTTTCAGGAGAGCCGATCGCGGGCAGAGGCAGAGAACACTGTCCCCAAATAGGCAAAAATTCCCTCCCCAGCGCCTGGGGAATCCTGTCCTGGCTCGCAGATTGTAAGTTCCAGTGAAAAGTGTCTGCCCGCTGCAATGGGGCAAAGTTTCCCAGAGGCGGCGAGGGTTGCGCCCGCTGATGTTGGGTGAGCCGGAGGGTTGGGGCGAGGGGACGGCAGGCCGGGAGGCAAAGCCCCTCTCACTCCAGAGCAGCCTTCCTAGGACGCCCGGAGCGCGGCTCTGCACCCTGGGCTCGTCCAAGCCGCCCGCTCACTCCCTCTGCCTCTCGCTGGAATTACTACAGCGAGTCAGAAAAAAAACGCCCGAAAAGCTTCTTTTATACTGCGATTCAGGATCCCTCCCCTCGCTTCTTTTTCCCGCCAAGCCTCGCCGAAGCCCTGCCCTCCTGAAGGCAGGAGGGGAGCCGAGTGGGGCGCGGCGGAGGCGGCCTCGGAAAGCGGCGCAGCCCGGGGGTCCTCGGCTGCGCAGACCCCGGGATTATAAAGGGCGGGTGGGCGGGGATTAGTCAGAGAATCTCTTTCTCCCTCCCCCCACCTTGATTTTTTTTTTCCTCCTCTCGCTCCCCCGCCCTCTGCTTTGGGAACCCGGGAGGGGCGCTCGTGGGGAGCCAGGGAAAGAGGAGGAGCTTCAGCCCCGCAGCTCAGGACTCCGGCTCCGGGGTGTAAACAGTCATAGCGCAGCATGAATTAACTGCGCGCCCGACCATTTTCTCTAGCTCGCGCGCCCGCCCTTTCCCTTTCTGTATTGTCGTTCGAGCGCAGCGCTCGGCCGAACTGTGTTCTTGTCCTGCGTGTATCAGTCACCGCAGGTGGAACAACTGCCTCGCTCCACACAAGACGCCATGTACCCTGCGCCGCGTCAAGCACGTCCCGGGCGGCCAGGCGTCTCTCTAAGGTCGGGGAAACAGAATTTAGAAAGGGAAGGACGAAAGAAGGAGTTATCTCGGAGCCCTCGCTCGCTGTGTGGAGTGTTAGTTAGATGGAGACCAACGGCAGATGAGGTCTATACAGGAAAACGATGCTTTGGAATTATTAAAATTGCTCAGCAACTCACTGCCACGTATACTTGGAGAGCCACTTATGAATAAACAGCCACTGCATCTGGGGAGGGCATTGTGTATTTTGCGTACAGCTATGTTGACTGTGCACATTCTTTCCAGACTGGATCCCCCAATTTGCTGCCAAAAGACAGATAACTCCCCCCTCCACTCCAGCACCTCCGGCTCGGACTTCCACCAGGCGGGGTGGGGTGGAGGCTCCTCTTTCCCCCGTAGGTCTCCCTGCGGGTTCCAGAGCTGGAGTACAGTAGGACAGCGGCGGTGGGTGCGCTCTTCCCGGATCCTCCTGGTCGAGTCTCTACCAGTCTACCCCATGAACCTCCACTGAGAGTTCCAGTTCCACAGCCAGTTTTCACAAGAGGCAAATCCTTTTTGCCCCTGTGGAGCCAGTTTGCACCAGACTCCCGCTTAGGGTTCGGGGGGGGGGGGGGGATCAAGGCGCTAGACGCGAGAATATGCCACGGATGGGGGGTTGGGGGAAACCCGGACTTCCCAGAAAGGGGGAGGTGTAGAATTGCCAACCCAGATCTGGGGAGCCTGCGGAGACCCTAGAATAAAGAAAACCGTTAACCCCTTCCTTCCAGGACAAACCTAATCTTTTCCCTTTTATTACTGGAATCGTAATTATGCACTTAAAAAAAAAAAAAAAAAGTAGGCCCCGATCAGATCAAAGTACCCTTGCGTCTCTTTCCCTTCGTTTGTGTGTTAAGCCAATTAATTAAAAGCTGATTTTAATTTATACATTAATTTCCCAGTTTACTTTTTCCTAAATATCATGCTGTGCATTCTGGACAATCCTCAAACATATACACACTTCATATATACACGATAATTTAACTTATTAACCAACCCGAAACACAAGTCTTTTGCTCTGTGTATCTAGATTTATTATATAATGCATATTCCCTTGGGTTTTGCTTACCCTACGTATCAAAACCCAAATCAGTCTTCTCATTCAGGACTCCTCGCCCCAAGGCATTTTATGAAACCTCTCACTGTTACCCCCTAAAAAAGAAGAAAATACGGTAGCGGGTAGCGTGTATAAGGTGCATATTGTTCAAAGTAGTTATTAACTATTGAGTTTGCAATTTAGGATTCAGCTGTTGAATGCTAGTATCTTCCTTCATCGAGCTCATTGCACAATTCAGCTTTAAGGATTGCAAAATGACTACAGCCTCTAGGATTTTGCCTCAAACGCCAAGAGCCACCAATCCCTAGGCTGCATTTTGCTGCAGAGACTCTTTCCCCGCCCCCTCTCCCGGGTTGTGGCTCTCGGACTTGCGAAAGTAAAGTAAGTCTGCCCTCTACTGGCCACAGAGATCACCGCGTTGCGAAGTCTACGAGGACGGTGGTCCAGTGGGGGCAGGGCATTTGTCTGAAGGCTTTCCAGGCTCTGGGAAGACGCTTCGCTGCCTAAGATAAGCTTCCGGTCATCCTTTAAATGACTCTTTCTGACTGCAAAGGAGCTAAAAGAAGAGAAATTACTAGAGGAAAAAGTGGTTCAGAGGTGGTTATTCGATTGCATAGAGGGGGAGAAGAGTAACCCATCACTGCTTTCTGACAGTGACCCAAACGAGAGCCCTAGTCGTGAATGGGAAAAGTGAATAATTCACGGGTATACATATGAAAGAAATCTAACAAAACGGAAAAGCAGTAGAACAAGCTTTAGCCCTTCATGTGTCACACCTTTGTCAAGCTGGAAGTGTCAAAGCAGAACACTGGATTTTACTGGGCAAGGCGAGTCAGAATGCAAGGCAGGGGTATTAGTTTATTATCTCCTTGTTTTATTATCTTTTTTTGTTGTTGTTGTTATCTGTTTTTGAGAGAGAGTCTCACTACTATTCCTTGCTCGCCTGAAACTCACAGTTTTATTTTATTAGGTTGTTTTTTTTTTTTTTTTTTTTTGAGACAGGGTTTCTCTGTGTAGCCCTGGCTGTCCTGGAACTCACTCTGTAGACCAGGCTGGCCTCGAACTCAGAAATCCACCTGCCTCTGCCTCCCAAGTGCTGGGATTAAAGGCGTGTGCCACCGCTGCTCGGCGCTTTTCCGTTCTTAACGATGCTCACTCTCAGCCCTACTGCTTACAAATCAGGTGGTTGAACAATTAACACAGAGAAAGAGTGAGATTCCTTTGCCAAAATATTTTAGAGAGCCATTTTATTAAAAGGTTGAAATTTTAATTTAATCCCAACTGTCTGGGAGGCAGAGGTATGAGGATCTCTGAGAAGTTCAAGGCCTTAGACCAGGTTGGCCTCAAATGCAGAGATTCGCCTGCTTCTGCCTCTCAAGTGCTGGTATTAAAGGTGTGCTCCACCACTACCGAGTTGCTACATAATTTTTAAAAAAAGGTTGAAATTTTAAACCCAAAGAACTACATAAAGGTGGGTATAATACAAAGGAAATTTGCACAACCTACACAGTGGTTTGAATGTCTCAGTATCATGCAGAAGATTCTTGACTGCATCTGATCAACAGACAAGGTACTCAGCACACATGACAGAGTGGATAGCGTCCCCTTGGAAGAGGCCTCTTGGGGAAGATTTCCCAGGGTTGACTCTTTAGTATTACTCTGTTAGAGGCTGCACACACCCACCCTCTGCTTCTCCCTAAACACTGGACAGGATCAACAGATATGAGTGTGGTTAGAGCTGACCCTCAAAAGGTGCTTTTTGGAAAGGAGTAATCAGGGATTATTTTAAGATCTTATTTCCAAACCCTGTCTCGAAAAACCAAAAAAAAAAAAAAAAAAAAAAAAAAAAAGATCTTATTTCCAAATCATGCTGGTCCGGTGTAGGCGTGGGAACCCAGGTAGGGGAATAGCCTGTGGTTTTGGGACTTGCCCATATTGTACCCCAGCCTGGTGACATCACCTGGGGTGTCACTTTCAAGTAACAGGAAGGTAGGGGACATCCCCATTTTACATATTAGGAAATGAATGGGTACCACATTCATTGTAAAATAAATTTTAAAAAATACTTTAAAAGGACAAGAAAGCCACAAGTTAGCAAGAGTCACCACACTGTCTCATGCTAACAGCCATGCTCATCTTACATTTTTTAAGAAGAAGGCAAGACCTGCAGAGAGAAAATGCTGTTTTGAGGCAGGAAGGAAGGTGTGCTCAACATTGAAACAGCGCCTCACTCATGATCAGCATGCATTCTGTCACTGAGCTGTATATCCCCAACCAGAATGAACAAGTTGGCCCAACTTCTTCCTTTGCAAAGACATGAGAAGGGAGGTCCAAATATGTGTTGTGAATAAAATACCAGGAACTGTCATCCTTGAGATGGTTAATTTGGGTTTTTCTTCTTTTTGGTTTTTCGAGACAGGGTTTCCCTGGCTGTCCTAGAACTCTGTAGACCAGGCTGGCCTTGAACTCAGAGATCCTCCTACCTTTGCCTCCTAAGTGCTGGGAATAAAGGCGAGAGCCAGCACTGCCTGTGGTGGTTAGTTTTGATTGTCAGCTTGATAAAACTTGGAATCACTGGGAGACGCAGATCTGGTGTATCTGTGAGAGTATTTCTAGAGAGGTGTGACTGAGGAAGTAAGACTTACACACCCTGATGTGATCTGTGATCTGTCAACCCAGGGACTAGCTCTAGTCACCACGAGGATAAAGAGGTATAAAATAGAAGAGCTAAACTCCAGAATCCTTCCCCTCCCGCTGCTTCCGAACTTTGGCTAGAGTGTGACTGGGCTCCCCAAGTGACGAAGTGACAAAGTCTCCAGCTGTTCCCACCATGACTTTCATGATCATAGACTTTTCCCTCAAACTCTGGGCAAAATATACTTCTCTTCCCTAAAGTCCCTCTTGTCACATTAAGGAGAAAACCACTAAATAGCACCCCCCAACTTTCTTAAATCTCTCTTCTGCACCCTTCAAAGAGCCCTACCACCAACACTGAGGTAACCTTCCATGTATAAAATCAGTCACTAAATCCACAGAAATTGGACCAAAAACCTAGCTCCAACTTGGGAGAGAAGCAGAAGACCCTAAGGATGGGCTGGGATTTCAAAATTGCTTCAGTTCACGTGAGTCCTGTCAGGGAGTGATGAGAGCAGAGACAATGATAAATACCTGTCTGCAGCAGAAAGACCACTTTGAAAGAAGCGCTTACTGTGAGATTAAAACCCGAGCTAGCCATGGAATGCTAAAGGAAGAGAGGATCTCACAAGCATATTAATGGCAGCCATGCTTCCACAGAGAAGAACGGAGTCAGAATCCCCTATCGAAAAGAAAGGAAGAGAAATAGACAGAGGAGCAGTGAATGAAATCTTTGTGCATTTGAAAATGTACAGTGTTTCTCTTCTTTTCTTCCCCTTTCTTTTCTGATGTTGTCCCTTCCCATACTGTATAAATTAAAGGAGCTGACAAGGAAAACATTAGTAGATATTTTTAACACAATACCCAAGAGCCGACAACGCCTGTGTTGCATTAAGCATATTTGATTGTTTTCTTACCCACTGGCTTTTAGATCTTAGATCCTGGCATAAGGTCTCAGGCAGGGCCCAGTAAACCCCAGGCACATCTCAGTTTGGCAATTTCTCTCTCTTTCTGAGTCCTCTGCCTCAATCCTGTTCTCCTTTGTAGCTACCAGCATAGACAAATGGCTCTTTTGTTTAACTGTGCTTCAAAGGTTTCATTTATTGTTTTGTAATGGCAAACTGAAGTCCATCTCACACTTTTGTTCACTGGGCCATCTTTGTTATGGTCCTTTCGGGCAGCATCTGTCTCTGGGATGGACCCTTGCTGAGTAGGGGGTAAAGGTGACAGAGGAGGAGATGCATTAAGGGTCTTTCTTTCTTTCCTTTTTTTTTGGTCCTTAATCTTTGACTTTCTTTTATTTATTTATTTTTTTAAATTAATTAATTTATTTTTTTTCGAGACAGGGTTTCTCTGTGTAGCCCTGGCTCTCCTGGAACTCCCTCTGTAGACCAGGCTGGCCTTGAACTCAGAAATCCGCCTGCCTCTGCCTCCCAAGGACTTTCTTTTATTTTTATTTATTTAATACTTTGTTTACATTTCAAAAATTTTCCCCTTTCCAGGTCTCCCCTTTAGAAACCCCCTATCCCATCCCCCCCTTCCCCGCCTCTATGAGGGTATTCCCCCACCCCCCCACCCACTCCCCTCTTCCCTCCCTGACATTCCCCTATACTGGGGCATCTAATGCTCTCAGGTCCAAGGGCCTCTACTCCAACTGATAGTCAGCAAGGCCCTTCTTAGCCACGTATGCAGCCAGCACCATGGGCCTCTCCATATGCATTCTTTGGTTGGTGGTTCAGTCTCTGGGAGCACCGTGGTGGGGGTTGATCAGTTGACACTGTTGCTCCCTCCATAGGACAGTAAACTTCCTTCGCTCCTTCAGTCCCTTCTCCAACTCCTCCATCTGGGACCCCACGCTCAGTCCAACAGTTGCTGTGAATTGAATCATGGGTATTCTGAACTTTTGGGCTAATATTCCCTTATCAATGAGTACATACCTTGTTCTTTTGTGACTGAGTTACCTCACTCAGGATGATATTTTCAAGTTCCATCCATTTGCCTGAGAATTTCATGAAGTCATTGTTTTTAATAGCTGAGTAGTACTCCATTGTGTAAATGTACCACATTTTCTGTATCCATTCCTCTGATGAGGGACATCTGGGTTGTTTCCAGCTTCTGGCTATTATAAACATGGCTGCTATGAACATAGTGGAGCATGTGTTCTTATTACATGTTGGAGTATCTTCTGGGTATATGTCCAGCAGTGATATAGCTGGGTCCTCAGGTAGTATTATGTCCAATTTTCTGAAGGTCCGCCAAACTGATTTCCAGAGTGGATGTACCAGCTTGCAATCCCACCAGCAATGGAGGAGTGTTCCTCTTTCTTCACATCCTTGCCAGCATCTGCTGTCACCTGAATTTTTGATCTTAGCTATTCTGGCTGGTGTGAGGTAGAATCTCAGGGTTCTTTTGATTTGCATTTCCCTGATGACTAAGGATGTTGAACATTTCTTTAGGTGCTTCTCAGCCCTTCGAGTTTCCTCAGTTTTGAATTCTCTGTTTAGCTCTGTTCCCCATTTATTTATGTATTTATTTTTTATTTATATGAGTTCACTGCAGCTGTCTTCAGACACACACTAGAAGAGTGCATCAGATCCCATTACAGATGGTTGTGAGCCACCATGTGGTTGCTGGGAATTGAACTCAGGACCTTTGGAAGAGCAGTCAGTGCTCTTAGCCACTGAGCCATCTCTCCAGCCCTCTGTTCCCCATTTTTTGATAGGGTTATTTGGTTTTC
>CM052718.1:35940272-35963739 GCA_028551405.1 Uromys caudimaculatus | reverse complement strand
CTTTTCCCCTGTGCCCATGTGTTTGAGACTTTTCCCCACTTTCTCTTCTATTAGATTCAGTGTATCTGGTTTTATGTGGAGGTCCTTGATCCACTTGGACTTGAGCTTTGTACAGGGAGATAGGAATGGATCAATTCGCATTCTTCTATATGAGCCAGCACCATTGACTTTCTTTTAGAAGTCAGTGCAACAGGAGCCTGTGTTTCTTATTGGCTAGAACAGACCCCAAACTATGGGTTAGGACTCTTCACTTCCATAGGTAGACTTTTGAGTGCAGCTCAGCCTTGCTTACTCTCAGTTTTACCTTGTCTGTTTTCTTCATGACTCCTGTATGTGGACTTCATCACTGAATGAGCCTTCCTAAAGGTACTCAAACTATCTTTACCACAACCAGTGGTCTTGTGACCATTTCTCTTTTGTCGCTTGCTAGGAAAGCTTCTGGAAATGCTCAAGCTTTTGGATTCTAGATATCAGTGACTCTCAACTAGAGGTAACTTCACTTCCATGGGACATTTGGCAATGAGTCGAGACATTTGAGTTTGTTATAGGTGAAGGGTGTTGGGGCTTACTATTGGCATTTAGTGAGTTGAGGTCAGGGATGCTGCCAATCCTCTTAGGGTGTTGGGCCCTAGATGCCCATATGCTGACATTGAGAACACTTGGGCGAATCTACTTCTCCTGATGTTTCTCCTGTGTGTGCAGCCTGTTCTCTTTGCTCCATTGTTTCTTTCCTCTTTTCCCATGGCCTGTGGTTGTTGTAGTCATCATTCAATATTTCTTTCTTTCTTTCTTTCTTTCTTTCTTTCTTTCTTTCTTTCTTTCTTTCTTTCTTTCTTTCTTTCTTTCTTTCTTTCTTTCTTTCTTTAGTGTGTGTGTGTGTGTGTGTGCCAGTGTGAAGATGTGGTGATCAGATGACAACATTAAGGAATTGCTTTCCCTCCTTCCACTTTGTCTTTGAGCCAGTTTGCCTGTGTTTCTTCTGCTATGCTATGCATTCTGGGCTAGCTGTTTTTCAGGCTGGTTCAGCTATTGGTATTACCTGCTGTCTCATTAGCCATGGCAAAGTATTTCCTGCTGTCACCCTGTCTCTGCCACCCCATTTATGCTTAAACTTGCTGTCTTAGTTAGGGTTTCCATTGCTGTGAGGAGACACCATGACCAAGGCAACTCTTACAAAGGACAACATTTAATTGTGGCTGTATTACAGGTTCAGAGGTTCAGTTAATTATCATCAAGGTGGGAAAAGTAGAAGTGTCCAGTTCAGGCATGGAGCTGGAGGAGCTGAGAGTTCTACATCTTGTTCTGAAGGCAAACAGGAAAAGACTGACTTTCAGAAAGCTAGGAGGAGGGTCCCAAAGCCCATCCCCACAGTGACACACTTCCTCCAAGGCCACACCCACTCCAACAAGGCCACACCTCCTAATAGTGCCACTGTCTGGGCCAAGAATAGTCAAGCCACCACACTGTCATTTGCAAGCTGTCAAAGAAGGGTCTCCCTTCTCCTGAATGAACAGTATAATGTCACAAACCAGAAATCAGACCTGACACAGCAAATCAGCAAATATCTAATTACTCACTTGTTTGTTTGTTTTTCGAAATAAGGTTTCTCTGTGTAGCCCTGGCTGTCCTGGAACTTGCTTTGTAGACCAGGCTGACTGAGAACTCTGCTTACTCTGTCTCCCAAGTGCTGGGATTGAAGCAGTGTGCCGCCACCCAGCTCTGAGAGGTCTCTTTAGAGAAGACAAATGCCTGCTCACCTTACTGGCAGAAACACGTGGATTAATAGACATTCTCTGTCCTTTTCTGGCTATATGAGAATCTAGTATTTGAAATGATGATGGATGAGTCAGCTTCTCTGGGGGCCTGCTCTATCATGGTCATTGACTAAATATCTTAAGTCCCACAGCCTTAGTGACTTTCCTTTCTTTCATCTATAAAATGGGAATACCAAAATCATAGCATCCACTTTATTGATGACGTCGTTAGAATTCAGTAGGAGAGTATGTTCAGCACAGGGCCTGGTATCTTCCTTGTTCTCTCTCTCTCTCTCTCTCTCTCTTTTTTTTTTTTGATTTTCGAGACAAGGTTTCTCTGTGTAGCTCTGGCTGTCCTGGAACTCACTGTGTAGACCAGGCTGGCCTCAAACTCAGAAATCCACCTGCCTCTGCCTCCCAAGTGCTGGGATTAAAGGTGTGCCACCACTCCCCGGCCCTTGTTCTCAGTAATGCTACCAATTGTTAATACAGATCTTGGACTTCACAGAAAAAGGGAATGTTGAGTTATTTTACATTTATGGTACTAGCATTTCATGATGTTCCATACAGACTTTCATGCAATGTGCCTGCCTTCCTTCCTTCCTTCCTTCCTTCCTTCCTTCCTTCCTTCCTTCCTTCTTTCCTTCCTTCCTTTCTCTTTCTTTCAAAGATTTATTTATTTATTTTATGTATGTGAGCACACTTTAGCTGTCTTCAGACACACCAGAAGAAGACATCAGATCCCATTACAGATGGTTGTCAGCACCATGTGGTTGCTGGGAATTGAACCCAGGACCTCTGGAAGAGCAGTCGTTGCTCTTAACAGCTGAGCCATCTCTCCAGTCCCTGCCCTCATTTCTGTAAGTATGAAAATTTCAGAGCAGAAGCTGGAGAGATGGCTCAGCAGTTAAGAGCACTTGTTGCTTTCACAGAGGACCTTAGTTCAGTTCACAGCATACACATGGTGGTTCATAGACATCATTCCAGGGAACCTGAAACCTTCCTCTGACCTGTGCAGGAACAGGCACACGCATGGTACATATATATTCTGCAGCAAAACACATACATCAAATAAAGAAATCTTAAATCATTTAAAAAAATCATGAACAAACACATATTATTGGATGTTGCTGGGGATATATGAACAGGTCTCTCAACGGGCAGTAATGGGAATGTGTACTATAGCACACTCGTTGACAAAAACAAGGATTCCTTCTTAAAACTTCCTTCTCCTTTGGTTGAAACTGAGCCAGATGAGAAACCAAGGCAGAGAATCCCATATTCTTAGTTATCCAGTATCTGACCCTGCCAATCTCACCCCTGTCTTCATTTGCTATAGGATTTGGTGTAGCTTGCTCTGCTTAGGCTCAATTACATTCTGGAATCAAGGCGAATCAAGGCGTTCCATTAAGGCTTTCCTGCGTTGACTAAGGGGCTGCCCATAAGGGTATGGACTTGGGGGTTGTGGCACAGGGAAACCTCTTAGCTATAGGTTTGACCAGGCTTTCCCACCTACTACTCTCTGCTTCTTTAGCCTAGGAAGATGATGTGCATGTTGGAAACTCTTTCCTTCTCATCTAGATCAACAGCCAAGTTCAGGAACTTTCTGTAGCTTCTAATGCATGGTTTCATATCATTGTAGATGGATGGTTGCATACTCAGATTCATGCAGAGGTTTGGAAAGGATCGCATCTGAGGAACTCACTTTGGAGTGAGTACAGGAGACTGTAACACATTGGGGACAATTTGGTCTTAGCTGGTAGCTGTGGTTCAGAACCTGGCTTGGTAGCCCTACAATAGAGGTCTGCTGGTAGCAGCCCCTTCAGGTTTTCCAGAGAATGTGAAAATCCAGGTTTTAAAATGTTGGTGACTAATAAAACATAATTCACTCAGAGAGGTCAAAGGTGTGAGTAGCAGATGTAGCTTGAGAGCCTCACTTCCAAGGCTCTGTCTGCAGTTCAGGTAGAGTGTATTCCTACTATCTTCCATGTTGCTTCCCTTCCCTTGAAAAGATTAACCGTTTCCTCTTTCATGCTTTGATGTTAACAGTCTGTGCGTTTGTGGGCTTTAGTTCTAATGCCTTCAACAGCGTCTGAGGCTGGCTTTAATTATGTCATTTCTGTCCTTACCCTCTGTCATATAATGCCAGGGTGTCAGAGAGCAGGTGCAGAGTGCCTGGTCTAGAGCCTGTTAGGCTGTCTGACCAACAGCCATCTTTTAGAGTGGGTTGCATGAAATGGGGGCTCCCCATACCAATGACAGTTCAGTTTCAGTGAAGGGAGAAGGAAGGTCTAAGAAGGCTTTCTTGCTCTTGTTAAGGAATGTGCACATTCTCCATTGCTACCCACAAGGAGACCTTACTTATGTATTTCTGATAACATGCCAGGCATCAAAGTACTTGGTGTGAAAGGGATGAAGGGGAGACACAGTCTAGATGCCTGGAGTTAGATTCATTCATCTAAAAGCAAGTGCAATAAAGAAGACACCGGCGAAGAACACTGCCCACTGCAGGTCAGTGGGAGAAAATCCTAGTGGAGCCAAAGAGGGGAGCGAGCTTTGGGAATGCAGTAGTAGATGCTGGGCTGAACACCACATTGCCAGTTTTGAAGGAGAAAGTTATGGATTGGTCACGAAATCAATGTTATAGGCTACAGTCAGCATCTACACAGATGGCCTGGCATGAGAAATATGAAAGTATATTGTAGACTAGTTATTTTTAATTACTTTTTCTTATTTAGTTGTTTTTAATTTAAAATTATATTGATTGATTGATTGATTTTGTATGTGTTTAGAAGATAACTTCCTGGATTAGGCTTTCTCCTTCCACTTACTGAACTAAGGCCATCAGCTTTAGCAGAATGTATCTCCTTTACCACCTGAACCATATTGCTGAATTCTTTTTTTTTGTTGAGACTGGGTCTTTTTATGTAATTCTAGCTGTCCTGGAACTCTCTATGCAGACCAGGATGGCCAAGAACTCACAGAGATCTGCCTGCTTCTATCTTCTAAGCACTGGGATCAAAGGTGTGTGCCACTACACACAGATCGCATTGCTGGATCATGCCTGACTATAGGACCTTACATTTGAGGGTATAGATGAAGGTTGTATACTTATTGCTTTCTGCCTGTGTGACCATGTGGTCACTGCAACCAGTCTCCAGGAGGCACAAAACACTGAACACACCCCGGTGCCTCTTTCTGAAGCTGTATTTGACGCTTGGATACCTTTGGGAATCTCTGCCTGGGGCTCGTAGGCCCTCCTGGAATTCTCACCCCCATTACAGTTCTGCTGGGTGGGCTGTGGGGTAAGGGAGTCGCTGTTGGAAAGTGGCCAGGGGACTTCACAGGCCCAACAAAGAACTTTTTCAAGGGGTTGATTTAGTAATAGGCAGAGGGGAATTCCATTCCAGGATAAATAATAATTTATGCAAGGAATGCCATCGCCCTCTCTGGTGAAGCACAGCATATAATTGCAAGGGTTATTTCCTTCCCCTCTTGGCTTTCAGCCCTCCTGCTCCTTCGGTGATGATATTGATGCCACCCGCGTTCAGGAGCTGACCGAGAGGAGGAGGAGAATGGAGTGTCCAGGTTTGGATGCTGGCCGAAGACAGTTTGCCGTGAAACTGAAGTAACTAATTGGAATGTGTTAGGGGATTAAACACTAAATAAGAACATATTGGAGCTCTGGCCAGTAGATCCACATGTTGTTTTGGAAATGGTGAAAACCTAACTTCACTGGAGATACAAAGTTGTAGAGTAAGTTTTGTCTTTGAAGAAACAATGATTTTATAATTTTTTTCCTTTTATTGAAAATAGATTTTTTCTCACAAAGTATATTCTGATAACAGTCTTCCTTTCCTCTAATCTTTCTAAGTTCTCCCCACTAGATCAAACCCCCTTCTGTCATTAGAAAATCAACAGGCAGACAGGCAGTGCACACCTTTAATCCCAGCACTTGGGAGGCAGAAGCAGATGGAAATCTGAGTTCGGGGACAGCCTTGTCTGTAGAGAAAGCACAGCCAGGGTTACACTGAGATACCCTGTCTTGACAAAAAAGAAAGAAAGAAAGAAAGAAAGAAAGAAAGAAAGAAAGAAAGAAAGAAAGAAGGAAGGAAGGAAGGAAGGAAGAAAGAAAGAAAGAAAACCAATAGACTTCTAAGGGATAATAATAAAATAAAGCATAATAAGATAAAAACTAACACATTGGAATAGGACAAACAAACAAACAAATAGAAAGAGCCCAAGAGAAGGCACATGAAAGGAAGTCCCACTCATTTACACACTTGGGAATTTCATAAAAATGCTAACTTAAAATTCATTATATATATGTGCAAAGGACCCATAGGATAAAAAGAGAAGAAAGAAAAATATATAAATTAAAGAAAAGTAATAAGATTATAAGAAGAGGCCAACATGACAGTATGAGACAAGGTAGTTCCAAAGACCCTGTTGGATTCAGCTTCTGTTGACCATCTATCTACTGCTTGGCATGGAGCCTACCACCTGGCTTTTTACCAACTTTAGAAACTATTGTTGTTGTTATTGTGTAGATGCTCCTGTGTGAGTGCATGTGCCATGACACACATGTGGAGGTCAGCATGATAACTTGGTGGTGTCTGTTCATTCCTTCACCTTTACGTGGACTCTGAGGACTGAACTTAGATTGTCAGGCTTGTGGGGTAAGCTCCTCTCCCTGTGGAACAGTCTCACCAGGCTTCTCTGTTAGTATGAGGCAGAGTCTGATGCAGTCGAGTTTGTGAGTGTCTGCAAACTCGAAGCTGAGGATGTCCTTGAAGTCTTGTCCCTCCTGACAGTGCTACCATGACCTTGTGAATGACCCAGTGATCTTTGTTGTATCCACAGAAATTTTAATTTCTGGCTTTAGATGGTGGTGTAGACAATCATCCAATGTATTATTAGAGCTGAGTGATGCCTGGGATTGTGTTGTCTTCAACTAAGAATTGTGTGTTGCTTCCTCTGACTCCAGAATCCTGCCTTTGACAAGGTTTTCCAGATTTTGAATTTTCTGAGAGGCTTCCCAGACCTGCTTTCCTAAATCAGAACAGCTCTGTACCTTCCAAAATAGCATGGGTTTGTGTTTTTAAAAAATTTTTTTAAGTTGTAATTTTAATGTAATGATAATTATCCTACACACACACATTTATACATTTTCCTCTCTCTGTTTAACAATATATTATAAAACTTGCTGGTATAGCTGAAGGCAAAATTTTAAATGGCTATGAAATTCTTTAATAGTGATTGTAAAAAAAGTCATTTAACCACTTTATACTAAAAAGTAGTACTTGGTGCTCATTTCAGAGGCACATAAACTAAAATCGGGTCAGAAAAAAAGTTTGTGAGTAAATTCCTCCCTAGATTTACTTTGGTAAATAACACTGACATGGACATCTTTAAGCAGAACATTTTTCTTCAGTATTTGGGATTTTGTTCATAGAATAGAGTCGAAAGTAGAATTACCAAGACAAAAACTTTAGCAAGGCTCTGATGCCCAGTGTTGATGTTAGGGGAAAGGAAGATGAAGGCATGTGCTTTGTCTCTGAGACGTATGAGTGCTAAGTGAACCAGACCCCGTCGGCACTGGTCTTACTATCACCCTAAAAATCACACTTCATTGTTCTATGTACTTCTTTGATAGATGCTGAGTACAAATATAATAATTAGTCAAACAATGGAAGCACAATCTAATTGATACTCCAATTTAAAATAGATGGCGACCTTACCAGTGTGTTTCCCTAAAGGATCTCAAGAAAGACTAAAAGCATTTGCTGGTGAGGATAAAAAATGGTGTAGTTGGTATGTCTTCAATAAAACTGTTGACAATGGGATTTGCAGATAAGACAGAAGACATATATGCTAAGACTATCATTTCATAGCTCATTTTTGTTTCTTAAATGCATTCTCAGAACAAGGACTGCCCTCTAGTAAATGATAGTTAGATTCTATGGATAGATAGATAGATAGATAGATAGATAGATAGATAGATAGATAGATAGATAATCAAAAGGACTTCTGTAGACATCTCCTTCCTGGCCCATATAACATAATAACTAAGCTAATGCAAGTTGTCATTAGAGAAATCTTGGCGATTGGTTAGTGCTGGTGTATAGTGGTTCTAGATGTTTATTTCAGCTTTAGTTTACAGGCGGAATTTCTTCTCTATATAAAATCTTAAGTTAGAATCCAGTGCAGGGAGTGCTGGGATGACCAACCCTGCTCAGTCAGTCAACAGGTTCTCCAGTGCAGGAGTGAGGATTGAAAAGAAAGAGACAATTAGACAATACTGCAGCATGGCCTCGGTCAGTTCTGAGACTGAAAGCAGGTTTATTTTTTCCCAATCTGCTTTTATACCATTTTAATTACATGCAAGCAATAAGAGCAAACTACCATAAACACAAATAGCCAAGGAATGAGCAAGGCAATAAGCAAAAGTCCATGATTGCCGGGCAGTGGTGGCGCATGCCTTTAATCCCAGCACTTGGGAGGCAGAAGCAGGCGGATTTCTGAGTTCGAGGCCAGCCTGGTCTACAGAGTGAGTTCCAGGGCTACAGGGCTAGACAGCCAGGGCTACACAGAGAAACCCTGTCTCGAAAAACCAAAAAAAAGAAAGGATGAACATATCCAAGTAACTAGCCTTGACTTCCTGAAAGAGACCACATAAGCGGCAACGTTGGGAGCAGGCAGAAGAAGTGAATGTCAAGGTAGAGCAGGAGACTCTCACTTGCTCTTGTAAGAGATGGCATGCAGGAATCCACAGGACACCACTGCTAACAGCCCATTCAGCCATTACCGTGAGCATTAGCAATGGGCAAATCAGGCAGGGCAATGGTAGGATTCTAACAAAAGCTTGGGGTAAAGTTTGAGCCTCCCTAGAGGGAAATCGACAGCAGTATTTATCCTGGAGAGTTCTTGAGAGAATTGACTGAGAAAATAATTCCTCTGAAATGCTTACAGTGTTTGCTACACAGTAAGTGCTTGATAAGTGCTAGTTCTTAGTACTTGCATGCTTCCATGTTTCTTTCAGTAGCTGTTCCCTTAGCCCCGTCTGTACCCTATTAGGTCAGTAGACATGTCTTTAGATGACCTAGTGAAAGGGATAGAATAGAATGCAGAGGCAGCACTTTTAGATACAAACCTTCTTGCCATCAAATACATTTATGGATAAGAACACCAGAGCAGCCAGGTGTGGTGGGTAAAGAGGCGGAAGTAGGTGGATTTCTGGGAGCTTATGCCAACTTGGTATATAGTGAGACCCTTTCTAAAAAAAAAAAAAGTCCCTTGTGAGATGGAATAGTGTAACTATGTGGCTCATCTGAGTCAGTTTAGGAGAAAGGTATCCACTGAGAAACCAGAATCCAAAAAGATGTTTGAGTTGGTTCCCAGGACTCACATGGTAGAAGGAGGAAATCAACTCCACAGACCTGTCTTCTCATCTCCGTACATACGCCATGATGTACACATGTGTGCACGAATACACACAATAAATAAATGTAATAAAACTCTGAAAACAAAACAAAATGAATTCTTCCTGGCTGGGACAATGAATCAGGTTTTTTATTCTTGTCTATAATGAGCGAGGCGCAGCAAGGCTAGAGCACAAGCATTGTCCTACTGTTTCGTACCAGCACGTTATCATTTCTTTTTCTTTTTCTTTTTTTTTTGGTTTTTTGAGACAGGGTTTCTCTGTGTAGCCCTGGCTGTCCTGGAACTCACTCTGTAGACCAGGCTGGCCTCGAACTCAGAAATCCACCTGCCTCTGCCTCCCAAGTGCTGGGATTAAAGGCATGCGCCACCACTGCCCAGCACGTTACCATTTCTTTACTGTTTAAGATAGACATGAGAATCTCTGTCATAAAAGAAAGAACAGACCCACCTGTCAGCATTTGGGCTTTGTCTCTGGGGATTGGGTAAAGCTGAGCTGAACTAAAGCTGAGCTGAACGAGCTGTAAAGGATGGGTCATAAAGCAAGGTGCTTGAATTAGCAGGTCACCCTCTGTGAGTAAATCATCTATGTATTTCCCGGTTGCTCACACTGGGTTTTGTGTGTCTGAAGTGACACCATGAATCACTTGTCCTGTGATGAAAAAAGAAGGGAAGAAAATAGGAAACAAAAGAAAGAGGGTGGAAGGGAAAGGGAAGGAGTTGCCTGGAAGCTGGGGCTGGGGGAGGTGCGGACCAAGAGCTGCTAGTGCTCCAGCGAGTGCTCCAGCGAGTGCTCCAGCGAGTGCTCCAGCGAGTGCTCCAGGGAGTGCTCCAGCGAGTTCTCCAGCGAGTACTCCAGGGAGTGATCCAGGGAGTGCTCCAGCGAGTGCTCCAGTGAATGCTCCAGGGAGTGCTCCAGTGAGTGCTCCAACGAGTGCTCCATGGAGTGCTCCAGCGAGTGCTCCAGTGAGTGCTTCAGCGAGTGCTCCAGGAAGTGCTCCAGGGAGTGCTCCAGGGAGTGCTCTAGCGAGTGCTCCAGCGAGTGCTCTAGCGAGTGCCCCAGCGAGTGCTCCAGCAAGTGCTCCAGGGATATTACTGAGAAATCTTCAGATCAGATACTAGAGTGGGCAGTGGAAGCCAGTTCTCAAAGTGGCTCACAGTGCGCAGGTGCTCTACGCATTGTCTGTGTTAAGAGCTTGGTGCCTTCATCCATTTTAATCTTGCGGGCTTCTCTGTGTCATGATCTAGCCATGTCTACACCACAGGTCCCTATTTACTTGTTTGACTGTTTTACACAGGTTTTGAAGATCCCATCTGACATTTTGATACAAATATACATTGTTTTTTATTTGTTTGTTTACTTTTTGAGCTAGGATTTCTCTGTGTGGTCCTGGCTGTCCTGAAATTTTCTCTGTAGACTAGGCTGGCCTGGAACTCAGAGATTTACTTGACTCTCCCTCTGAAGTGCTGGGATTAAAGGCAGTGGGCCATCATGCCCAGCTGCAAGTATATATATTGCATGTTAACCAAATTCAAGGTAGTTATAGGCTGGGGAAGTGCCACAGTGGGGAAGAGCACTTGCTCAGCAAGCAGGAGGACCCGAGTTCAAATCACCAGCATTCCAATCTGCCCAAAGCTGGCATCTAGGAGTAAAGATAGGTGAACTGTGGCCAGCCAGTCTAACCAAATATGGCGAGCTTCTAGTCTACTGAGGGATTCGGTCTTAAGATCTACTTAAGTAGAGAGTGATAGAAAAAAGACACCAAGTCCTGCTCTGGGCTCCACAAGCACAAACACATATATACATACACACATAGTCACACAAAGACACACTTATACACACCCCAAGCCAGGCAGTGGTGGAACACACCTTTAATCCCAGCACTCAGGAGGCAGAGGCAGGCGAATTTCTGAATTCGAGGCCAGCCTGGTCTACAGAGTGAGTTCCAGGACAGCCAGGGCTACACAGAGAAACCCTGTCTTGAAAAACCAAAAAAAAAAAAAAATTTACACACCCCATATACACATATATCCACAGGCACACATGTACAAACACATATATACAGACATGCACACATATATACATACATACAACGACACAAATACAAATACGCAGACAAGCACATATATGCACATGTATATTCAGACACATACATATATCACAGACTCACATACAAATACACAGAGAAGCACACATATATGCATAGCCACAGATGCATACACACATACTCATGTATACCCCAACACATACACACATATAAACATACTCACATTCATTGTGGTACTTAGTGTCACTATTATTATTGGATTTGTTGTTCCTTTATGATAGAGACTTAGGGAAACTTTTTAAACTTACAACCATTTTGTAGAGGAGAAAACTGAAATTTAGGAAAGCTCTGATTTGACTCTAGATACCCACTCAAGAGCTGAAATTCAATTAGGTGACACGGGAGTTTTTCCTACAGGGTGACACGCCAGGAGCCAGAGGGTGATCCCAGGCCTCTTTAGCCCCTATAATCTGGATGCCTGCAATCTACAGACTCAGCACCTGTCTCTAAAACAACAATCTATGTTCTACAGTCTCACAATGTCCTCATCAGGGTGTTGGTCAGTAAAGAACAGAAGTAGTTTTGGGGTTGCTCCCCTTTCTGGCTGGCTCTGGGGACATGCCCTCCTTTCCCTGTGGTCTTCACTTCTATCTGTATAATGGACCAACTGCCCTTCACCCCTTCAAGCCTTGGAAGTGTCTCATTAGGCATCTTCATGCCTCTCGAATTTCGTAGTGAGATGCTCTGAATGTAGCCATGTGAGTTTTAGGCTTGAGTAATGTTGGTAATTTCAAAGCCTCATTATCTCTCTCCCTAGTGATTTGGTTCTAAACAACTATAGTTCCTAAGGGAAGCGGGCAGTGTGAACAACAGTGCTGGAATAGTTCCACTGGGGAGGGTGAGAGCTACCCAGAGTCTTAAATTTAGAACCTTAGTGATCAAAGCAGCAGACTTTGTCCCTGGGGCTCCAAGTCCATGTAAAGGATGCAATGTCTTAGAGTTGAACCTGTTATTAAGTGGGGACTGGGTGACAGAGTGTGGCATCATAAAGGACAGGGCAGTGTACTGTAGGTCCCTGTCTTAGGGTTTTATTGCTGTGACCAAGTTAAGTCTTAGAAAGGACAACATTTAATTGAGACTGGCTTACAGATTTAGGGGTTCAGTCTATTATCATCAAGGTGGGAACATGGCAACATCTAGGTAGGCATGGTGCAGGCAGAGCTGAGAGTTCTACATCTTCACCTGAAGGCTGCTAATGGAAGACTGGCTTCCAGGCAGCTACAATGAGGGTCTTAAGGCCCATACCCACAGTGACATACCTACTCCAATAAGGCCATACCTCTTAATAGTGTCACTCCCTGGCCCAAGCATGTACAAACCATTACATTCCACTCCCTGGTCCCATAGGCTTGTTCAAACACATGAGTCTGTGGGGGCCATACCTAAACATAGTATAATGTAAAATACATTTAGTCTAACTTCAAAAGTCCCCACAGTCTATAGCAGTCTCAAAGTGTTAAAAGTCCAAAGTTCAAAGTCTTTTCTGAGATTCATCCAATTACTTAACTGTAATCCCCAATATAAGACAGGAAACCCAAACTCTGCATTTTCATGTCTGATGTCAAAACGGTCTTCAGATCTCCATCTCCTTTTTCATCTTTGTTGACTGTAACAAGTTTCTTTTTCCTGGGCTGGTTCCACTCCCAGTTAGCAGCTTTCCTCAGCAGAGAGCCCGTGGCTCTGGCATCTTGAACATCTTGGGGTCTCCAAGACAACTTCAGTGTTAACAGCTGCTGTTTCAGTGTCTGGGATTCACACATGATCTGGGCTCATCCAGAGGGCTGGCAACACTTCTCTAGCTCTGCCCTCTGTATCACTTTAAGCTCAGGTTGATCCACTCTACTGCTGCTGCTATTCTTGGTGATCATCCCATGGTACTGGCATGGTACTGGCTGGGGTCTTCTGCTGCAACTAGCCTTCACTAATAGCCTCTCATTGGTTCCATCCATGGTGCCAAGCCTCAACTACTTTGCATGACCCCTTCAGTCCTGGGCAGTCAACTGCAACTGAGGCTGCACCTTCACCAATGGCCTTCCATGGCCTCTCACAGTGCCAAGCCTGACGTGCTCTTCATGATCCCTTCACAACTTCAAAACCAGTACCACCTGGGTGATTCTTATACATTACCCAAGTACAGCTGCAGCACAAGGTACAATGTTGGCTATCTCTCTCTGGAACACAGCTCCTTTGTGCTCTCAGAAAACACTTCCCAGAAGATTTCATCTCAGTGATGCTGGTCTCTTCTTAATCACCACTAATTTCTTAGCTCTAGCTAACCAGCATCAATTGTCCCAGTAGTCTCCTTCTCCTCTTGAATATAAACCC
Organism: Uromys caudimaculatus; assembly: GCA_028551405.1. Lineage (NCBI taxonomy): Eukaryota > Metazoa > Chordata > Mammalia > Rodentia > Muridae > Uromys > Uromys caudimaculatus. Next base: position 35,950,112 of record CM052718.1, on the reverse strand, counting down.
AGAGACACATGGCCGAAGCTGAGGAGTCCTGTTGCTTGCAGGAGCTAGAACATGCCCCCCTTGTTCTTGTTACATTATTACCAGCTTCTGCTTTTCCAACTCCTTTACAACCTAAGTTTGGCTGACCTGGATCTTGCTCTGTAGATTGACCTTGAACTCAGAGATCTGTAGGCCTGTCTCCTAAGCACTGTGATTAAAGCTGTGGTCCACCAAGCCTGGATTTAAGTTTTTCTTAAAACCTAGAACTTGCTCTGTCCTAGGCTGGCCTTGAACTCAGAGATCTGCTAGCCTTTGCCTTCTGGGTGAGATCTTGCTACAAGGTCACTACTCCCTTAATTCAATTTAATATCCTTGAATACAGGATTCAGCTCATTTCATTCCTGGTGCCCCTTTAGTACTTTCACAATATGTTTTATGTTTTTCCATTCTTAGCTTGTTATGCTTGTTTAAAATGCTCTTCATGAGACTTTACTAGAAAACAAAGTCTATGATGGGCATTTCTGAGACTTCCTTTGTCAATGTAATTAATCTGAGTCTCTTCACCTTAGCCTCAGGCAGATTCTTTGGACAATGGCAAGGAGTAGCCACATTTTTCACTGAAATATCACAAGAACAGTCTCTCAGTCACATACTGAAATTTTTCTCCTCTGAACCTCTAGAACCAGGATTCCACAGTTCAAATTAACTTTCAGAATCAAAGTCTTCCTTATTCCTACTAGGATGGCCCAATTAAGCCCCACTTAAAGCATTCCACTGCTTTCCAAATCCAAAGTCTCAAAATCCAAATTCTTCCAAATAAAAGCATAGTCAGGCCTATCACAGCAATACCCCACCCAGTCCCTGGTACCAACTTCTGTATTAGGCAGGGTTCTCAAGAATCACAGAATTTATGGATAGTCTCTATATAGTAAGGGAATTTGTTATGATGACTTATAGTCTGTAGTCCAACTGCTCCACAATGATCAGCTGTGAATGGGAGATACAAGGATCTAGTAGGTGCTTAGTACCACAAGGTTAGTAGATCCAACAGATGTGCTGGCAAGTAAATGAGGACAGGAAAAGAAGAGCAAATCTCTCTTCTTCCAATGTCCTTATATGGGTCTCCAGCAGAATGTGTGGCCCAGATTAAAGTTTGTATCACCACACCTGGATCTGGGATTTGTTTTGTGCCAGGTTGACCTTTAACTCAGAGATCTCCTTGCCTCAGTCTCCTGGGATTCACAGCCACTACGCCTCAAGATCTCAATGCCATGATCCAGGTCAGAAATTTGTATCTCCCAGCCTCAAAATCTGGATCACAGGTGAGTCTTCCAGTTCTGGTTTGTGGTTCATTCTAGCTATATTCAAGTTGACAACCAGGAATAGCCATTACAGTCCCCCATTGTATAGATGAGAAAGCTGAGGTGAAGTGAAACAATTTACTTATACATATACAGTCAAAACTAGAAGCACATTGTGTGACACAGCACTCAAGTCTTATTGATTTGGGCTCATAGTTCAGCAGTTTTATTTTTTATCATTTTATTTTCATTTTTAAACTTAAAAAGATGATTTCAAGATTCAGCAGTCAGCTTCCCATCACTGACTTCTCACTTGGGTACTTTGTGATCTTTGCTCTCCAGCCTAGTTCTCCCTGAAGTTTGCTTAGCAAAGCAATAGTCTCCTAATGAGCATCTTAAAAGAGGAAGGCTATTGCTAGACACATTGTCTCAGACTGTCTAGAAGACAAATGACCTTGCCTTTCAGAAGCCTCAGTGGGACTGAAGCTGCTCTGGGTTGATCTTGCCAGTAGTCCTGGGAAGTCTTAGAGAGATAGAAACCTCCTGTGTAACGATTGCACCTTAAGGCTTTACTTTCCCTATGGGCAAGGCAAACCTGGGCTGGGTGGAGGAAAGGAACTGCTGTGCACAGGCTTAGGTAAATCTCAGCTTTAGAACAGCAACCAAGCTTGTCTACACTCATCCACATTCTATAGATGGTGAAACTGGGGTGCAAAGTGATAGAAATTGCTAAAAGTTACAGAGATAGTAAATGGAAAATGTGAGATTCACGACCCAGTGCAAATAGAATCCAAGAACACATCAAAGGGACCATCTACCACATGAACAGGCCACCTCCTGTAGCTAGGCAGGGGGCCCAGTGGAGGGATAGGTACACCAATCAGTCCACAAAACTTTCGAACCAAAATTTGTCCTGTTTAAAAGAAAGGCAGGGACAAAGATGGAGCAGAGACTGAAGGAACAGCCAACCAATAACCTACCCAACTGGAGACACATCCCATGGGCAAGCACCACCCCCTGACACTACTAATGATAATGCTTTATACTTACAGACAGGAGCCTAGCATAACTCTGAGAGGCCCTACCCAGCAGCTGACTGAAACAGATGCAGGTACCCACAGCCAAACACTGGAAGGAAGTCAGGGACCCTTATGTAAGAGTTGGAGGAAGGATTGAAGGCACTGAAGGGAACTCCACAGGAAGACCAACAGCAATGTCGATTAACCTGGACTCCTGGGAGCTCTCAGAGACTGAGCCACCAACCAAAGAGCATGCATGGACTGAGGTTCCCGGCACATATATACGCCTTGTCCTGCCTCAGAGGAAGAGGATGCACTTAATCTTGCAGAGACTTGATGTGCCATGATGGGTGGTTACCCAGGAGGGGGCACCCTGTCAGACGTGAAGGGGAGGGGGGGAAGGACTCTTGGGATGTAAATAAATTAAAAAAAAAAGAAAGATTATCCACCATAATCAAGTAGGTTTCATCCTGAATATTCAGGAATGGTTCAACATATGAAAATCAGTAAATGTAACTCACCATATAAATGAACTGAAAGAAAAAAAAAACAATGTATGATTATCTCATTAGATGATGAAAAAAACCTTTGACAAAATCCAACACTCCTTCATGATAAAATAATTTGGAATAACTTAAAATTTATGGAAAAGTTGGAAAATCAATGCACTTACCACCCTGTTTTAATTCAACATGAGACTGCTGTACTATTGTGGTATATTTCTCAAGTCTAAGAGACCAGCATTGGTACATCACTTATTAACTAAACTGCCCGTGCATTTTAGGATCTAATGGCTTTCCATTTGTACCCCTTTGGTTTTCCAGAGTTCAGGTCAAACTACTACAATACCTTCCATTGCTATGTTTCCCGTTTCTTTTGATCTGTGGAGGAATTTCAAGAATTTAAGTTTTAAGGGGTCCTTTGCAGAGTTTTCCTCTATTCTTATGTCTAATATTTTTTTCACAATTATACTGGGATTGTGAGATTAAAAAAAAATACTGCAGATTGTGGAGAGCTTTTTGGGGCTGCTTGGCAGGAATCTGACATTGGGCCAGGACAAGGAAGTAAGCCCAGGCAGGAATCTGATTTTAGGCTAGAACAAAGAAATGAATATGACTTTGGGCTAGGATAGGGAAGTAGGCTCAGATATCTCGGTCATCCTGTTAGGCCTTTAGAAATGTTGTTCTCGGGAGTGATCAATGGGACTTAGTTTACTGCCTTGCTTGTTCCTGGACTATTTGTGTTTATTGTATTGCTTGTTCCTCAACCTAGAACTGACCTTATTACCTGCCTGTAGTTAAAATGGTATAAAAGCGGATTGGGAAAAAATAAACCTGCCTCAGCCCCAGCCTCAGAACTGGCTGGGGTCATGCTACAATGTTGTCTAATTGTCTTTTTTTCTTTTTAATCCTCACTCCTGCGCTGGAGAACCTGCTGACTGACTGAGCTGACTTGGTCAGCAAACCATGTTCTTATATACCCAATTGCACTTGTATCTGATGATATTAAGTTTAAACAGTTGGTTAGAGAAGTGTTTGATTTATCCAGTATTGTATTTCTCCAGCACACTGTGTCTGGGGGTGAGATGGTTGATTGGCTGATTGTCAGAGGATAACTTGCAAGTGTCAACTCTTCCACCATGTGGCTTCCAAGAATTGAAATTCTGTCATTAGGCTTGATGATGGGCACCTGTTCCCACTGAGCCACCTTGCTGGATGGTTGTTCTGTAGTGTGGCCATATCCTGTGCATGCCACTCTAAAGCCGGCTCTTAGACTACATTTGGTCAATCTTCCAAGTTTAGTCTCTTATGTTGATAATCCACTGCTACTCCTTCCTGTTGTGCTGGAAGACAGTTCTAATGCCACTCTTTTGAAATTCTTAGAATCTTCTTGGATTCTGGTCAAATGTTTTTGTCTTTATTAACTTTTAAAATAAAGGTTTATTTATTTATTTGTTTTATATAAGTACAGTGTCACTCTCTTCAGACATACCAGAAGAGGGTGTCAGATTCCATTAGAGAAGGTTGAGAGCCACCCTGCGGTTGCTGGGAATTGAACTTGGGAATTGAACTCAGGACCTCTGGAAGAGCAGTCAGTGCTCTTAACCACTGAGCCATCTCTCCAGCCCATGTTTTCATTAACTTTATTGAATCCATTTACTTGTTTCTCATTTCACCGAGCACTATCTATGTGCCTGGCTATTTTCTAGACCTTGGGCTAGGAGGTGAAGCAAATAGAACCCCTGTTCTCTGAAATCTAGCCATGATGAAATGAATAGCAAGCCCAGTAGTCAAAAAGAAATAACTTCTTCTTTGATGAGCACATTCATGTGATAGATTTATTAGAATGAAATTGTTCCACAAATCTTAGGTATGCAATTAATAAGGTATGAATTAACAAATTCATCACGTGCGCGTGCGCACACACACACACACACACACACACACACACACCATGTTCTGTGAATCAGCAATAGTTGTGGTCAGTGTCTAAATGATGCTCTTGGAGTCACTGAAAGCAAGTGCTGCTTGTCTAACCTGTTCTGTTGTTGAAGTTTGAATCAGGGGCATGAAGGGGTAGTTCAGTGACTGTAGGGCTGAGACTCCATCCTTCAGCTCTTCTCAGTTTGTCTACTGCTATCGTAGCTAATGAAAACCGATGGCTTACCCACCTCAATGGCAAGAGGAAATTCACAGTATCAAGATTGGTGAGAGGAGAACGAGTGACATCTACCTATAGCCTGATTCTCTTTCAGAATCTGACTATGAAGCTAAATTGTTTCCCTTGGAGAGTTGGAGTTGTGCTCACCAAACTTTCTTATCTGGTCAATGTTCAGGCTTCTTATCATTTGTTGGCTGTGTGTGTGTACGTACGTGTGCGTTCTCACTTGAGTGTTCTCATGTGTGCATGTGTGTTATGTATGCATGGTGTATGAACATGTGTGTATGTGACTGTTCATGCCTGTGTACAGGCATAGAAGCCAGAGGAGGATGTGAGATATGTTGCTCTGTCAATGTCTACCTTATTTCCTTGTGGCAGGGACTCTTATTGAGTCTGAGATTAGGCTAATGGTCAAACAAGCTCGAGAGATCCACTTGTCTCTGCCTCCCACAGCACTGAGTTTGCAGGCACATGTGTGACCATGCCTGACTTTTTTACTTTAGGAATTTGAGCTCAGGTCTGCTGTAAGCACTCTTACGCATTGAGCAGCCCCCTAATCCCATTGTCTTATTTCTATCCTAGAATATAACCCCCCTACAACAGAGACTTTTCTTCACTACTGTTTCTCAAGTGTCTCCACCTGAACCCACTAATGGAATGGGTGGTGCATATTAGTAGAATAAATGAATGAATGCCACTTCAGAAGGATCAAGAGCCCAAGAACACATTTTTATAGGAAAATTTGTTTTTTGTCCTTTGTTGGTTTAAAGTCCTGTTTTTATCCATGCCTCCTTCTTGGCCTATAATCTAAGTAGAAACATTCCATCTTGTTGCTGGCCAGGGCTCTTTTAGCTGCAAACAATAACATCTAGCTTGTCCAAGCAAATAGCTTGTTATACAATACACTAAAAGATTTATTGCTTACCCAGTCATATATTTCCTTCAGGCACAGCTTGATCAAGGTGTATGGTCAGTTCATCTAAACTCTGTCCCTCCTCCTGGACCTGTGTGTTGGTCTCCTCCCAGACAGATTCTTCTTATATGGCTGTGTCTAGTTACTTAAGCCCCAAACATTGGAAGCCAGTTTGAGCTTTTTCTTGCTCATAAGAATTTAAAAAGAACCAGAATTTACTCTTCTAATCAGAGCCTGGCTATGTGGGACGAAGGTGAGAGGAACTCAATTTTTCATCTTCTACTGGGTTCTGATCACTGACCACTTGACCCTTGAGCCCAAGTCTAAGGACTAATTTTTCTGGAAAAAAGAAAACCAAAAATAACAAATGTAATTTTTAAACTGCAGATTTTGTGGTAACTTATAAATATGTTTTCTATTATAATAAGTTGATATTCTGATCAAGGAAACAATAGAACCAAATATACTTTTAAAGTAAAATATAAATGCAAATTTATACTTATAAATTCAAAGCTGTATGCTTATTTAGCCATGGTCCATTTCAACTCATAATTTGGCTTCTAAAAAGATATTTATTTATTTATTTTTAGTTTTTTTGAGTGTTTGTTTAGTGTGTGTGTGTGTGTGTGTGTGTGTGTGTGTGTGTGTGTGTGTGTATACAAGTGCCATAGTGTATGAGTGGAGGTGATTCTCCACCTGAAGAACTGGTTCTTCCTTTTCACAGTGTGGGTTCAGGGAATGAAAATCAAGGTATCAGGCTTGAAAACGAGGGTCATTATCCATTGAGCCATCTTCTCATAAGGATTATGTATTAAATTTAATTTTTTTGTCAGGCCTTGAGGTTGTTTTTCCAGTTAACTTTGTCAGCCTGAATTAGCCTAGAGTCATTTGGTTGGAACCTTTTTTTTGTTGTTGTTTTTTTGAGACAGAGTTTCTCTGTGTAGCCCTGGCTGTCCTGGAACTCCCTCTGTAGACCAGGCTGGCCTCGAACTCAGAAATCCGCCTGCCTCTGCTTCCCAAGTGCTGGGATTAAAGGCGTGCGCCACCACTGCCCGGCTCCCACTGACTTTCTTTAAAGCAACTGCAGTTTGCTTGTTTTTTGCCTTACTTCTTAGCTGTCTGTTGCTGCCATCTCTTCATTGTGAACAAACTGTAAATTCTGTCCCAGATATCCCATGATTCCATTCACCTGTTCATTTAAGTATTCTTTCTTCTTTCTGTTAATTTGATCTTTTGCTTTGGGGGGGAATGCATCTTTTTTTCTTTTTCCAGTGTGTGTGTGTGTGTGTGTGTGTGTGTGTGTGTGTGTGTGTGTGTGTGCGTGTGTGTGTGTGTATGGATTTTGCATGAATGTAGACAGATGCACGGGTAGGTGCACATGCATGCATGTGAGTGAGCTCGTGGAGGCCAGAAGTTGATGTCTGGATGCTCAGTTTCTTCCATCTTACTCATAGAGGCAGGTCTCTCAATCTATCCCAGAGCTCACCAACATGACTTGTCTCGCTAGTCAGCTTGTTCTGGGACGCCTCTGTCTCTGTCATCTGAGGCTGGAATTACAGGTGGGCTGCCATATCCACCTGTCGTATTTTACATAGATTCTGGAAATCTGAACTCTAGTTCACCCTTATATGACAAATGCTTTAACCACTGAGATATATCTCCAGCTTTGCAGTGCAAAATTTTAAAGGCAGAGCCTCACGTTTTCAAGTTATTACCCCTGAAATTTCTCCTTCTAAGATGCCTTCTTCATGTCTTCTCATGACATTGCAGGTGAGGGCACCTTAACAAGTTCTGTGGTAATAACTTGTGCTCGTCTGTCACAGTTTCAAGAGGCATCCTACCAGCCCCCTGAAGCTCTCCAGAGCATCAAGTCAGCAAGCTAGAAAAGTTTTACCTTCAACAGTGACTTGACCATTGAAACTGGATGCTTGTCTTCCCAAGGACTTTCTAAGCTCCCTCTGAGGGAGGAGGAAGTGTTGAAGAAAACGTGTGAGTGAGAGTGGGTGCCTCGGCTTGCAGGTGGTTGAGGTGCATCTCTACATGTATGACATTGTCAATGAATACATAAAACATATTCCTGAAGAACATCCCTGGGCATGTCTAACTTGACAAAAGAAGGGACTGGGAATTAAAAGGTACGAGTAGTGAATGGTTTGAAAACGATTTCAATTGCAATCTTCCTGCCTGGGGACCATCAGATACAATGGGTTGAAAAGGCAGATGTGACCAGTTTTCCTGAGGAGAAAGAGAATGGGAAGCCAGGCATTTCCTCATTTATGCAGTGAGGTTGCAGCGGAGACCTAGCATGCAGCAGAGAGCTTGCAGCCTCTGAAAAGCCCTAGATGCTCTGCTGTGGAAACTATTGTGTAACTGGTTTAGCAGCGGTCTCTCCCAATGCAAGGGAGTCGCAGAGTGTCCATTTTCCTCAGACATGAAGAAGTTTAACCGTGGTATGAAGGAAAGTCAGGGTGTGACACATAAAACGTTAGTGCTCAGCAAGTATTGGGGACTTTGCATGTCCTCCAGGTTTCGTCACAGAAAAGTAGGGGCTGGTGACTTGTTTTGGCCAATGGACCAAGTCTAGGTAAAGAAATGCACAGGCCTTCCTTTGTTCTCCTCATCGATAGGTTCAACATGGACTTATCCCAAGGATTGAAGGATCTTTAGTCACCAGAGAAAACTATTTTGGGGAGTTGCTTGGCCTGAGAAGGGTGTTTTGTCAATAAGAATCAAGAATGTATGTGAAGCCACTGAAACCTCAGTCTATTTACTGCTGTGGCACGTGTTCAAATGAAGACATGATCATTTCATTCTGTGTGTTGATTTACTTTTTGACTTCTGGTTTTCTTTTTTATGGTGTTGCTTTGATATTACTTTGATGTAACAGGCATGGCTTGAATCAGAGAGCTCTGCTACTGGCTCTCTCATTAACCTTGAGAGAGTTGCTTTACAGTGCTGAATTTCCATTTCGTCATTTGTAAGAAATGGCAAAAGAGGCCAGTGAGATGGCTTAGTGGGTAAAGATGCTCACTGTGTGAGAAAGACAGTCTGAATTCCGTTCCTGGAGGTAGCGTAAAGGTGGGAGAGAGGTGATTCTACAAAGCTGTCCTTTCCATGTGCGCTGTGTCAATAACAGTCAAGTGAAACCTTTTTGTTTAATTGAAAAATGAATGGGTATCTCAAGAGACTCTAATACTAAGTTGTCAGATAATTTTAAGCAAGCTTTTGGTTGTCTAAACTCCAATCTCCTTACCAGTTAGGAATTGAAAATAATGTTCCTTGTATCTCAAAGTCGGGAAAAATGAGAGAATTTATTTTTAAACTGTTTACTTTTTCTTTATGCATTTCCTTTTATTTTTGTAAACTTTTATAAATTCATGAATCTATAACATTCTAAATTATAATTAAAGTTAATACATTTATAAAATAATAAATTATACAATTATTAATTTTATAAATATAAAAATATTTCATTTTTACTTTTTAATATTTCTTTATTTTGCTTTATTTAAGAGTCTCTTAGGATAGTGATTACCAATGCCTGAAGATTAGAAACCTCTTCTATGAAAATTTACTTATAGATTTTATGTATTTATTCTTTAATATCTTGAAATTCCAATAGGAAACATGTACCAATATTTGTTCACTTTATTTGTACTTACAGATTTTCATTTACTAATGGCAGTATTATTTATTTACAGCACATAGTGTTTTAGTCATGTGATGCCAAGCTGCCTTTTGGAACCCTTTCATTTCAGGACGAAGAACAATTGGAGGTTTCCTTGTGAGGCAGATCTACTGGCAACCATTAAGTATCATTGAACTCTGAAGGTAAATGAATGTGAAAAGCAAAGTCACGTGCTAGACCACCATGGTCATGCACTCTGTTCTTTGCCTGTCTTTCTTTCTTTTCTTTTCTTTTTATTTATTTATTTATTTATTTATTTATTTATTTATTTATTTATTT
>CM052718.1:35928217-35939772 GCA_028551405.1 Uromys caudimaculatus | reverse complement strand
CCTGGCAGCTGAAGTGGGGGGTATTTAAAAGAAGAAACATCCCCAAGGCAATGGAGGAAATACAACTCAGGAAAAGGCTCATAAAACAGAGAGTTTACAAAGCAAGGGGTGGGGAACGAAAGAATTTGCATTATGGGGAAGTGAGGTTTGTTCTAAGCTATTTACAGGTTGGAGGCAAAACGTTTCTGGTTCCTGAAACGTTTTGCCTCTGGTCCTGTGGCCAGGTCAAAGTCACCCGTAGGAATGTAGCTGGGTGGGATTTTTGCCCGGGCATGTAGTTTCTACTCTTGGCCCTGGGCCAGGTCAAAGTCACCCATTTCTTAGGAGAAAGAATGTCATTGCCTTCCTCATAAAAGGGCCAGATCTTACACTAGAATGACCCCAACCCTGAGTTACCAGTTTTCAACCCACTTTCTGTTACCAAGATTACAAGTTTTTTTAATCATACCTAATAACTTGTAAGCCAATACTCAACATCGAAGACATGTAGAATGTTTTCATACTTTTAAAACCAATCAGAAGCAAAAATGAAATAACTACACATTTACTCATTTAGATCAAACAAAATTTAACTTTTTCTAGTTGTAATTTTAAGAGTGGAGCACCTTGTTACTTGAACCCAATAATCAGAGAAATTTGTCTAGGAGAAACAGCTGTTAGCTCCCTTACCATAGAAGCCGAGAAGTTGCTGGCCCCTTTAAGAGTGGCTAGTGCAGATAATTAAGGCCTTGGCAGTGCTTGTCTAGCCACTCCCAGCCACAGGTGCAGCCAAGTAAGACTGCTTTTTAAAACAAGTTAAGCTAAATCAAGGGGTAGATAGCTAGTGGATAAAGTTTTAACCAGTTTTTCTTTTCTTTTCAACATAAAACACAGGACAACATCCATTCATACAACACAAGGACACAGACTTAACATATAACAGTCAGTTTTGACACATGGGCAGATTGGTGCACCAAGAACATACAATACAAGAGAATTAGATGTCCCACAGGGACTAAGATATACTACCTAAAAGACCCAGGACTAGAATTAAGCATTCCTCCTGTAGGAGCCAGAGAAGCAGGATGTCTCCCGAACTCCTTCTGTCCCTAGGGGAGCATTCTTCCTGTAGGGGCCAGAAAGAAGGTAGGACATCTCCAGACCTCTTTCTGTCCCTAGGAGAGTTCATACATTCATTTTCCTTCCCTGGATAGTCGGGGAGGTTTGCTTTTATCAAATCCATTCTCACACGTTTAGGGTGTGAACTATCTCTAGTCAGGGTCCAAAGACTAAAAGCACCTATGAGAATTACTTTCATTTCTCTAGATTTTAGCATAACTCTAAACCCATAAAACACATTTTACCATCACCTTGTCCTTCAACAGGGTACTAATTTATCTTTTTTGGTTTGAGAACAGAGGACTGGAAAAACTGCTTTCACTTTTACTTTAGGGCTAGGCACTGTGTTAGGCTTCTCAGTGGGAGGCTTTGCCTGAATAGGGGAGAGAGCAGCTTGGACCTCAAGATCAAGGGATCTAAGCTCTTTAAGTAGATTTAAATGCTCTCAGTGCTGGTTTAAGTAACCCTTTAAAACCTGGTTTTTATGGGAAAGAGCAGTCTTGGTCACATCAAGATTATTTGGGATGATATCAGTGAAAATGCTCGGTGTTGATTTAAAAAGAGGCTCAAAATCATGAGGACCATTAAGAACTGGAGCGCACAGGAGATATGGAAGAGGCTCAAAGGGAGCAAGTACAGGAGGCCAGTCAGGATTATGATATTTGGCCGTTTGTTCCTCCAAGATCTCAGCGTCCCCAGGGGGCAGCGAGTCAAGAGTTTTGATCTGTTTTCTAAGAGAAGCATATTGGTTAACTTTTGGACCTGCAGCTAAGGAAGCGGCGGGGTGGGGTGGGGGAAAGAGAAGTAGTGGGAGGAGGCAAAGAGGACATATCTGGCTTTTGTTCTTCCTCTAGTGGGGGCATGTCAATGGAAACAGAACCGCATGAGGAAGAGGACCTAGATGAGGACTTAAGAACACATTCTCTCTTGGGCACGACTTTTTGAACATCAGAGGAGAATTCATAAACTCTAAAAACTTCATTAATAAGATTCCAATATAACATTGCTTGTACAGGAATTCTCTGTGGACCAAACATTTTATAATGATCTTGTAAGCATTCTCCTACTCTATGCCAACGAGCTGTACTTATAGTTCCTTCTTTAGGGAACCATGGACAAATTTCTTGTATGAATTTGAAAAGACGCCTTAAATCTTTCTTTTTGACTCTGGTACCTCAAATCTGGAGAGACTCTTTAACTCCTTGTAAAAAGGCTTCGTGGTCACTTAACGTTTGCCCCATGATTCTGCACTATATTACACAACTTTAACACAATATTTTTTCTTTTGTTTTCACCCTATACAATACTCACACAATAAAATATCTCTGTTTTCTCTTAACTTATACACTTCCACCTATTCACAGTGGATGATCCCTATTTCTTTTTCTATTTCTTTGCCTTTGTTACTCAAATCCGCAAAGACTCTATTCTACATAAACATCTTTTACTATGAGTCTATATTACTTCCAGTCAGTTTTCATATAGACCCATTGGTCATGTGATACTAATTCACGGCTTTCTCACAGACGAGTTCTGTTCACCCAAATATTTCTTGTCCTGGAGGAAAAGCTTCCGTGAATCAACTTTTCCTATTTTTTCCTTTTCTCCGGAAAAAGCATCTGTCTCTTTCATGCGTCACTCACCTCTTCTCCAGGAGTCCACTTCTCAGTCCGGTCACTCCGAGAACGTCTCCTCTCTATATGATCCTCATTAGGACTACCTAGGCCAGGCTTTCTCCATGATGTGAGGTCCAGCAGTGTGCACGATCCCGTTCCTCAGCCCCACGTCTAGGCGCCAACTGCAAAGAGCTAGCTGTCCCGTCCCGCCCAGGGGGCCCTCCCGGGAGGGACTATCGACCAGGGTCCGAGGTGTCCTGCCTGTAGGACACTCAGCTGCTGGGGGGGGGGGGCTGCAGATAATGGAAAGAATGACAGGAAACAAGAAATATCTGGGAGCAAGACGAAAAGTCCGATCAAGCTCCAATAAGCCTTTATTCCAAGTCCGTATATAAGCACTTAGGAAGGAAAGGGGCAGGGGTAGGAAGGTTACTAGAGGTCACTACAGAGCAGGAAGACACAGAGGGTGTGAAATTTCTCAGAGCCGCTTAATTGCAGCCAAGTATTTATACCTCTGTAAATCAGCATAACAAGCCTCAAGGTAGTGGGATATCTCAAGGTCTCTTTGGGGTCACAAGCTACTATAAACAGATCATCTACACCTGCAGGGGGGAGGAATCAAAGGAATGTCTGCTAAAGCCTGGGACCCTCTGGCTAGCTGATTAAGAGGAAGGTCTTTAGGTTCAAACAAGGTCATTTGGTTTCCGGCAATTAGGGTGGAATTACCCATTACTGTTCTATTAATGTGATGGGGATGGAAAAACATGTCAGACAGACACAGGTTCTGATACTCTAGAACTTTCTATTCATTGTACAAATGATGGGCATGTAACAAGGAACAAATCAGTAGAGGTGAAGTTTGGAATACTGATTAAAATATGCCAAAGATTATAACAATCATTTAAGCAATCAATATCCCAGTGCTTAGGGATTTAGACTGCCTTTTTATCACACCTCTCTTGATATATAATTTAGAAGTAGAAATGCATGTTTCATGTGCAACATTTTGATATGATATATGCATACAAGTCAGTAACATGTTATCACTCTTTCCTGTAACCATTGTTTAAATTTATTTATTTATTTATTTATAATTTTTGGATATTTACTTTATTTACATTTCAAATGTTTTCCACTTTCCAGGTCTCCCCTTCAGAAACTCCTTATCCCATCCCCCTCCCCCTGCCTCTATGAGGGTGTTCCCCCCCCCCACCCACCCACTCCCATCTTCCCTCCCTAGCATTCCCCTACACTGGGGCATCTAATTTAAAAATTTAAAAAATAAAAATAAAAAATTAAAAAATTTTATTTGTTTATTCTCTCTCTCTCTCCATCTCTGTCTCTGTCTCTGTCTCTCTCTCTCTCTCTCTCTCTGTACATGCACATGCATGTATGCCATGACTCACATGTGGAAGTCAGAGGACAACTTGCAGAAAGTCAAGTCTCTCCTTTTGGTGTGTGTGTCTGAGAATCAAACTGACATCTTCAGGGTCTGTAGCAACCACCTCTACCTGCTCAGCCATGTTGCCAGCTCAGTAACAGCTATTTTTATGGCAAGGACATTTACTGCCTACCATCATAGCAGATTTCAAGCACATGTACTGTGTTATCAACTATATCCACGTGTTATCTGGGGATCTAAATTCATGTCCTCATACTCCCATGGCCGGCACTTTATTGACTGAGCCACATCCCCAGCCTGAAGCTGACTCAATCTCTTTAGTTTTTAAAGGCTGGCTCACATTTTCTGTTTGTTTGTTTGTTCATGATTTGGTCTCTGTTTCTATGAAATTGGCCATTTGGATCTTTCTATTCTCTATTACATCTTCAGGAAACTGTTGGATCGGGAGCCATCATTTGTGACAGATTGCCGGATGAGAAGGAACAACTTGTATGTGGTGACTGAGGCCTTTGAAGTGACCAAGGCTACCACGCTAGAAGGAAGCAGGAGCAATAACTTTTCAGTCAAAGCACTCATCTCCAAGTTTTTCAAGGTATGGGATGGGGACAAGAGAGCTAGTCCAGCTAGTGAACTCTTGCTTCTCAAGGGATTCTGGGGACCAGTTTCCAGGTGTCAGAAGGATGGGGTCATTGTTTTCTACTGCTCATATGTAGTCAATGCTAACTCCTGATCTTATATTATATTCTAATGCCCTTGATTATGATGCCTTAATACATTGGATCAGCAAATATTGATAAATTCCAAAATCGATGTTATTATTCGGTACCATGTTTTGTTTTGAGTAAGCAGCAGATGCTGTAGAAACAGAAATGTAAAGATTCTGTGACATCTACACACACAGTTTCATTGTTGGAAAAACACAGGAACATCATTACTAAACTGTAGCTGTCACTCTATGTTCTATGATGATCTGACATCTGATAACAAATAGTTTTTATTGATGTGCTCTTATATAGCCTAGATTGCCTTCAACTGACAATGGAGTTAAGACTGGCCTTGAACTCCTGGTCCTCCCACTTCCACTTTCCAAATGCTGGGATTGCAGGTATATCTCACCATGCCTGGCTGTGGTAATAGATGTTTGAAGGGGCAAGAGTTAAATACCTTCAAGCACATATGATTTACATGATCTATGACCAAGTCCCATATAAAGGCAGGCTTGCCAAAATAACAGCTGATTTCTCTATGATGACTTTAAACCAAAAAAAGCTCAAATGGATATACTTAAAGCCTTAAAAGAATACAAAAGCCAGCCTGGGATATTATACCCAGCAGAACTGTCAGTCAAAAATAAAGGAGAAAGAAAACCTTTCCACAATAAAGCATGTGAAAGGAACTTATGACCACCAGGCTAGCCCTACAGAGAAGACTAAAAAGAATATTTCTGCATGAAGAAAGGGGTAAGAATGTACAAGCAGTGACAGCAAAACTAACATTAAGTCAGTGATTAAACAAAAGACCACAAACACCATAAAAGTAAACAAAATGACAGAAATCAACAAACTTTGAACATTAGGGCTTTAAACTTCCTAATCAAAAGACACACATTAGCAGTCTAGATTTAAAAACAGGACCAATTTTCTGTCTCCAAGGAACATACCTTTACCACCAAAGATAGAAACTGTTTAAGGGTGAAAGGTCAGGCAAAGATATTCAAAGCAAAAGAGGAGTAGACTGACAGGAATTGCTATAGTAAAATCTAATGAGATAGACTTTAATCCAAAATAATCAGAAGAAAGAAAGTCAGTCCACACAGAACAAGAGAACAGTCCATCACAAAGATATTATAATCCTAAATATATGTGTTAGTTTGAATATGCTTGGCCCAGGGAGTGGTACTATTAGGAGGTGTGGCCTTGTTGGAGTAGGTGTGGCCTTGTTGGAGGAAGTGTGTCACTGTGGGGGTGGGATTTGAGACCCTCCTCCTAGCTACCTGGAAGATAGTCTTCCCTTGGCTGCCTTTGGATCAAGATGTAGGACTTTAGACTCTTTCAGCTCCATGTCTGCCTGGATGCTGCCGTGCTTCCTGCTATGATGATAGTGGATGAAACCTTTGAATCTGTAAGGCAGCACTCATGAAATATTTGCCTTTATAATAGTTACCTCAGTCATGGTGTCTCTTCACAGCAATGGAAACCCTAAGTAAGACATCATATTTTCTCCAAGCATGGGTACATTCAGCTTCATAAAGCCACTATTTGTATACGTAAAGGATCATAGAAGTACGTCTTAGTGAATGGACAGTGAAAATGTGGCAATAAACACAATGGAATTTTATTCCCCTGCAAAGATAAGTGAAATTATGAAACTTTCAGGAAAATGTATGCAGCTGGAAGTAATAATCCTGAATGAGGTTATCCAGACCTAGAAAGACAAATGCTTCATGTCCTCTCCCAGACCGTGAGAGGCTGCTGAGTTCAGTAGATGTTACCTCTAGGTTCCCCAGGAGATAATGAGTAATAGGACAGAAGATACAGAAGACCTCACATGGACTGATCAAGAAAAGATCTGGAATGAGGAGAAGCGGCCTGCCCAACAGCTAGCAGAGAATACAGACCTACGTAGAAATCCAGATGTGAATATGGATGAATCAGAATGAAACCTCAACATTAGGAGGAGCCAATAAGTCATATACCTAGTTTGGAAACCTCAAGACATTGCAGTAGGCTAGCTGCAGCTATGACTCCATGGTAAATTCTAGCCTGACATCCATGGTGCTCTGAGTTCAATCTCTAGGCCTCTCTAGGCACACCTCCCAAATTTCAACGTAGGTAAATATTGTCATACAAGGGAGAGAAGTTGTAACTGGACATGAGGACCAGGAGGAAGGAGAAGTAAGGGACTGCCAGTGTTTTCTCATGCGCTTTCTAGATTTATTTGACTTTTAAATTACAGACATACATTTTTTTTTTTGGATTAAAAGTAAACGTTTTTAATGGTGTTATGAGACAAAGAACTGCAAATCACCAGGAATGTTTTATCTCCCCAGGGTAGAGTTGGGGGAAAATGGAACAAAATGTATTCAATATCTATCCCAAAGGGTTCGGTGTTGGCCTACAAGAAGAAGCAACTGGTCATTGAGAATAACACTTGCGGTGAGCATCACTGGGGACCCGGTGGGGATGGAGTGTCCAAAGACATGGGACCTCCTCTTCTCTCCTGACTACAGGCCAGGATCACTCCTCACTGTCCCAGGTACATGTCCCACCATCAGTCACCTCTAAGCATGGCCAAGCTCAAATACTGCTAGCTATAGTTGCAGAGGTAGCCTCCTGCATGGGAAGGGATCTGACTTAGAGTGTGCAAATGGAGGTAACTATAGCTGGGTGAAGTCCAGGCTAATCCCAGTCATCTTTACGCATTCATCTCTTGTCACTCAAGGTCCTGCCACTCTCAGAAACCCAGTAGGGAGCTGCCAGGTTGACCAGGTGGCCCTGAAACCCATATTAAAGCTCCTTAAAATAACAGAAGCACAACACAACTGAAAACTATAGACAAAATGCCTGAAAGTAGTAGAGAGTTTTTTCCAAGACTCTCACCTTGAGATGGACCATTCCCCAATACACACACCATACCACACACAGACACACACACAGACACACACAGACAGACAGACAGACACACACACATCACACACACACATTCAGACTCTGCCACAGATCATATTTGTGTTAGGCAAGGACCCGTGTGTGATATCAGTGCCAGAACTTGAGTAGGTCTCAGAGCCCCAACTTATTCCTCAGTGTGGAGGGCAGCTCCTCAGAGAGGAGGGGATGCCTTACAGGCGCGCGTGTGCATACACACACACACACGCACACGCACACGCACACATGCACACACAGGAACATACACACATACATGCACACGCACACAGGCACACGCACACGTGCACTTGCACGCACACACGCACACATGCACACGCAGGCACATGCACACACACATGCACACGCACACAGGCACATGCACACGCACATGCACTCACGCACACGCACTCCCACACAGGCGTACGCACGCACACGCACGCACACGCACACACACGCACACACACACACAGGCACATGCACACGCACAGGCAAATGCACACGCACACACACACATGCTTTGCACACATATGTAGACCACACACATGTGTGT
This sequence comes from Uromys caudimaculatus, assembly GCA_028551405.1. Classification (NCBI taxonomy): domain Eukaryota; kingdom Metazoa; phylum Chordata; class Mammalia; order Rodentia; family Muridae; genus Uromys; species Uromys caudimaculatus. Next base: position 35,931,462 of record CM052718.1, on the reverse strand, counting down.
GTACCCACACACACTCCTGTAGCATCTACCTTGTAAATCTGGTCAAGGCAAAGTCCTGGAGTCAATCCTCCAGTCATCGGCAACAGACAGGGAAGCAGGACTTTCCAATGTAGTAAGTACAGTTATGGCTGATGGCCTCTAGAGAAATTGTCCATACTCTCATGGCACCCTTGATTGAGTCATAGGGTGGAAAATGGGAACAAGGTTGAAGATGCCTTTGAAGTGCTTGGGGGAGATGGCCTTACTGTTAAAGGTCATGGTAAGTGAAAAGTACTTACATTTATAGAGAGGAAAAAAATGAACCCTTTACTCAAAATATTAACAGCAAACAAAACAAACCAACCAACCAAACAAACAAAAAACAGTGTGATTAGATCAGATGGTAGATCCAGAGACCCAAGGCTATGCGTGTGGAGGCTGAATCCGGGGGTGGGATGGGTCCGGGTGGGGGTGGGATGGAGCGGGGCGGGGTGGGGCGTTTCCTGGAGAATAAACTCTAGAGGTTGATGAGTGCACTGAAGGAGAGGAAGTGAGGCCCCATGTAGAGGACACTAGGGAGCTGACTAGGTGGGTGAGAGGAGGTGATAATGGGAGGGGGCTCTGGGATGAGGGCTTCTGAAGATGCAGAGCCCAGTTATTGTCAGGTCAGGCAAAGTGTTTGGTGAACCTAAGTGATGAAGACAGATTGGGGCCGGAGGTATTGCTGGTCACTTCCTCTACCTCCTTTCTTTATGTCAACTTGGGAAAGAAACAACACTGTCATTTCCCCCTTACACACGAGAAGACCAGTTTTCTCTGAAGGTGCTGAGCAGCGAAATGCTAACTCATAACTCCTGCTTGATCTGTTATGGACTAAATTTGTGCTTGTCAGTCAGATCATTGCCCCCTTGGTTCCCTTCCATGCCTGATTGAATAAACAAGGTGCTCTGCTCGCCCCCTAGTGCTCAGAATGTGACTTGCAGACACTCTTTGAAGTTTGTTTTTCTCCTTAACTTCCTTTAGTTCACTTGTTAAATTTTACCTTCTTTGTTTTCTCCACAGGCTCATTTCAGGGGTCAAATGCTTGAATTTTGTTGTTAGGCAAGTTTTAGACCTCAGCACAACTCCATGAATTCGAATGCAAAACAATTCTAGATCACCAGATTGAGAGTGGATAAAGAAGGGCCAGCTAGTAACTGAAGGCTAACAGGAGACCTGTATGACAGGGCAGGAGGAAACCAGTCTGCTTTGCCTCATGGAGTGCTTCTTTGCTTATTTTTATTTTGTGTGCCTTTGTGTTTTGCCTGCATGTAAGCTTACCAAGTGCATGCAGTGTTCAAGGAGGCCAGAAGAGGGCACTGCCATGTGGGTTCTAGATTTTTGGTTCTTTGCAAGAGCTGCAAGGCGCTTATCTGTTGACTCTCTCCAGCCCTCATGGAGTAATTCTTGAATGTCAGAGGGTGTAATGGTCGCCTAAAGTGCTTATTTAAGATCCATGTTTCAGGCCAGTGAGATGGATTAGCTGGTAAAAGTGCTTGCCTCATGACTTGAGTCCTACCTCCATGGCCCACGTGTAGGAAGGAGATAACTGACTCGCACAGTTGTCCCCTGGCCTTTGTATGTGCTCCAAGACACAGACGGATGCACGCACAATAAATAAATAAACTTAATAAAATGCAAGTTTCAGGGCACCTGTGAAAGGATCTGATTCACAGGACACACAGGCTGGTGCGCAGTTTGACGGCCATTCCTGGTGTTTGGCCTGGGAGTCCCTAAATGCAGTGTGGGAAGAACTTTAGCAGGTGTAACTTCACCTTTCCTAACTGAGTATCTTTTTGGTTCAGCCATTCTCCTTTCTGCTAATGCTAAGAAGAAGACCTTTCCACGCATATCTAGTACGGTATCTAAGTGTAGTATTGCTGAAGAACCCGGGATACTACGTTGTGCATCATTCCATGAAATAGGTATGACATTGTTGAACAGAGATCTACCTGGGTATGGGTTTACCATAGGAAGTTTCTCATAAGAACAGAATTGCAGCCGGGCAGTGGTGGCACACTCCTTAAATCTCAGCACTTGGGAGGCAGAGGCACGTGGATTTCTGAGTTCGAGGCCAGCCTGGTCTACAGAGTGAGTTCCAGGACAGCCAGGGCTACACAGAGAAACCTTGTCTCAACCCCCCCCCCCCCAAAAAAAAAAACCCCCAAAAAAGAGCAGAATTGCAAGGTGAAAAGCAAGGACGGATGGAGGAGTTGGAGAGGTCAGAGGTCAGTGAGGAACCGAGAGAGTGAGTCTTGGAGAGCAAACCCTTTACTTTCTCTTCCCAGAGCCATATTCAACACGTGCGCTAGGTGAGTGAGTGGTTCCGGGGCTATGAAAGTCCAACCTGCTTCCTCATGCAGACAACCAAATAGCAAAGACCCACCTGATTGTCTTCACCCAAGGTCTTGAGATCTGGTCTTCAGCATAAGGGGGTGGGGGGGAGGGGTTAGAAAATGGAGCAGGGATATAGGGACCTAAGAACAAACACTAATTCTTGGGTAGGGCAATATATTATCTCTTTCTAGGCTTCTGGATAAATGACATCCCTCCAATTGGTGAATGTATCTGGTGGGGCTGGGGGTAGAGATCTGGGTGATGCTACTGTGTTCAGCTGAAGCCCTGGCTCTGGTTCCTGGGGGATTGGAAAGTTTATAGAAGGCCAATGTGGTGAAGGCAGAGACTGGGTGTGGGGCAGGAGGGAGGAGATGGTAGGAGAGACTCTCCAATGCGTGTCTCTAGAGCAAACGGTTGATGAAGAAAGGTAACAGCTTGTGTTTCTCTTTATAGGAAGTATAGACGAGCCCTTCCATCTAGGTGAGTGTGTGTGTGTGTGTGTGTGTGTGTGTGTGTGTGTGTGTGTGTTTAAAAGAAGAAATCTGGGCTTCTTGTGGGAAACCATAGGCTCAGAACTCAAATGAGAACTTTCTTTGGAATTCAGAAAGTGCAGGTTTGCTTCCACATTTATTTTTAGTTACTTCAATTCACGCATGTGCAGTTGTGTGCACTGATGTTCACTGAGGACAAACTGGGAAGTAGTTACTGCTCCAGCATGGGCAATGTGCAAGTCAGACAGACGTGCTTTGGGGCTTTCATGGTGGTACCCTTCCACTGTCACGGATCACCCAGAGGACATGTGTTAGAGCCAGCACATCCTCAAATGCAGTGCTTGGTTAACTCTTTATAGACCGCAGAGATACTTACCACAAGTGTGGCTCTTATGTGCC
>CM052718.1:35906755-35919749 GCA_028551405.1 Uromys caudimaculatus | reverse complement strand
GTAAAGATATTTGACCAGGCCCATCCCTTGTGGTCAAGCAATTAAACAGCCAAGATATATGGTCGAGTAATTAAACAGTAAAGATAATTGGCCAGGTGTAAGCAGTAAAGATAGTTGCTATGACTCTCTGCTTCCTTGCTTCCACCAAGGAGGAAATCAAGAAAGCAATCAGTAATTCTATCAAGCTGTAAAGCCATTAAATGACAATAATAACCATCATGGCAAGCTATGCCCAAACTTATATTAGTGGCATTTATATCGTTGGGACAACCAACAACTTCCTAATTTAAGACCTGCTCAGGAGGAGGGAATTCATGCTTGCTACTATAAACCTTGCCAACTTCCCATGGCTGATTTAGATCATGGACCCTAAAGCAAACCCTACCGCTTCCACCTTCCTAAACCAGTATTATTTCTAACTTCATTCTAAACATTTATCTTTTTACTCACAGATAAGTATAGCTCTTGACCATCCTCAAAAAAAAAAAAAAAAAAAAAAACTTTCTTCAGCAGAGACTGTGGTAGTTTGAATGTGCATGACCCCATGGGCTCAAGAATTTGCATGCTTAGTTCCCAGTTGTTAAACTGTTTGGGAACTATTAGGAATGTGGCCTTGTTGGTAGGTGTGTTCTTTAGGAAGAGGTGTGTCAATGGCAGTGGGCTTTAAATCCTATATCAGGCCCAGTCTCTGTCTCTCTCTGTCTCTGTCTCTCTCTGTCTCTCTCTGTCTCTCTCTGTCTGTCTCTCTGCCTCTCTCTCTCTCTCTCTCTCTCTCTCTCTCTCTCTCTCTCTCTCTCTCTCTCCCCTGCCCCCACTGCCTGTGAAGCACAATGAAAGACTCAGCTATTTCTGTAGCACCATGCCTGCCTACATACCACCATGTTCCCCACCATGATAATGGACTAACTCTCTGAAACTTTAAGCAAGTCCCAGTTAAATATTTTCATTAAAATTGCCTTGATCATGGTGTCTCTTCACAGCAATAGGACAACGACTAAGACAGGGACCGTTAAAAAAAGGTGCAACTCATCAAAATGCAGAGACCAATCAACCATGCGATGGCCACCCATAGCTGGTATATCTATAAAATAACTCCTACTCCCAAAGGCTCAGGGAACATGGTTGAAGAGGGAATGGGGAGACTCTAAGAGCCAGAGGATCAGGAAGTCTGCTATCAGATTTAGGCTTCAAGAAATGATAGGGAAGCTATATTTATAAAATCTCAAAATTACAGTCACCTAAACAAGACCTACACACTGACAACACAAGCTGGTGAGGTTGCAGCAGAAAATCTCACAAGGCCCTAAGCATACATGGAGAACTATGAACAACTAATGGCTGCTGAGAGGAGGATTAGTCTTCTACAGGGTCAAACTGCTGATAGGTTATCCAATCCCAAGTGTATACACATACAAGCAACACAAATAGACTCATCATACTGTATTCATGTATAAATACTTGGGCATGTGTACAACAATAATTAAAGAAGAGTTCGTGAACTTTACGGGGAGCGCTGACCATGGGAGGAGTTGGAGCAGAGAGAGAGGAAGTTGGAGATGATGCAAATAAAATACTCATATGTGAAATTCTCAAAAAAATTAAATACAAATTTTTCTTGTGTGATTTTTTTGATACTTTATTTACATTTCAAATGTTTCCCTTTTTCCAGGTCTCCCTTTTGGAAGCCCCCTATTCCATCCCTCTACCATCTGCCTCTATGAGAGTATTCCCTTACCCACTAACTCCTGTCTTCCCTCCCTGACATTCCCCTATACTGGGGCATCTAACACCCTCAGGCCCAAGGGCCTCTCCTCCCACTGATGGCCAACAAGGCCTTCTTCTGCCACATATGTGGCCAGCACCATGAGTCTCTCCATGTGTATTCTTTGGTTGGTGATCCAGTCTACAGGAGCACCAGGGGGTCCCTCCATGGGGCTGCAAACTCCCTCAGCTCCTTCAGTCCCTTCTCCAACTCCTCCATCTGGGACCCCATGCTCAGTACAATGGTTGCTGTGAACTGAATCTTGGGTATTCCGAACTTTTGGGATAATCTTCACTTATTAGTGAGTACATACCATGTTCGTTCTTTTGTGACTGAGTTACCACACTCAATGATATTTTTGAGTTGCACCCATTTGCTTGCGAATTTCATAAAGTCATTGTTCTTAATAGCTGAGTAGTATTCTATTGTGTAAATGTACCACATTTTCTGTATCCATTCCTCTGTTGAGGGACATCTGTGTTGTTTCCAGCTCCTGGCTATTATAAATATGGCTGCTATGAATGTAGTGGAGCATGTGTCTTTATTACATGTTGGAGCATCTTCTTGGTATATGCACAGGAGTGGTATAGCTGGGTCCTCAGGTAGTATTATGTCCATTTTTCTGAGGGTCCACCAAACTGATTTTCAGAGTGGTTGTACCAGCTTGCAATCCCACCAACAATGGAGGAGTATTCCTCTTTCTCCACATCCTCGCCAGCATCTGCTGTCACCTGAGTTTTTGATCTTAGCCATTCTGACTTGTGTGAGGTGGAATGTCAGAGTTGTTTTGATTTGCATTTCCCTGATGACTAAGGATATTGAACATTTCTTTAGGTGCTTCTCAGCACTACGAGTTTCCTCAGTTGAGAATTCTCTGTTTAGCTCTGTTCCCCATTTTTTGATAGGGTTATTTGGATCTCTGGAATCTAACTTCTTGAGTTCTTTGTATATTTTGGATATTAGCCCTCTATCGGAAACAGGTTTGGTAAAGAACTTTTCCCAATCTGTTGGTTGTCATTTTGTCCTATTTACAGTGTCCTTTACCTTACAGAAGCTTTGTAATTTCATGAGGTCCCATTTGTCGATTCTTCATCTTAGAGCATAAGCCATTGGTGTTCTGTTCAGGCACTTTTCCCCTGTACCCAGGTGTTTGAGAGTTTTCCCCACTTTCTCTTCTATTAGATTCAGTGTATCTGGTTTTATGTGGAGGTCCTTGATCCACTTGGACTTGAGCTTTGTACAGGGAGATAGGAATGGATCAATTTGCATTCTTCTACATGTTGACCACCAGTTGAAGCAGCACCATTTGTTAAAAATGCTGTCTTTTTTCCATTGGATGGTTTTTAGCTCCTTTGTCAAAGATCAAGTGACCATATGTGTGTGGATTCATTTCTGGGTCTTCAATTCTATTCCATTGATCTACCTGCCTGTCACTGTACCAATACCATGCAGTGTCGGGAGCCAAACCCAGGAAACTACCCACTGTTCTGTGAAACTTAGTAAGTTAAAGTACAAAGTTAGAAAGGACAGGGCATTTAAGGTCTCCAGTCCCAGACATTGAAAGAATTTCTGGTATTTCCTGTAAACCGGTTACGGTACTGGGTTAGTCTTGGGCCATGTGAAACTTTCCCATCTGCCTGCACTCTTAAGCTGCTGTTCTGAAGTAAACTTTGGAGCTCGAACAGAGGGATTCTGTCCTGCTCCCAGGTACCTCGCATTTCTTGTCTCATTCTTTCATCCATCAGTCACCTTTCCCTAGGATCACGCTGAATTTTCCACGCAGGCCTGAGCAATGCAGTTTTTATCACTACTGCTCTGTAGTACAGCTTGAGGTCAGGGATGCTGATTCCCCCAGAAGTTCTTTCATTGTTGAGAATAATTTTTGCTATCCTGGGTTTTTTGTTATTTCAAATTAATTTGAAAGTTGCTCTTTCTAAGTCTATGAAGAATTGAGTTGGAATTTTGATGGGGATTGCATTGAATCTGTAGATTGCTCTCGGCAGGATGGCCAATTTTACTATATTAACCCTGCCAACCATGAGCATGGGAGATCTTTACAGCTTCTGAGGTCTTCTTCGATTTCTTTCTTCAGAGACTTGAAGTTCTTGTCATACAGACCTTTCATTTGTTTGGTTAGAGTCACACCAAGATACTTTATATTGTTTGTGACAATTGGGAAGGGTGTCATTTCCCTAATTTCTTTCTCAGCCTATTTATCCTTCAAGTATAGGAAGGCTACTGATTTGTTTGAGTTAATTTTATATGTGGACACTTTGCTGAAGTTGTTTATCAGCTGTAGAATTTCTCTGGTGGAGTTTTTCAGGTCACTTGAGTATATGATCATATCATCTGCAAATAGGGATATTTTGATTTCTTCCTTTCCAATTTGTATCCCTTTGACCTACTTTTGTTATCTAATTGCTCTAGCTAGAACTTCAAGTACTATATCAAATAGATAGGGAGAGAGAGGGCAGCCTTGTCTAGTCCCTGATTTTAGTGGGATTGCTTCAAGATTCTCTCCATTTAGTTTGATGTTGGCTACTGGTTTGCTGTATATTGCTTTTCTTATCTTTAGGTATGGGCCTTGAATTCCTGATCTTTCCAAGACTTTTTATCATGAAGGGATGTTGAATTTTGTCCAATGCTTTTTCAGCATCTAATGAAATGACCATGTGGTTTTTTTCTTTGAGTTTGTTTATGTAGTGGATTACATTAATGGATTTCCGGGTATTGAACCATCCCTGCATCCCTGGGATGAAGCCTACTCGATTGTGCTGAATGATCGTTTTGATGTGTTCTTGGATTCGGTTTGTGATAATTCTTTTGAGTATTTTTGCATTGATATTCATAAGGGAAATTGGTCTGAAGTTTTCTTTCTCTGTTGGGTCTTTGTGAGGTTTTGGTATCAGTGCAACTGTGGCCTCATAGAATGAATTGGGTAGTGTTCCTTCTGTTTCTATTTTGTGGAATAGATTGAAGAGTATTGGTATTAGGTCTACTTTGAAGGTCTGATAGAATTCTGCACTAAACCCATCTGGTCCTGGGCTTTTTTTGGTTGGAAGACTTTTAATGACTGCTTCTATTTCTTTAAGGGTTATGGGACTGTTTAGATGATTTATCTGGTCCTGACTTAACTTTGGTATTTGGTATCTGTCTATAAAATTGTCCATTTCATCGAAATTTTCCAATTTTGTTGAGTATAGGCTTTTGTAGTAAGATCTGATGATTTTTTGAATTTCCTCAGATTCTGTTGTTATATCTCCCTTTTCATTTCTGATTTTGTTAATTTGGATACTGTCTCTGTGCTGTCGGTTTGTCTGGCTAAGGGTTTATCTATCTTGTTGATTTTCTCAAAGAGCCAGCTCTTGGTTTTGTTCATTCTTTGTATAGTTCTTTTTGTTTCTACTAGGTTGATTTCAGTCCTGGGTTTGATTATTTCCTGCCTTTTACTCCTCTTGGGTGTAGTAGCTTCTTTTTGTTCTAGAGCTTTCAGGTGTGTTGTTAAGCTGCTAGTGTATGCTCTCTCCAGTTTCTTTTTCGAGGCTCATAGGTATGAGTTTTCCTCTTAACACTGCTTTCATTGTGTCCCATAAGTTTGGGTATGTTGTACTTTCATTTTCATTAAATTCTAGGAAGTCTTTAATTTCTTCCTTTATTTCTTCCTTGACCAAGTTATCATAGAATAGAGCATTGTTCAGCTTCCATGTGTATGTGGGCTTTCTGTTGTTGTTGTGGCCATTGAAGACCAGCCTTAATCCATAGTGTTCTGATAGGAGTCATGTGATTATTTCAATATCTGTGGAGGTTTGTTTTGTGACCAATTATTTGGTCAATTTTGGAGAAGGTACCATGAGGTGCTAAGAAGAAGGTATACTCTTTTGATTTAGGATGAAAAGTTCTATAGATATCTGTCCATTTGGTCCATAACATCTGTTAGTTTCACTGTGTCTCTCTTTAGTCTGTGTTTCCAAGATCTGTTAATTGATGAGAGTGGGATGTTGAAGTCTCCCACTATTATTGTTTGAGTTGCAATGTGTGCTTTGAGCTTTAGTAAAGTTTCTTTTATGAATGTGGGTGCCCTTGCATTTGGAGCATAGATGTTCAGAATTGGAAGTTCTTCTGGGTAGATTTTTCCTTTGATGAGGATGAAGTGCCCTTCCTTATCTTTTTTGATGACTTTTGGTTGAAAGTCTATTTTATCCAATATTAGAATGGCTACTCCAGCCTGATTCTTGGGAACATTTGCCTAGAAAATTGTTTTCCAGCCCTTTAATCTCAGGTAGTGTTTGTCTTTAACCCTGAGGTGCGTTTCCTGTATGCAGCAAAATTTTGGGTCCTGCTTATGTATCCAGTCTGTTAGTCTATGTCTTTTTATTGGGGAATTGAGTCCATTGATGTTAAGAGATATTAAGGAATAATGATTGTTGCTTCCTGTTATTTTTGATGTTATTTTTATGTTTGTATGGCTATCTTCTTTTGAGTTTGTTGAAAGATTACTTTCTTGCTTTTTCTAAGGTGTAGTTTCCCTCCTTGTGTTTGTGTTTTCCATCTATTATCCTTTGTAGGGCTGGGTTTGTGGAAACATATTGTGTAAATTTGGTTTCACCATCTATGGTAATTGAGAGTTTTGCTTGGTATAGCAGCCTGGGCTGGCAGTTGTGTTCTCTTAGGATCTGTATGAGATCTGCCCAGGATCTTTTAGCTTTCATAGTCTCTGGTGAGAAGTCTGGTGTAATCCTGATAGGTCTGCCTGTATATGTTACTTGACCCTTTTCCCTTACTGCTTTTAATATTTTTCCTTGTTTTGTGCATTTGGTGTTTTGACTATAATGTGACAGGAGGAATTTGTTTTCTGGTCCAATCTATTTGGAGTTCTGAAGGCTTCTTGAATGTTTATGTTCACTTCTTTCTTTAGATTAGGAAAGTTTTCTTCTATTATTTTGTTGAAGATATTTTACTGGCCCTTTAAGTTGGGAATCTTCCCTCTCTTCTATACCTATTATCCTTAGGTTTGGTCTTCTCATTGTGTCCTGGATTTCCTGGATGTTTTGGATTAGGAGCCTTTTGCATTTTGTGTTTTCTTTGACTACTGTGTCAATGTTTTCTATGGTATCTTCTGCACCTGAGATTCTCTCTTCTATCTCTTGTATTCTGTTGGTGATGCTTACATATATGACTCCTGTTCTCTTTCCTAGGTTTTCTAACTCCAGGGTAGTCTCCCTTTGTGATTTCTTTATTGTTTCTATTTCCATTTTTATATCCTGGATGATTTTGTTCATTTCCTTCGCCTGTTTGATTCTGTTTTCCTGTACTATCGCCTGTTTGATTGTGTGTTCCTGTAATTCTTTAAGGGATTTTTGTGTTTTCTCTTTAAGGGCTTCTATCTGTTTACCTGTGGTCTCTTGTATTTCTTTAAGGGAGTTATTTATTTTCTTCTTAAAATCTTCTATCATCATCATGAGCTGAGATTTTAAATCTGCGTCTTGCTTTTCTGGTGTGTTGGTGTATCCAGGGCTTGCTGTGGTGGGAGAACTGGGTTCTGATGATGCCAAGTTGCCTTGTTGTCTGTTCCTTATGTTCTTGCCTTTGCCTTTCGCCATCTGGTTATCTCTGGTGTTAGCTGGTCTTGCTCTCTCTGACTGTGACTTGTTCCTCCTGCAAGCCTCTGTGTCAGTACTCCTTGGAGACCAGCTCTGTCTGAGAGAAATTTGGGTTTGGAGAGCTGTGGTACAGGGTCAGCTCTGGGGTGCAGAGAGAAACCAGAAGGATCCTGTCCCCACCTGTTCCTCGGTTTCCATGTCCTGATGGCTCTGCAAGGGTCCTTCTTGATCCAGGAATTTGAACAGAAGTGGTGGTCTTGCCTGTGCTCGAAGGTGTGTCGGCACTCCTGGGAGACCAGTTCTGTCCTGGCACTATTTGAGTATGAAGCCCTGTGTCACAGAATCAGCCTCCCTGCTGAAGAAGGAAACCAGAAGGCCATTCCTCAGTCTCTGTGTCCTGAGGGTTCTGGGCCAGTCCCGCTGAGCAGTGGTGCTCATCTTACCTCCACTCACAGGCTTGTTCACACTCCTGGGAGGCTAGCTTTCTCCTGGTGCCCCTTGGCGATGGGGCCCTGTGGCATAGTCCACAAGTGTAAACCAGAAGGTTCCTGTCCCCGGCTGCTTCTCAGTCCCTCAGTCCTGGGGGTTCTGGGAGGGTTCCTCTGAGCAGAGGTGCTGACCTTACCCCACTCACAGGCTTGTCCACACTCCTGGGAGGCTAGCTTTTTCCTTGCACTATTTGGGTATGGAGCCATGTGGCACAGGCCACAGGCATAAACCGGAAGTAAATATACATTCTTAAAAAGAAGAGTTTGAGGTCTCTACTGTTGCTGGCTTTCAGATATTGAAGGTGAATGAGATTTCCTAGTTTTCTTTCTGTTGCTGTGATAAACACCATGACCACAAGCAACTTGGGGAGGAAAGAATTTATTTCATATTATACTCCTAGGTCATAATCTTTCTTTGAGGGAAGTCAGGCAAGGGACACATGAAAGAACTTGGATGTGAGAACCACAGAGAAATGCTGCTTACTGGCTCGCTCACTCCCTCATGCTCAACAACATTTCCACTTGCGTAGGGATGGTGCCTCCCACTATGGGCTGGGCCCTTCCACACCAATCATCAGTCAACAGAATTGGTCACTGAAGTGGTCACAGGGCAACCTGATCTTGGCCATGTCCCAACTGAGATTTCCTCAGATAACTCTGGACTGTGTCAAGTTGGCAGCTGGGGCTAAGGAGGATGCCAAAACAGATGAAGCTAAATTGTGGCAGAATCAGCTAATTTGAAAATAGATAAAATTAAGATTGCTGAGGGCTGAAGAGACCGTTCAGTGATTAAGAGCATTTGATGCTTTTGCAGAGAACCAGCATTCAGATCCCAGCACTTTCTTTGGGTGGTTTACAGTCAGTCACCTTTAACTCCAGCTCCAAGGAATTGGATACTGTTTTCCAGCATCCTCAGGCCCTCATGTATACATACCTACAGAGACATATATGCACAGATACATGATTTAAAAATAAGAAAAAGAAATATCTTGTCAGAGACCAACAGGCTTGGGCCTGACTAGTAGGCCTGAGTTTCAGTTTCCTGGGCCCAGAGACCAACAGGCTTGGGCCTGACTAGTAGGCCTGAGTTTCAGTTTCCTGGGCCCAGAGCCTCAGGCTTCCCAGAAATCAGGTGACCAGCCTGCAGTTTTAGAGAGATTTTGTGATATCCTGTTATCATGTTTTTGCAACAAGAGGTAACATCTGGCAGGAACGTTGACCTTCTGGAACTCCCCCCCCCCCCCGTTACTTCCTACCTCAAGTGCTTTATATGCTGCTTCAAAAGTAAAGTTCTTTGGAGTTTGATCGGATTACCGTCTTGCTCCCAAAGTGTCTCTTGTCTCCTGTCTCTTTCCTTCATCCCACAGTTCCCTCCTTGGACCCGTGATGAACGTCCCTCGAGTTGAGACAGTTGGCACCCAGACGTGGGGCTTGAGGAATGGGATCGTGCGCTACTGCCAGATGTCATTCACGGAAAAGCCTGACCCACGTGGTCCTATTGAGGATCGTGTTTTGGAGACGCTCTCAGAATGACCTGACCGATGATGCGGACTCCTAGAAGTGAGGTGAGTGACGACGAAAGGGACAGAAGTTTTTCATAGGAAATTTTATCACAGAAAATTCTCCTTCAAAGCACAAGATACTCGGGTAAAAGTGACAGTCTGTGTGAAAGCTGTGAATTAATAACACAGACTTACAATTAGTTTATGTGAAAACTGTGTGAAGTAACATAAACTTAGAAAAGAAATGTTTTATTGAGAGAATTGTGTAAACTAGTATAAAGTTAGAAAAAGGAAATTTTGTGTAGAAACTGTGTGAAATAGTGTAGAACCATGGGACAAACATTAAGTGACCATGAAACTTCTTTTGCAGTGAATCAAGGAGTCCCTCAAGACTCAAGGTACTAACGTTAAAAAGAAAGATTTAAGGCGTTTTTTAAATCTCATTCAGGAAATCTGCCCATGGTTCCCCAGAGAAGGGACCATAAACGCTGTTCGCTGGCACAGAGTAGGAGATTGTCTGCAGGATTATTATCAGACATTTGGTCCACAGAAAATTACTGTACAGGCAATGTCATATTAGAATTTTGAAAGATGAATTAGTACCTTGTTGAAGGACAAGGTGATGGTAAAATGTTTTTTATACATGTGTTTATAGGTACTGGTTAAAAGTGTTCTGTGTTTATCTTTACAAATAATAGGATAATGTGTTTTCCTTATGTGTTTAGAGTTATGCTAAAATCTAGAGAAGTGAAGGTAATTCTCATAGGTGCTTTTAATCTTTGGACCTTTACTAGAGATGGTTTATACCCTAAAAAATGAGAGAATGGATCTGATAAAAGCAAACCTCCCCGATTATCCAGGGAAGGAAAATGAATGTATGCTGTTATGGAACTCTCCTAGGGACAGAAAGAGGTCTGGAGATGTCCTACCTTCTCTCTGGCCCCTACAGGAAGAATGCTCCCCTAGGGACAGAAGGAGTTCAGAAGACGTCCTGGCTTCTCTGACTCCTACATGAGGAATGCTTAATTCTAGTCCTGGGTCTTTTAGGTAGGATATCTGGGTCCCTTTGGGACATCTAATTCTCTTTCCTCTCTGTCTATTGTATGTTTTTGGTGCACCAATCTGCCCATGTGTCAAAACTGACTATTTTATGTTAAGTCTGTGTCCTTGTGTCATATGAATGGATGTTGTCCTGTGTTTTATGTTGAAAAGAAAAGAAAAATTGGTTAAAACTTTATCCACTAGCTATCTACCCCTTGATTTAGCTTAACTTGTTTTAAAAAGCAGTCTTACTTGGCTGTGCCTGTGGCTGGGAGTAGCTAGAAAAGCCCTGCCAGAGGCTAAATTATCTGCACAAGCCACTCTTAAAGGGGCCAACAGCTTCTCGGCTTCTATGGTAAGGGAGCTAACAGCTGTTTCTCCTAGAAAATTTTCACTAATTATTGGGTTCAACAAGTAACAATGTGCTCCACTCTTAAAATTACAACTAGAAAAAGTTAAATTTTGTTTGATATAAATGAGTAAATGTGTAGTTATTTCATTTTTGCTTCTGATAGGATTTAAAAGTATAAAAATATTCTGCATGTCTTGGTTATAGATTATTGGCTTATAAATCATAGGGTACAATTAAGAATATGTAACTTTGGTAACAAAAAGTGGGCTTAAAATTGGTAACTTAGGGTTTGAGTCATTCTAGACAACAAAAAAACGCGACATGAGCCAACCCAGGGAAACAGGTCTTTAAAGATACTTTTAAATTGGGCAATATTTTATGTAATTCTTATCCTAGAAATCAGACTAAGATTTAGGATAATATCTCTTTGAGGTATTGAAAGCTACACTGTCATTCATTCAGATCTAAAAACTGACAGCCAAATTTTGTCACGTAAAGGTAATACTCTTGATATTGATTTTTACTGTTTCCAAAGTTATAGTTGTGCTCTGATGTTGCAAGAGAAATTTAAAAATTATAGTTAAACTGCCGGTGTTCTATTGGCTGCAGCTTGCAGTTAAATCACAGCCTCAGGAAAAGCAGCAGGTAGAATTTTTGGAGATACTCTAGCAGGAGTTCCTTTTGTTACACAATTGGCTTATGAGAATGCTAATGCAGCCTGTTGTGCCCCTATTAGGCCATATGGAGCAAAGACAGACTTAGCTGGATATATTCATCTTAGTACAGAAATCAGACCCTCATATGATCAGGGTCTGGCTGTGGCTTGCTGCCCTACAAGGAAACACTGTGCAAACAATGCTTTCCACAGAAATGAGGAGATGAAGGGTGTTTTAAATGTGGAGGTTTGGGTCATTTAAAAAAAAACAATTGTTCCAGGAACAGAGGCAGGTATGGACTATCAAGACATGCCCCAGGGGTCTGACCTTGGTGCAGGAAGAGTAAAACCTTGGTCCATGTATGAGTAAATAGACCCAATTAAGAAACATTTGCATTTGAATTGGTGCAAAACTCAGCAGCCTCTGCAAAAGCACTTATAGCATTCCTTCTGGACTTGATCTTTCCTAGGGGAGGAGGGGTCAGCCTCAGATCCCAAGGCACTCACAGTAGGCTGCTTATCCAGGCGTTATAAATAATTATGGCTGCTTTCCCTATGGCATTAACAAAAGACTTGCTTAACTTGTTTGGCTCCCCTGATGTGTACTGAGTTCAACCACTAATAAGAAACCTAACCTTAAATTAATAATTGAAGAAAGCTTTGAAGGATTAATAGACATTGGAGCTGATGTATGTAACAGGGAGGTATTAAATGTAACAGGTGGGTGTTAAGGGGGGGGTTAGCCTAACTTTGCTTCTCACTTCTGTAAACATGCCTAACTGCTAGGGCAGGATGTTCTGCTGGGTACAGGATGTGTGATCTGATCGCAACCCTGGGAAACACCTGGCCTTTGTTTAAGCTGTGTATAAAAGCACCATGTGAATCTGAGATTGGGGCCATTTGAGTGACCTCATGGGGAGGTGTCAGTGGCCCAGATTCTAATCTGTAATAAACTTTCTCGTTTGAGTGCACTCGGAGACTTGCCTTTTTGTTGGGATCATTACAACAATGTACTCACCTCCAAGGGATTGGTTATTCCATTAATCCAAAACAAAGTTCAAACTTAAGATTTATGAAAGGTTAAGGAGTCTATGGAACTTGTGAAGGCATTAGAACCTGGCTTGCTGACTCTAGCTGCTATTCCATATACATATAGAATTATTATGAATTTGGAAGAATGTTTTTATACTGTCCCTTTGCATCCTGATGATTACAAAGAGTTTGCTTTTAGTGAGTTTGTAATTTTGAAGAGTCCATGAAGTGATATCATTGGAAAGTTTTGCCTCAAAGAATGGCTAATAGCCCTACATTACTTTTAAAAAGTTTTAAAAAGTTGTTAGGAGATATTAATTAGCTAAGACCTCATCTTAAGCTCACCACAGGAGGACTTAAGCCTCTGTTTGATAACAAGGGGTAGGCAAATTCTAATTCCTCCAGACAGTTAACTGATGAAAGACAAATAGCTTTGCAGATAGTAGAAGAAGCTATTGTTCAACAACAGATGCATTATATAAAATATAGATCAATTGTTGGCTATTTGCGTTATTGCTACTTATGTGCCCACAGCAGTTTTTTGGCAAAAGAGACTATTAAC
>CM052718.1:35811174-35904731 GCA_028551405.1 Uromys caudimaculatus | reverse complement strand
TCTAAACAGGTTCCTTGCTATTCAGCTTATTTCTTAAAACAAAAAGGGAGGAGATGTTGGAGACCAACAGGCTTGGGCCTGACTAGTAGGCTTGAGTTTCAGTTTCCTGGGCCTGGAGCCTCGGGCTTCCCAGAAATCAGGTGACCAGCCTGCGGTTTTAGAGATATTCCATTTGTCCCCGCCTGTGGATTTAGGGAGATCTTGTGATATCCTGCTATCCTGTTTTTGCAACAATGCAGGAACGTTGACCTTCTGGAACTTCCCCACCCCTGTTACTTCCTGCCTCGAGTGCTTTATATACTACTTCAAAAGTAAAGTTCTTTGGAGTTTGATAGGATTACCGTCTTGCTCCCAAAGTATCTCTTGTCTCCTGTCTCTTTCCTTCATCTGACAGTTCCCTCCTCGAACCCTCATTGAACATCCCACGTGCGGGACAATATCTTAAAATATTGAGACATAAGTTTAACACACATGGTCCAAGAGAATCACATCTATTAATATTATAATAAACATAACCCATTCTCACTAACAAGACCCAGAGATCCAACTTTAAAGGTGTCCATCAGTGGTATATTAGGGTTCTCTAGAGTGACAGAACTTATGGAATGTCTCTATATATTAAGGGAAATTATTGAACTGACTTACAGTCTGCTGTCCAACTAAATCAACAATGGGCACCTATGAGTAGGAAGTCCAAGAATCTAGTAGTTGCTCAGTCCTACAAGGCAAGTGTTTCAGCTGGTCTTCTGTATAAGCAGGAATCCTGAAGAAGTCAGTTCCAACAGATGTGCTTGCAAGTAAGTGCAAGCAGGCAAACAAGCAACCTTCCTACTTCCACTGTTCTTATGTGGGCCTGCAGCAGAAGGTGTGGCCCAGATTAAAGGTGTGTATCACCACACCTGGACCTAAGCTGTTCTTTACTTGGAATTTGCTCTGTGCCAGGCTGACCATAAACTCAAAAATCTACTTGCCTCTGTCTACTGGGATTAAAGGCATGTACCAACTTGCCTGGACCTAAGCTTGCCATAGTCACTATGCCTCTCGATCTGGATCAAAAGCCTCAAGATCGGGAGCATAGGTATGCCTTCCATTTCTGGATTTTAACTTATTGCAGATATAGTCAAGTCAACAACTGGGAATAGCCATCATAAGTGGGATGGTGGTGTTTGGGCTGATCTGTCTGACTATAAAGAGAATGAGTTCTGATGATTCCTTTAATACCAGTACTCAGGAAACCGGGGCAGGAAGATTCCTGTGAGTTCGAGATCAGCCTGGTCTACAGAATAAAATATCCAGGGCTACACAGAGAAATAAAAAAGAATCCTAGAAAGGGAAGGCAGAAGGTGTCAAGTTCAGAGGATGTAAAAGGAAAAGTGTCACCATGTGGGGGACATTAAACATTTGGATAGAAGTTGTAAGTCTTAAATGCCTATTTAATATAGCGATGCAGACTTGGCTGCCAGGTTTTCCCAGCATCTTTTAGTCCTTACCTGTTAGAGTAGAGCTGGCTTACCACCCCCACTTCCCCAAAGGAACTTCCCTATATAATCCAGCCATTTTGGCCCTCTTGGCTGCTGCATCTTGCTTCCCCTCTCTCTCTTCCCTGCTCCCTCCTCACATGGTTCAGGGTCATGTCCACTCTAGACTCTCCCAGATGTTGATGCCTCTGGCTATGCTCTCTCTTGTGACTACAATAAACTCCTCTTCCATACCTAGGAGTTGTCACGGCCATGCCTTTTCAATTCTTTTTTTTTTTTTTTTTAAGAAGTTTTACAAGATGAGGAAGATTATATTATTTTAATTCTGCTGCATACGGTTTAAGAAGGTGAGGGTGGTTATAGAATACTGAGCTTTGGTGGCCTAGCTACTTTGGATAGAAAAAAAAAATTCTCCCATGAGTACACATAACAAACAGCTGCATATATACATACAAAATAATCACACACTGAAATCACATGAGTACATTTAACTATCAGAGGCAAAATAGTGATACTTGTATCTCTGCAGACAGCATGGGCCTTTGGTAAGAGTTTTCCTGTAAAGGGAAGGTGTAGCTGGAAGCCAGTTTGCTCAGTTTATCTCCCCCACCCCTTCTGGAAAAATGAATATCTTCTCTTTTCGAGGTCAGCTGAAAAAGGCTTTGCAGTTGGGTGGAGGAAGGTAAGGGGTGGGGGACAAAACTTTGTGTCTCAAGTGTGGCTTCCAGAGTGAGAAGGGAAAATGAAAACGGTGTGTAATCTTTGACAGACTACAGAAGCAGTTTGTAATTTTGTGAACATAGATTAGCATTTTAAAAACCGTAATCCAGGAATGAGCCAAGTATGAGGGTCCTATAAGGAATGATTATAAGTCAGTAAGATCAGGAGTGGGTGGAGACAGACTTGGTGCTTTAGAGGGGCTGAGAGTTCGGCGTTTGTATTGATTGATCTAATCTGTCAAGAAACGACTATATGTGGAAACGCGGGCAGGGGGTCATTGCGAGGGGGAGGAGGTGATGGGGAGCGGGCTTCAGGATAGAAGCAATAGCTGGTTCCTATGGCTTTCAGGCCTAGAGGCAGGAATGGGGTGGATGCCCATACCGAGTATAATGGCTAAGGACGGTGGTGTTAATGCCTTCCCCCACTCCCAGTCCGATGGAGAAAGCAGAAAGAAGTGGAGAGGGGTTTTTTGGTTCCTTTTTGTTGTTGTTGTTTTGTTTTGGTTTGGTTGGTTGGTTGGTTTTTTTGTTTGTTTATTTGTTTTTGTTTGTTTTTTTTTCGAGACAGGGTTTCTCTGTGTAGCCCTGGCTGTCCTGGAACTCACTCTGTAGACCAGACTGACCTCGAACTCAGAAATCCACCTGCCTCTGCCTCCCAAGTGCTGGAATTAAAGGCGTGCACCACCACTGCCCGGCAGAAGTGGAGAGTTTTGCAGGACCCACGAGCCACCATGTGTATCAAAAGGGAAGAAAAACCAAAGATTGAGAAGCTGGGTGTTGCCGTCCTGGAGAAGAGAAAACTGGGGGGAGGGAGGTGTGGTTAGGAAGGAAAGCTGAAGCCTCCAGTTATCCAGCAAAAGACTTTGTAGATACAGCAGGGGCAGAGCTGGAATCCAGCGGTCCAGAATGAGGGTCTTAAGGACTCCCACGTGTCCAGAGCCTCCTTGCGCAGGCGCAGTGGCCTTGGCATCCGGTAAATCAGCAGGGTGGCACCCACCAGCCGCTACCCCGAGGTGTGAAAGCTGAGGGCCCTGTCCCAAGACCTCAGGTCCCTCCTTGCCCTGCTGTCCTGGGTGCTCCAAACACCAGTTCAGCCTGCCTCCTCCCTCTGTGGCCTCCCTGACTTGGGCTGACCCCCAACCCTTAGTGTGACCCTTCCTCTGCCCTGCGGGAGTGTTGGCATTGCCCTGCCTGCACTAAGGCCCAGATTCTTCTCCTCCTCTCTTGTAGGAGGGTGACACCGGAGGGCCCAGGTGCTTTCTCTTTCCTGAAACCTTGCTGCCACAGAAATATCAAACAAAAAGTGTCATTAATACTGTTGGGATAAAGAATATTGAATATACCCCTTTTTTTGTATTGTGGCATACTTAAAACGTTTTCTTTCCCTTATTCCTGTTTTAAAACAAATCAGACATTTTTCTGAATCCCTCAAAGTGACTGTGGGACCTAGGAACTACCCCAGAGAGAGGTGGAGCCAGCATCTCCAGTCATCACCAGGGTTGTGTGCCAGGCTCTCTTCTCAGCCCCCCAGTCACCCCTAGACCAGCTCCCGCCTGCCCTAGTTTGTTTTCTCCCCCCACCCCTGCCACCCCACCCCGTCGCCACAGCCTAGGGCTTATCCCAAATCAACGCCCAGCACAAATGTGACAGGTGAATCCCAGAGCCCACTTCAGGGAGGTCCTGGCTTCGACCTCAAGAAAGACATGGTACAACGCGGCTGGAGATGAGAGAAAACTGGGGTCTCACCCTAGATCCTTCCACATAGGAATTTGTAGGATCACAGGGAAGGCAAGTAGGATTTCTGCTCCATTCTCAACCCAACTCCTCCCTCTGTAGATCACACCTGGATCCCCAATGCCTTTGGGAAAGAAAGGGGGGCCAGAACACAGAGCTGTAGTGGATGGATCTAGGTCAGCTGCTGAAGGTCTTCACAGTTATTTACTGAGTCCTCACAGAGATGCACTGAGGGGGCATTTTCTAAATATGACTAAACCACCACATTATATGGCACAGAAGGATTCAGTGGTGTTCCCAAAGGAACAGCTCTGTAATCCAGAGAAGTATGTCTGTGATCCTGACTTCTCAGAGTCCAGCGTTGTCTGCTGGGGTAACCTAGCTCTGGATCAGGTATGCCTCGGGCAGTCAGCCTGGGTTCCCAGTCTTCGCATCTCTGTTTCCAGCTCAGCGCAGCTTGCAGCTATCACGTAGGCCTCCCATATCTAGCCCTGGATGATACTGTTCCTTGCCTCTCAAGGAGCATGTCGTCCTTATTCTTGAGGAGCACCAAGAGCCTGGTGAGAGAGCTGGGCAGGAAGGGTGAGCTGGTGCCTGTGGACAGCCTGAACAGCTCACAGCGCTTGCACCCCTTCTGCCTGGTGAGGAAGAAGCACAAGAGGCACCTCTGGCCTTGGGACACGCCCCTCATCCCCACAGACTTCTCCCTCCTGGATGTGCTGGAGCCTGGCTGCCCTGACCCAGGTATCTTCCAAGAGGCTGCTGCAGAGTGAAGTGGGACTCCCAGGGGAGGCAGATGAATGTGCTGAGCCACTGAACAGGCAGGCCTCTGCCCTGGTACCCAGATATCCCTGGGTGAGGCTAGCCACTGCATGACCCTCATAGTCATGTCATGTGGCTGTATGTATGAGAGAAAGGCTCTTGTTCCCCCTTTGTTCCTCCTTGTAATATAAGCAAATCATTATTTGGTTTTTATTCATTTTCTAAGAGTACAAAACAGTTGATTTCATCATGGCATTTTCTTTTTTAAATAGATATTTTCATTTACATTTATTTACTCCTTGTGGGTGTTGTGTGGTAAGCATATGTGTGCTGCGGCACCGATGTGCAGGTCAGAGGAAAACTTTCAGGAGTCAGTTCTCTCCTTCTACCGAGTGTGTCCTAAGGCTCAAACTCTGGTCAGCAGAGTGGTCTTTCCTGCCATTTCACACACTATGTTAACTTGTTCATATTTCTGTACCTTCCCCAGCCCTCTCCCTCCTCTCGTTGGTCCCTCTCCTCCCAGACAGTGCTCCTTCTGCTTTCATGTCACAAAGATGTCCTTACTCCTGCTCTCCTCTTGTCCCTTTAGATTTTTTCCTTTCTACTTTTATTCCATATGCATGCATACATACATACATACATACATATATACACACACAATATACGCACACTTAAGCAATTGTTTTATTTAAGATTTTCCCTCTCTCTCTCTCTCTCTCTCTCTCTCTCTCTCTCTCTCTCTCTCTCCACCTGTGTGCATACCACGTGAGTGCAGGCACTTTCAGAGGCCTATAGAAGAAGGTATAGATCCCCTGGAGTAACAAGTGGTTGTAAGCAAGCCAACATGGGTGCTGGGAACTGAATAAGGTCTTCTGGAGGCAAGCGCTCTCACTACTGAGCCATCTCTCAATAGCAAGTTTAATTCACTATAAAGGTTACTACAGATTCCAGGCTTCCTGTGCCAGAGACCACACTGCCAAATCTGCCTTTCATCTTCAAATCCCCCTCGGAGGAAGCCCTGATGCTTTTTTCCCTGTATGTAGAGGAGGATATTGAGGCTTTGAAAGCTCAGTGGCTTCTGCAGGGCACACACAAAGTATCCATGTTGGCAGCCATTTTGAGACCTGGCTGAGGCCAAAACTGCACCATGAGCCGCCCTGTAACCTGTCTCCTTACCTTGCCAGCCACCTGTAGCTTGTGCTTCTCTCTCTGCAGAGGTGAACCACAGCAGGCCCATCTACACCTGGGAGAAGGAGGCAGGAGGATCGACAGGGACTGTGAGCCTGAGCACTGGGCTGCAGGGCCAGGTGACCGGAAGTGGGAAGACCACCTGCCTCTCTGCCTTGGCTGTGCAGACACTCTGGGTCTCCCCTTGTACCTGGGAGATGCTGCTTGCGAAGAGGTGAGAGCCCGGGGGGGTTTGTGGGCAGCTGGACTCCCAGATGGGGACATTGGGCAGTTACTCTGGGTGTCGGGGGAAGCCAAGGGTGCCGCCAGCCCACCACCTAGAGAGGCATGTGAGACAGTAGACCCATGGCAGTGAGCCCAGGGCCCACAGGTAGACTCAGAGGCTTCAGGCCAGAAGCATCCAGGGCCAGGAAAGAAAACTGAACTATACAAGTGTGTGGCAACAGGGAGTGGTGGCAACTGCAGCAAATGGGAGATACCTGCCTAAAGCTGTTGGGTACTCAGTTGCTGCCAGGTTTCCCAGGTGAGCAATCTGGATCCTTTTCATCCATTTTAATATTATCTCTCAAATGTTAAATCTCATTTGGGCCTATGTTTGGATATCTGAAACCTTGAAGAGGACTGTTCCTGGCTTTCCTCAGTTTCCCCCTTTTTAGGTGAACGCCACTCACTTTATAAGAGCAGTCCTCTCAGCCCCACACAGGCCAGCACATTATTTCTCCCTAGCTACTGAGATCAGTGCAAAGAGCACCAAACCAGGAAGGACAGCCCAGCTGGACAGATACCCCTCCCAGCTCTGATCTTCTCTGCTTTCTGCACCCTCCAGGAAACTGAGGTCACCTTGGCCCTCCTTCCTCCAGGAACTACAGAACCGGAAGGAGAAGGA
Organism: Uromys caudimaculatus; assembly: GCA_028551405.1. Taxonomy (NCBI): domain Eukaryota; kingdom Metazoa; phylum Chordata; class Mammalia; order Rodentia; family Muridae; genus Uromys; species Uromys caudimaculatus. The sequence goes on along the minus strand of CM052718.1, from coordinate 35,897,964 downwards.
GAGCCTATATGTGGTAACTGAGGCTGTGGAGACGCTGCAAGATACCACACTTCAGAGCCACAGCCAAATGCTAGGAGCTGGACAGCTGTCCCTCCTACAGCTGGGCCATGTTCAGGTGTGCAGTGTGCCAGAGTGGGTACATGGTGGGCAGTGAGCTTGAAATATCATCAACCTCATGAAGAAGCTCTACCCAGAAGTCTCCCTACCCTGAAGGGGAATGCAGTCCTTGCAAGACGACACGGTCTCAGCTCTGCCTGCAAATGTTTTATTGAGGTTTCTCATGTTCACACCCCAGTGTCCCCTCTTTCCTTCTGTTTTGAATCAGGGCCTTCGTATATTGCCCAATCTGGACCCAAATGACCTCCTATCTCTACCTCCCAGGTGTTACAGGTGTGATGCAGTTATCGTGGGTCTGAAATAGCACACAGTCATTGGTTTTATGTGTTTTTCCAGATGATTCCTGCATGTGTCCTTCACAGTAGGAAGATTTGCACACCTGGTTACAAACATTCATTCTTAGGTCATTTACTTCAGCCTCTCACACGGGAAGGCTGGCATCACATGAACATTCTAGGTTCTGGGACTCACTGCCTTCTACTTATTAGCTGCAGGTACAGGTACTGATCCCCTTAGTATGCCCACGAATGCAGGTGTCTATAGGTAGGTACCACTTTCAGGGAGAGTACTCCTTCTCATGATGGAGTACTGCCTGTAAGCACTCAACAGACCTCATCCATTCATCCTGATGATTCCAGGAGGTGTGTCTGTTAAGTCTGTTTCCTTATCTGAGGAAACCAGAACACAAAGAAGTTCCTTGCTGAGAACCACACTGCCAGTAAGAGGTGGGGTTCAAGTTCAAGTCTGATATGTGATTTCAACACGTATTTGGTCTACTTAGTGAACAGCAGGATAGCCTGCAAATGTTAATTCTAATCCCTTGCATTCTGAGCACATGGTTCAATCACATGCCTTCTCATCATGTGTTCCTGAAGCGGAGTGACAATCTTCTGACCCAGCTCATGCAATGGGCCAGGCAGCTGGGACAAGGACAGTATCTTTCAGTTAAACATTTATTGTTGATAATGTTATGGGGTCCAAGTTAGATCCAACAACTCAAACTCTAGGTCAACGCAGAAAAGAAAGGTTTATTGTAATAAAGTCACTACTGATGGATCAGGGATGCAGAAAAGACTCATGAGCTGAACTGCAACCAGGAGCCAGAATGTTATAGAATTTTAGGCTTGAAAATCACAAATATCTGTGCCAAGTTACAGTTACATTTTCCAACAATCAGGGTCAGGGATAAGGGACTTTCTTAGAAACATTTATTTGTGGTACATTTGTCCTGTTATCATTGGTTGGTTTACTCAACTGTGGCAGGGTAACTTGCCTACCTTTCATGTCTCAACTTGTCAACCAGGATGCTAGTTACCCAGATACATGTCTCTTTCTGCCAAACAGGATGTCAGTTACCCAGGAAGGTCTTGGGAACTTAAACTTTACTTGACTCCTATTCAAGATGGAAGTGTTATTCAAAATGGCTTCAGTTTGATTCCTTCTTACAATATCTTAATACATGGAGATACTGAGGGTCATAAGACTGGGTTATAGAATAAGGTAACCAGCCTTCCCAGATTGCCGAAAGTAGGATTTTCCTAGGACACAGCACTTCCTGCTGTGACCTAGAATCCCAGGAATACTAAGACCTCCAATTCTTTGCTGGCAAATGAGGGGAAATTAAAAAGTAATATTGACTCAAAAGAAGAAAAGCGTTTTCCCCTTACACAAAAGTCCAGACAGGAGCCCAAAACCCCCAGTGGTAGACCACAGTGTTTAGGGATCTGGTCTTCCTGTTTTTCCATTCTGTCATCTACTGTATGGCTTTCACCTCATGTATCAACATGGCTTTGGTATCTACAGTTATCATATACATCCCACAAAACAGAACAGGGAAGAGGGAGCAGCACCATCCAAACTTATACACACAACTCTTTGTGTGTCCTCTCAGCCAGAACTTGACTATGTGGCCACATCTTGCTGCAAGCAGTGGCCTGTATCCAGGACAACCATGTTACCTGAGGAAAATACAGTTTTATAACTGGTGCTTTACATGACTCTTTCTTGAAGGAGTAGGCAGAAAGGCTGTGACAATGGATGAACATGAAAGCCTAGCTTCCAGGGCCAACTTCCTCCCATGTCTTTACTTCTTTAAGCCTTGGTTGCCATGTGGAAAATGGAAGAAAGGGACTTCGTGGCCATGTGGAGTATAGTTAGACCAGCCATGTCCCAATGCCTGTACCTCAGTATTTTCCAAGTGAGTGTCCCAAAATGAGTGTAACATATTTAACAGGACAGAGCACACTAGTGTCTCCATTGTGTGATTTTTTTTAGAACTTGACCAAGCCAGGTGCATTGTTTGAGTTCTGAATGCCTTAGGTTGTTTTCTAGAAACACCATTTATGCAAGCATAGTTGTGTTCTTGCTGCACATTGGGGGTCTGTCTGGCCTTACCTTCACCTACCTGCAAAGCCAGCCCTCCAGGAATCTTGTCTCATCATCAAGCCCTGGTAGTTTTCTTATCTGCCTCCAAAGCCCATTCCTGAAGCTTCTGGAGGCTGGAGGCCTGCTGTCCTTTTCTCCCTGCCTCCTTCATAGGTTCAGGGACAGAGCCATGTGGACACAGAGAAAATGGTGAGCATCCCGCAGGGCAGCATTCTGGCCTACAGGGTTCTACAGCTGGTAGTGGAAGAAGATGGCTGGGGTAAGCCTATTTATCCCTGCTCCCTACCCTACCCACCCCCTACAAGCAGACAGATACCAGCAAGCAGTGAGGAGCAGAAAGAAGGTCCCACCTCCCCTGTCCCACTGGCTGAGCAGCATGCTGGTCAGGACAACTAAAAAGACTTAACTTATAGAAGACTGCTGAGGTCATGCTGGGGAAGCCTAAACCCAGCTTGTCCATGCTTCCCCTGGCATAGGGTTGAATTCTACCAAAGAAAGGGCCCTTGTTACCCCACTGGAACAAAGTCTCTCTGCATATTTGTAGTCAGAAAGTGAGCAGAGAGACACAGTGGACCTTGCTGTCCCCATCCATGTCCCAAACCAGAGACACATCTGGAAACTGCCTTGATGGCACCAGCTCTTGGCACTCACACTGGCCACTGGATCTCTTGGCTTGACCTTGGAGTGGGAGAAGGGGCCAAATGGAGACAGCGTCTTTGTCCCCATGAGAGGGAAAAGCATGACTTCAAGAGCCAACCAATGTCATATGTTGCCCTGGCCACGCCCCAACTCAACAGGGCTCGGGCTGCTTTATGATGCCCTGTAGGGTAACCCTGCAGAGTCCCACCCCTGCTGTCCAGCACGGGAGATGTAGGCTCTCTGACCAGATGTCCTGCTTCATCTTTGGTTTGTTTGTATTGTCCCTGCTTGGCCACACACAGCTGTACTTTACTTCCCCGAAAGAAAGCTCTGCAGGAACACCAGGGTAGGTGAGTGACTACCAAGGTTGGTGACTGTCCTGACATGGTTCTGTGGTCTCCAAATGCTATGTGGTGATCCTAGGTCATTGTGGAGGACTCTACCTGAAAAGGTAAAGTGAGCCAGAACTGCCAAGAGGAACATGTGGCAGAAATACCCCACTGAAGAATCATAACTGTTCAAAGCCCTGGTTCCCTCTCCTGAATACATGGGTGATGCTTGTCTCTCCAGCCTAGAGGATAAGAGCCGGAGCCTCAGAGCCAGGGGTCCCAGAATCAGAGGAGTCTAGCAGCCCTGAAGAGAAAGCTAGGAGATGATTTTTTCTTTCTGTGGGAGCACTGTGAAAGGGGGAAGGGAAAATAGGAAGGCAGTGAAGTGACGGGTGGGAAGGCTGGCTGAGATCTGTGACTGCCTAGTGTGGTCAAGATGCCCTGCAAATGTCTGGTGAAGATGCAGAGGAGGGACTAAGGTGAGTATATATGGCACACTTTGTGTGAAGGAGCTCAGAGCCACTCCTGTGACACTGGATTTCCTGGGGAGGTTGGGAACACAGAGGATCCCTGAGCAGCTGACTGGCATAAAATTAAGTGGCTGCCCACCTGGTCTCTACAGGTATAGCCTTTAGCCAGGAGTCAGGAGAGGAGTCTAGCTTCCACGACTTGCAGGACCAAGCAGATAGCCAGTTGCAGGACCTGGTCACACTGTCCTCAGAGCGACGGGATACATTGCTGGGTTCCCTCCAGGAGCTACTACAAGACCGCCAGGCACTCCAGGAGCTGGAAGACATGGTGATTGACCTACTTGCCAGACTTGGCAAAGGCTCCAGATCTAGGCAGACAGACAGGGAGAGGACAAAGTGGGCAGGAACTGAGCATGGTAGCATGTCCGCAGCAGACAGGTCTTCACAGAGGCTTTCACACACACACTTCTGGGAATGTAGGGCAGGGCTCTGGATGGACTGGCATGCCTTAGAGTCTGCTACTGTATCAGACCCTGAAGTCCAGACCCCCAATCAGTCCACCCAGTTAGGAGGAAGCTGGTTCAGCCAAGCTCAAGCCCAGGCTCTTTGCATGCTAGTGGGTTCCCAGAGGCAGGAGCGACTCCTTGAACGGACAGGGGCATTGGATGCATGAACAGGGGCCCCTTCCTCACACCCTTTTCCTGCAGCTGGAACAGGCTCTGGACACCGGGCTGCTGGCACAGCTGGAGGGCCCTGGAGGCTGTGTCTTAAGTATCCTCCAAGACTCTACAGGCAACTTGTCATGCTCGAGAGGCAGGGCTGTCCTCTGCATTCTTGGAGCCCTAGCAGGTAAGAGTGAGGGTCAGTGACTGAAAGCGGATCCTGAAGGGTGAACAAGAGGGAGGACTCCATGCTGAAGCTTGGGCTGTCAGAGTGTGATGCCCTGGGCAGAGAACTTGAGTGAAATGGATGTGTAAAGTACTTCAGGATGCAGGACAAAGTGAGATCCCCAGTATGAGGCTGCTCAGAGCTGCAGGCTACATGGCCAGACCCAGAGCCTGCTCCTCTGAGTGTGAGCGGCCTTGATCAAGTCTCCCCAGACCCTGGTTAATCACTATTGCTCAAGACCATTATTGGCAGAACCACTTGTACACATGAAAACCCTTTGTGTCTGACATTCGTTGCCAGCTCTAGGTAAACTGTTCTAGGGTGATATAGTTTCTACCTTTTAGAATCTTCTGGGGAAGATAGCTCCAGAGGTACCAGAACTAGCAGAGTTTCTCCTCACCAAAGGACTGCTGAGGTGCAGCCCTCCCCCCATAAGAGTCCACGAAGAAGGACACAATAGAGTATCAGGACCTCTTCTTTGTAACCCTCTTGTGTCTTACAGCACTGAGTGAACCCCAGCATTGCCTGTTGGCCCAGGCCATAGAGAAACAAATCCTATCTGCAGAACTGGAGCTGGTGAGAGTCCCAAAGGAGGGGGTACTGGAGTGCAGGGAGGTACAGGGAGAGATGTGGAACACATGGAGAAGCTTTGTAGAAAGATCTGATTGCCATTCCCAAGAGCCTGTCCACAGCTCATTTGTGCAGCCCCTACTCAGAGGAGCAGGCTCTGGGTCTGGCCTTGTAGCCTGCAGCTCTGAGCAGTCTCATACTGGGGATCCCACTTTGTCCTGCATCCTGAAGAACTTTACACATCCATTTCACTCATGTTCCCTGCCAAGCCTGAGACTGTGACGGGTAAGAGGATGTCTCATCCAACCAACTCCGCCATGGATGATGGGCAGTACTGGAATGAACTCATGTATTTCCAGTTTAGCCAACTCTTGAAGTCAACAGCTAGAGTGGTGGGCAGCCTGGCAGAACAGCAGAGGCTGGAAGGCCCTGGGAGTGCTAGGGATGCTTCATTACAGCCAGAAGCAGTCAAGGGCAGTGTGCACAGGAGTAGAAATGGGGTTGCACAACCCCCAGGATCAAGAGTTAGGATGTATAAGCATAAACCCTGAAACCTCAGCTTACCTGTGGACAGGAAGCAGAGGCCTCTGGCTGCTATTTGAGGGTAGATGCCACCACCCAAGGCCTGGGAGTCCCTGCTGTCCTTCTGAGTTGTTTCTTGCAGGTGGCAAGCATCTTGGAGCACAACTGTAATCAGACGGAGGAAACAACTTCTCGTCTCCCAACAGGAGTACTCTGTGCTTTGAAGAGTGAGGATGTGGTTCTCGTTCTAAGCCTGCTGCAGGGCTGTGGGCTGGAGCTGGAGAAGTCTGGCTGCCAGTTCACCTGGGACCCTACAGCGGTGCCTCAGCTTTCTGCACTCTATGTGTGCCTCACAGGGCTGCAGCTACTAGCTGACCCAAACCCTGGGCTTTCTAGGACAGTGCCTGAAGAGGAAACACTGATCTGTCCCTAGGCTGCCTGGCAGCCTAGGATGTCACTGACCCTCTCTAGTGGTCACAGCTGATGACAGGGTTCCACCAGGAGAGGCCCCACACTACACTTAAGACTGGTTCCAGACATCAGAAACACCTATTCAGAACAAGTATCATGAATTAGGATTCTTTCTGAGCAGTGCAGACTGGCTGCAGAACAGTTTGGCTGTGTATCTTAGGCAGTATAGTCACCTGTGCTCAGGTAAAATCAGCCGTTGTAAAAGAGATTTGTGGTAATTCCCAGAACATAAGAACTTTCTCAATTATACGGGACATGCTTACAAAAGTGCTGTTATTGTATGGTGCAAGGTGAGAGTGAGGCCACACAGAGAAGTAGCTCTTCCGGGTAACAGACAAGCTGTCCTGCCTTGCATTTCCTGTATTGGCCTCGTTTGTCCCACCTGTAATGTGACAAATAGGACAAGCTGCTCAGGTTCCAGCCAACTGCACCCAATGACTATACAATGTCAGAGCATGGGATAGTCAGTAGAGAAGTCTTCAAGAAGAAATGAGAAGTTGGATCCTTCCCTGATAGACCAGGTTCTTCAGAGTCTTGTTAATGTGCAGTAGCTGAATCACTAGAAGTTTCTCCTGTGATACTGTTTCTGGTAAGACCTACATTCTTCAACAAGGGTGCCCCCCACCGTGTGTGTGTGTGTGTGTGTGTGTGTGTGTGTGTATGAGACTTTTACAGAGACAAAAGATGGAACTCTGGAAAGTCACAGATCAGAATAGAAAGGGGCTAGAACTTGCAGTATGGTTCATCTACCTGGGCTATCCAGCTGTCTTTCTGCATACCTCTTGCTTGTTCCCCAGGCTCATTCCAATTACTTCCTCAACCCATTTTCCATTTCTACCCATCCTTCCAGGCACTCAGGCCAAGTTTATTCTCCACTTTGGCCCTCACTGCCCCCACATTCAAATCACACCCTAATCTTGGTTGTTTCTCACATGGATTGCCAACAAACTCACCATCAGTTTTTGCCTCAATGACACCAACTGCTTAACTGGCCCCTGCTTCTGTTTCCTGTCTCTTCTTGGGATAGCTGGAACGAAGCCTCTCAAATAGATCGTATCATCGCTCTCCTCTGTTGCCTTAGATAGAGGCACAGCCTGTTTCAAAGCCTCAAAGGCTCTCTGTTCTGCTCCATTCCTCTTGGCTGTTCCTCCCTTCTTCCCCTCAGCTTCAGACCTACTGGCCTCCTGTTCTCAGCTGTTGGCTGCCATCCCCAGGTTCCTTCTCCACAGAGGGCTGCCATCTCTCCTTCCTGTCTTGGCTCACAAGATACCTTTTTAATGAGCCCTAAGTAGCCCTTTTAGTTGTCTCTAGCTTTCCCACACAGTCTTTGGCACCTTCCATGGTACCATAAACCCTAGTGTGCTAATGTCAAAGCACTGGGAATATAGCGGTACCACACCAATTCTTAGGAATAGAGAAACTGACCACCGAGAAAAGCAGAAATTGAACAAGACTCACATGATCACTTCCTTAACTGTGTTGGATAAGATATGCCAGAAGGTGGTAATAGGAAGAAACAGCATTCTAGGAGATAAATAGCCCTTGCCTGGGACTGCACCTATCAAGCAAACCCATCAAACAGCTCTGCTTCCCTAGCAGGAATGGATTGTAGGGTGGGATTATCTCAGATTAGAAACAGGTTATTTAAAGCCCTCGCTATCCTCAATAGCAGAGGTCCTGGGTTCAGTTCTCAGCACCCACTCACAACCATCTGTAACCCCAATTTCAAGGGATCTGATGCCTTCATCTGGCTTGAGTATCAATGCACGTGGTACACTTGATGCAGGCAAAACACACATAAAATTCTTTTTAAAAACAGAGTTGAGCCATCAGACAGGAAAGGACCTGCATACCTTAAAATGCCAAACATGCCAAACAAGTGTACTCACCACTTCTTTAGAGACTCAACTTTCAGGTGTAAACACCTGTACCTTGGTACGCTGTGTGCCTCAAGGCTCTGTAACAGAAATACTAACTCTATAGTAGCACCAACTCTCGAGATGCTCATGACCACCACACTACTTAACAGTCAAAGAGATGACAGCCCCAGTGGCATTAAAGTGGCACCCTAGGGATACACAGGCAGCCCAGGCCCACTTGATTTACAAAAGCTATACTATTTTTCCTACACTACGGACAAGCCTTTAGGACTTCTCAGAAAATGCCCTCCTTATACACCCAGGAAACTCATCATCTTTGTCATTCTAAGACAAAGGCTGTGGCTATGGAAGGGTACACCTTACTCACCCAAAGATGGTTTGTTAACATGCTCCATGAAGCAACAGCTCACTCAGTGGAGCTTGCCACTTAAAACGCTGCAGGAACTGGGCTCAGTGGTAGAGTACTTGCTTAGCATGCAAAAGATCCTGGGTTCCACCTCATAAGCACCGCAAAATGTTAAATTTTTTTAAAGTTGTTTTAGAGATCTGGTGAGATAGGTCACTAGTTAAGAGCACATACGCTTCTGCAGAGGATCCATGCTAGGCAGCTCCTAACTACATCTAACACCAGCTCTAGAGGATGCAATGCCTTCTTTTGGCTTTTCCAGTTCACCAACACTCTCACGCGTGCGTGTGTGCGTGTGTGTGTATACACAGAAACATACATATACACATAATTTAGTCCCAATAGCTCATTGCCTGCTATTCAGAAAACAGCTATCATGCAGAATACTTTTTATTCATTAATTTCAGGGTCTAGTATGAGTTCGTTCAGATTGTACAGGTCTAGCTCCTTCACTAAGCAGTGAGAACCGGTAGCGTACTCTAGAATGAAAAACCTATACCAGACAGGATACCAGGACATAACAGTAAAGCTATGATGGTCAAAATACTAACACTGAACACCCCTTGACTGCAAACAACATCCCACGCTTTGACTAGGTGACCTCTTGTGGCCACTCTAAAGATACTATTTCCTGTTTTGGGACAAGATATTTAACCAGAATCACACCAAGTTAAAGGAGGAAGCTGAATGCACTCAAGCTTGTTGAATAAACTTTGTAACTTCACCATGCTACTACCTTGCTGACAGGACTTTTGAGACATCAGGGTTCTGAATCCACAGGTCTTTCCGCTGTCCTCTGTGCTTACATACTCAGTTCAGTGGCTATTCCTTTAAGAATGTCTGGCATGCCAGTTACTGAAATCTCAAACAGAACCAGAATGGCATTTCAAACTTAAGAAAGTACTTCAATTCAGAAATTTAAGATTTGAGCACACAGATGCCAATTATCTTCATATGCCTTAAATACTTGCAGCTATCTTAGAAGCCCAGAAAGCTCATCTTAATCTTTGTGAAGTGAGGAAATGGAAGTAGAAAGCACCATGCACCCATGACAGGGACTGAAGGGAAGGATGATTGAGTGTGCTTTGGCAGGACATATGATATAGCTTACCCGACTGTTTTGAACCAGTGCATGGCCCAAAAATAGGCTGGGATATATGCTGATAGAAACATCCTTTAAGAAAACCATAGGGGCAAAAGGAGGCAAGCGTCAGGGTAGTATCTACTCCTAGCAAGCAGGGTCACCTTCTGTCCAGTGGACAAGCTTAGCCTTTGCTGAGGCTTGTGCTGTGTCCAGACACAGAACCATTCACTCTGAAGGCAGTTTCGTAAGCAGAGGGGAAAAAAAAAACTGCACAACATGTCAACATGCCCCTTGGATTACGTGACTGGAAACGATCAGATCTGAGGTTGAGCCGATTCCCCAGAAGCATCTCCTCCGTCACTGCAGCAGTGGAGCCCTATTATTCCAGGCTGTCAAATAAAACTGCTCTTCTCTCAAGGAAAGGGACTGGTAAATTCTGTACAGGGCCAGTACATACTTTAGCCTCTGATGGCCATACGACCTTTGTCATAGTTCGATTCAATGCTGCTACAATGAACAAATAGCCATAAATAATATAAATACAAATGAGGAGGCTATGTTCAATAAAATTTTATTTATGAACACTGGAGTTTGAATTTCATATACTTTTCTCATGCTACAAAATATTTTTCAACTTTTAGAAAAACATTTGTTATCCTTTATTTCCCCAACGTTTTAAAAATCATTCTTAATTCACAGATTGTGTAGGTACAGAGGGAAGTGAATTGGCCCACCGACTGGGCTACTGACCCCTAGGCTAGAGTTAAAGATTTTTTTTTTGCCCACTTCATCTTCAACATGCAGAGTGTGAACCACATTACCTAAAAAGGCCACAGCAGGATTACTGTATCTACTTCATTTAGCAGTACTCAGCCACTCCATTCAATTACTCACTTGGCAGCTCTCCATATTTAAGTACTATGCAAGATCCTTGCTTGGGACACTGAAGGAATATGACATGGCTCTTCTCTCAAGTTCTCAGTCTCTGCAGCATCTAGACATTGTAACTTCTCGTGAGTATCAGAGAAGATATAAAAGTGTAGTGATGTATCAGGCTGTTTTGTGAGACAGTTGTATTCAATGTTTAGGTTGACTGTAACAAATTACCACAAACTAGGTGGCTTAGAATATAAACTCACTTTTTCATCATAATAGAAGTCTGAAATAAAAACAGCAATAGGGTTGTTCCTTCCAGAGGCTCTGATGGAAAATGTTCCATGACCCTCTTCTAGCTTCTGTGGTCCAGGAAATTTCACGACATGATGTTTACCTTTGCCTCTATCCTCCCAGGACCTCCACTGTGTCTATTTCCCCTTCTTTTCTCTTAAGACTTGTCAGTGGGGTTAGGGCCCATTCTAATCCAGTACGATGTCATCCATAGGTCCTTACAGTCACCGAAAATGCCCTTCTTCAAAATGAGGCCATATGTACAGGTTCCAGACAGACATTACCTTTTGTGGAGTGCCTATTATTATTACCCATTATAATACTGTTAGAAGACTCCTAGAAGACATGGCCAATGTCATCTAATGGTTTTTGGAGGAAGTAAAAGAAGCTGATTTTTGAAAGATGAAAGCTGGTGTTGGTCAGACAGACATGAAGGAGAGAAGGAACACCAGGTTCAGGTTGTAGCCAGATGAGTTACGAAGCAACACCACATAGAACAATCTGTGAACAGCAAGTAGTTAAGCTTGGCTGGAGAACAGTATATGAAATGGGTAAGCACGAGTAAGCAGGAGGCCAGAGAAGTCAATAGGAACTTTATCACCAAGAGCTGCGTGCGCCACAATCTGGCGCTCTGATGGAGAAGGTCCAGAGGGCAGCTTGTAATCATCTTCCATGGTTAACCACTTTAACTGTATCCTACCTCAGATCACCTTGTCATTAAACCACTGACAAGGCTGAATTAGACAACTTTGAAGCAGCTTCTCTCAACCAAGACAAACTTCATTGACTCAGGCTTTATGATTTTATGGTCACTTCCTATCACTAGTGAGATTACAGCCTTTCATTTATTTCCTCTGGAAGTATTCTTATTGCTCACTTTCCTCCACTGTCATGGGCTCCTCTTGTTTTGAGACACCCTGTCCTTCCTGTTGTCGGCCTTTCATTCCTGAAACCGAGAGCTGAGAAAAGTATGGTTTTCCTTCTATGACTACGCTCACAAAGATTAAATCAGAACAGAAGTCAAGTTAATGACACAATCACTGGTCATCTTATACACAACAGTTTTAAAAGCAGTTCAACTTATGTACATAGACAAAGGTAAAGAGAAACAACTGAAAAAGACATAGCTATTGCTTAAGAGAAAAAAAAATATGTAATGTGTATATGCATTCCACAGAAATATATACAGGGAAAACTTCCAGAAACCTCAGTAAACCAAGCCACACTTAGAAAAAGGAAAGCTGATTTTTATTTTATCAACAGCCATTCTTAAACATGAACATGCATACGTAATATTCTACGCACACATCACAGTTTTTAACGTTAGTTAATAAAGGTTAAACACACAACATACAACCTTACAAAAGAAAAAAAAGTCAAAATGCAAACTTAAAACTTTAAACAAAAGTCTTACTAATTTAAAAAAAGTTTGTGTTGGGTACCATTTGTACAACACAGTTAATTTAAACATTTTCATTTTGGCTGCACATGAAAAAGCGGCAGTAGAAAATAAATTTATGAGGGTTTTAAATAGCAGAATAGGCAGTTTCGCCATGCAGGAGAAGCAATATTAAATATTAGTTTTCAAAAAAAATCCACATTTAAAAATATTTAGTTCAAGTCACAGAACTTTTCTCAGTAGAGACCTCAATGCAATGCGTAATTAGCTGCCTTAGATGGCCTGTTCTGAAAGGACAAAATCCCTTTCAAAGTATAACTTTACTGATTTTGGCACAGAAAAGAAGTCCTAAGAACAAGAACATGATTTAAAAAGTGGGAAGAGGAACAGAGAAAAGAAACCAAAGCAAGAATAAGGAGATTTAATGGCATTCACTAAGACTGTGCATTCGGTCACTGAAGAACACTGGGCTCCATCGGCAGCAGGGCTTGCTCCACAGCTCTACTGCAGCATGGACCTAATTTGCTTGGAGGTAGTCTCATCATTCAAATGTTTTGTTGTGTACCTAGAAGAAATAGAGTGAACAATGTTAGGAGGCGAAAGTCTGCACAGGCCGTGTAATACACCACGATGAGTAGCTGCTCGATCAACCTCACAAATTCATGCCTTAGAATGGCAGGTTTAATCCTGAGCAGCTCACACTACTTCTCTCCCCTATCCAGCAGGAGCAGCTGATTGCTGGTCAACCTGGTTATAAGCACCTCATTGAAATGATTAGCCAAAAATCTCAAACAATGACAGATCTATCCCACATTTTGGCAAATTATGGCTCCTGTCCTAAATACAGACTATTTTTTGCAGGGCATGTGAATTAAGAACATACACTCTTTTTAGATTTTTGGATCACTAAGGGAGAAAAACAAAACGATGGGCAATATTCAGTTTTAATATATGAAATTAAAATTTTAATGGTCACACATAAAAGTAGTATTGGAAGGGGAGGAATGGAGAGTGGGAATAACCATTGGATGCACGTATGAAATTCTCAAAGAATAAAAACGTATTTTAAAAAGATGCGTCAGAAAATACTAAGTTGGTTCATGTATGTATTAACTGAGGTTTCCTTCTTGGCACAATGGAAGACTTAAGTAGCTATTCCAGAAAACAACCTTCAAAGTCTAAAATTTTACTCACATCCCTTACAGTTTCACTCTATGCTGTATTAAAACAGTATCCTGAAATACTTACATTCTCTAAGTACCTTATTTCCAGGTAGGTGCATTTTGAGTAAGCATGTAAGTCCAAACTCAATTCAACAAGATGAAATATTCAATTTTAAAATTAAACACTGACTCTTTAAATAATATAATACGAGCCAGCAAGTCTCCAATGTCTTCCAGGAGTTACTACCCAACAGGAGAAGGAAAACCGGGTGCCATCTTTACAGAAGGCCTGGGAGCAAAGTGTAAGAAAGAGGCTAACTAGCTCAGAAGTAGGGCTCTGGAAGTCAAGAGCAATGAAAGATGAAGTGACAGTATGCTGAGTAAGAGCTACAGGACTTTCAACTGAGGAGCTGCTACTAAGGAGTAAAGGAGATGCCTACAACTGGACCTGATCAGCAGCAACAGACAGAGGTTTGCAGTACTTGGATGTGGTGTGTATTCAGAAGATAATCAAATAGGTTGATTAGGCTTATAAACATTTCACATACGATTTTCAAAGACTATATCGTTTTAAGTAGGTATATAGACAATATATGTTAAAGAAATTTAAACAACTGTCCAATTTATTCTAAATAAGCTTTGAAAGTGAAGATCCTTATCTGTACTCTTTGTAAAGGTGAAGAGACAGATATGTTTATCACACATCCGGCATGAACTATGTGTTTCTCAGCAGTCAGTTCCAAACTGTTCTCATTAGTGTCTGGTACATAATGAATGTTCAGTAAATAACTGGAGGGAAGCTAGGTTGTGACACTGGAAAGGAAAATATAGTCTATAAAGTGGTTCCTTCCCAATGCTGTGACCCTTTCATATAGTGCCTCATGTTGTGGTGACCCCCAACCATAACATTATTTTCAATGCTACGTCGTAACTGTAATTTTGCTTCTGTTACAAATCATAATGTAAGTATTTTTGTGGATGAAAGATTTGCCAAAGAGATCACAACTCACAGGTTGAGAACCACTGCCAAAGAGGAATATTTAATGAAATGATAGGGATGGGATAATTGTACTGTTTTATTTAGATTGACAAAGCATATATGGCCACATATCAACCTATTCAATATCAGGAAATAGATGTCATCTATTTCTATGGCTTCTTTTCCCTTTCCTTTACTGGAAATAACTAAGGAACACAGACAGTTAAGTCCCTACTGGAGAACAGTCAGCAATCTTCACACTCCCTGGGACTGTCTCTGTGGGATGTGGTCGTGCTCCTGGCAGGTCTGACATTCCTACTATGTAAGACCATGCCAGAGGTGCTACATCACCACTCTTAATCAGCCAAGGCAACAGCACTGACTCTGACTGAGTGAACCACACGGGATGGGTTTACTATCCTTTGCACACAAAACCCAAGTCCCCTTTCAAGTGCATGTGACTTCTTTACTGGAAAACATTTGCTGCCTCTATCTGGAGTTCAGCAAAGCAGCAAGTACTGGAGCACTACACCTGAATTCACAACTCCTTCTCCCTCTCATGAGTAAAGAGAGTTAGTCCCAGATCTCTATAAAAAAAAAATCATAACTCATTGCTTCCCCTTTTTAGCATACTAAAAAGTAGAAGGTATTACGTAAATAATTCAAAACACATATACAAATATAATTCCATTCAAAAATCTTTGGTCATTAATTTTGCAAGACATTTGTTTGGTTTTGCATGTTGTGACAAAGCTGTACCTAGGCTGTGATGTCTTATTTCAGCAGTGTTTTACAAAGTACTAGCCAGGGTATTTATTTAAAATGAGAGAGCCTGAGTCTCAACTCAGATCTAAGGAAAGAGACTCTAGAGGTAGTAACCTAGAATTCTGCATGTTTTACAATCTATTCTGAAACACACCCAAGTTCAATACATAATGAACCAGACTGGGATGTCAAAAGGATATCGATTTCAGGAATGAAATCCTGCATCAACTCTGGTTCCTCAGAACCTGCACTACTTCTGGGTTCATGTGATAAGAACGGAGATGCAAGCAGTGCCCACAACCACCCGCACCATCCACAGTTCGGGTCAACAGAGGTCTCATATTCAAGACTGCACTGGAAATATGTGGTGACAAGAAATGGCACTCATCACTTCCATAAAGCATGATCACTAGCACTATAAAGCCCTAGGTAAAAGTGGGAGCCAGACACAGACTACGCTTACTATGAACCAACAGGTTCTAAAGTTTTCCTTACAACTTAATAAAACTAACAGGATACTTTTGCTTTCTTCAGCACTGCCTCCTGTGGAAACACTTCACACCAGACCTGTACTCAACACTACTGTCCCTCTTGGCTCTAATACTAACAAAAAGAGACTCAACTAACCCCACACCTAAGTTCTAAAAGCAGTACTGCTGCACTGCGGGGATTCTCAAATACTCTTTTAGCATGCTTCCTTTAGGGTAAGATAAGAAATACTAAAAACCTTCACAACTTCCTTTACCTTTAAGCTGTTTTGGATTTTTGAGATAGACTCTCACTAAGTAAACTAGGTTGTCCTTTTGGGCTTAAAAGGTATAAAACACCATACCAGGCTATTTATTCCTAAATTTTAACAATAAACTTCATAATAGATTTCCTGATACCTGTTGACTGCAGAGACTGACCCTTCAGGAAAAAAGATTAGAAAATAAAAAAAAATCAGGCACACTGAGACACAGATAATATCCAGAAAGGATATAAAGAGGCCCATCCCCTATATAGCTAAATTTAAAATGTAGTTTGCAACGCAAAAGAAAGAAAATTTCTAAACATTGGGTGTGTGGCTACAATACCCTGATAGTACATAGATTTAATTAAACTAAGTTTTTGTCATTCTAATGTTCATTTAAAGTAGCTATGCTTTATTCAGGCTGAAACCACTTACACAGGACTTTCCATAATAGCTGTGTATAGTCTCCACTCAGCTGAAATGAATTGACATTTTGCTTTATGATAAATATCACTACATAAATATTTCTATGTTCATACTATTTTTTGCTTAAACCTCAAATAATAAAGTATAGACAATTAGCTTCTAGGTTTTAAAATTCTTTTAAGTTGATTCTGTGCCAGTATGTTATAAAGCATGAAGGTGTGCACTTAAAAAGACGTCGTGCAGCACAGTAGAAGCTTCAGGAACTAAATCAACAATGACTCCTCAAAACAAAGATAATGCAGACATGGGGGCGTGGATACAGAAATGTTGCTAGGTTATTCAAAAGCAAAGGAACTACCATAAAACTTTGTATTGTTCTATCAACATGTTAGTAATTACACTGAGCTATGATTCTCTTCATGTGTAAGGAAAAACCCACTAAGAAGCTACTCATGGTTAGATCATATGGTTTTCTTTAAATTTCCCCATGTTTGTGAATAAGCATGCATTAAAGTTACAAGAAGCAATCCTGCTTAAAAGATTGCAAAATCTCTGGCTTGAACATTACTGAAGTATCTTTTAGGTGCTATTCAAATACTTAACAAATATTTTTCTGTCATGCTTAGGTATATATACACACCTGAGAGCATTGAGAAGACCTTCTACACTATTAGGAGGTTGGTCCTTAAGAACTTTGATACAACCTTTCATCTGAGGAGAAAAGAAAAAGAAAATATCACTTTTTTATATAACATTCATTTAAAAAAGGCAAAACTAAAATAGAAACCTGAACTACAGAACTGAAGAGATCATATACTAGAAATGCTAACTTATTCATTCTTGGGGGTGGAGCTGGCAAATGTTATTATTTTCAGACTCTCAGTGAGGCAAAACTTTCTGGGAATACAACCAGTCAAAGTGAAATCCCACTCACACTAATGAACTAAGGGAAGACATCCTGAAAAAGGCACTTTACATCAGTTGCAAGGATAGAATGGATCTGCTCCAGGAAAGAGGAGTTTCCCAGGTAGCCTGTGACAAGCAGGGGACAGATGAGAATCCTGTAGAGCTGAGAGGGAGTTAAAGAGTCCTAAAGTCCAGATGATGGAGGTAAAACTAACTGATGGGCAGGCAGCAGGCACTTCTATAGGCTACGCAGAGGGAGAAAAACTCAAACGAAGATCTTATTTTAAGATCAGCCTGGTTGTCTGAAAAACATGACAGCATAAATCTGAAAGAAGGGGTGTGAGTTTAGCCTCATACTCTACCATTTAGATTACTAAATCTCCTAAAGTGAAGCTGCTGTAGTAAACAGAAAATTCTAGGACAATGTTCACAGGCACATGGGAAACAAAGTAAAAATTCTGGGACATGGTTACCATACATGTAAGCTAATGCTAACTCATTTTTCTTTATATAAAACAGATACATATGAAAGCTAGAAAGCCATAATTGAGAACTAAAATGCTTGAAGTAGTAATGATCAGATAATCCCCACCAAATACTAGTTAGAATATTCAAGAGTAAACAGAGAAATGAGAAAAATCACTTTGTTTCTAATAGGAACTTCCATCCTGGCAGATAATCAAAGTAGAAAGTAATAAACTATTATGAATAGGAAAAGAAAGCAACAATAACAACAAAACATAGAACACAGGCTCTTCCACTTTCTTAAAGAAGCGCCAATGTTGACTTCTAATACACGTTCTGAAATAAACCTCACTTTGGTTATTAGTCAAAGAACATGAAATTTTTTTGTTTGTTTGTTTTTTGTTTTGTTTTTCGAGACAGGGTTTCTCTGTGTAGCCCTGGCTGTCCTGGAACTCACTCTGTAGACCAGGCTGGCCTCGAACTCAGAAATCCACCTGCCTCTGCCTCCCAAGTGCTGGGATTAAAGGCGTGCGCTACCACTGCCCAGCTATGAAATTTTATGTAATCATTAGAGATACTAGAAAGAAATACTCACCATTACCATTCACTGTCGGTAACATCATTCAGTCATCTAACATACCCACTGGCTAGCAACCAGAAATACAGGACAGTGGAGAAAAAGGAATTGTAACCGTATCACAAACTGATCAGAGTCTGTGAGTCCAGCCTGTTATTCTTTAAATAAAACCTTACTGATTTCCATGTATGAGAACAATTTACAATCACATAAAGCAATGGGTAACTTACATCAATTTTAGAAGTTTTGGCAAATGCTCCCACTGGATGGACGTGGTCATAGAGTATTATGACACCCACCATTACCCTCAAGCAGAATGATACTGTCTCTTCATTGGTAAATCTGCTTCTATATTCCCTGGAGGGCAGAAGATTTGGGTAGGTGAGGCACATTACAAACTCTATAATGAACTGATTAGATCTACACTTGATACTGACTACTCTGATCTCTGAAAACAATGTCAATATTATCCTTTCTCTTGTAGAGAGAGGAAATGGACATGGTGAAGTCTTATAACCCACATATTGTGGTCTCCACATTTGTACCCACCAGGGTATTATATTACCTCTTCGACAATTTCAGAGGAAGCAAAAATCTGCCTGAAATAAGAGTTTGGGAATGGGTGCTTAGCACCGTGGGAAAAGTCACTTGTTCAATGGAGCAAGCAGGTTTGCTATTTACGTGTATCTATTTTATTACAGGATTTAATCAATTGTCTCATTTAGAAAAAAGAAAATAGAACTGTGATCTACACTGAATACAATGTGGCAAAGCAGTAGAACAGACTCAGAACAGGGACACTGTGATCCAGCAGGAGGTGGGCTGGCGGTATGTATCCCTTTATTTCCCTAGACCCTATTCCCTTGCACAGGAGGAAAGAGTGGGAGGGGCTTATCTTCCTGCCCCTGGAGTACATCAATAACACAGTATATAGAAGAGCACTTTGGAAAATGAGTGATGCAAAATCAAAAGGTCTTTAATAAAAACGATCTTATTCAAGAATCCAAGACACATTCATTCTGATGCTGATAGTAAAGCAATCATATGTACCACAAGTGCCTTCAGATAAATCAGGTTTGTGAGGAAACAAGGACAAAACTAAAGTGTGAGAGAATGTGGCAAATGAAATATGATTTCAGCCTTCTGAAAGGAATCTTGCCCGGACACTCAAAATCATGAAACTCCTGTTCTGATGGGGAAAAAAATTGAAGTGCCCATAGCTACTCTGTTTCAAAAATAAATACACTAAGCTGCCAAATTATTTTGACTTTGTTCATACATTCAACATCTGATGGTCAGGATAAGCTTCATTTCTTTTTCCATAGAGACACGTTTGTGTTTGGATATGTTTTAAAATCCCAGTCATTTCAGCAGTGCTGCTGAGGGGAACGCATCAGCTAATACTCACGGTGTCTCCAGCATGACTCTGCATACACTTGCCATGGTGCTTAAGCAATCTGTGGTATTTTCTATTGGCAAATTTTTATTCTGTAAGTGTACAGAGAAAACAAAAGAAGCAAGAAAACGTGAAAAATGTGATACTTAAGAATAATTTAAAACTTTATAGAATCCCAGAAAGCATCAAGTGATCTGGCTTCTGTTTCTAACTTTCTAAGCGAGGATTGTGATTCTAATTACTGTTTCATGATCAGGGGATAGAGCCATGTACAAAACAGCCAAGACCTTGTTGCCTTTAAAAGAGATTTCTGTTAGGTGAGCAAGAATAAGCACAACCTTTCAAATACAGGAGATGAAGATTATCCTGAAGGGAACTTTATTTATTTCATTACATCTTACTCATGCTATGTGGGTATTCTTTTGTGCCACAGTGAAGAACTTGTGGTAGTCTGTTCTCTCCTACTTTACGAGTCCTAGAATTCAGACTCAAATCATCAGACCTAATGGTAGGCCTCTCCAGGCCATGGAAAACACTTAGTGGAACAAGAGTAGAAATAAGAATAGGTAAGAGGGCACAGTCTGATCTGGGTGGATGTAGCAGGAGCAGGGCTTGAGTTTTCATAAGCATCATATACTTTAGAGGACCCAGCAGAAGGGTCTGGGGGTCAGATGAGATCAATGAAGAAAGGAACGTAGAATGATCATCCTTGAGAGGTTTGCTTACTATTGGTGAAGAAACAAGGAAGAAGGACAGGGCTATAAAAGGCAATCAGAGGACACTTAGGCTATGTGATCGCAGCAGTACTCAAAGTACCTCCAGAGTGACTGCAGAGCAAGTGGGCAGCTGTGCTCATGCAGGTCACATTTAGGGGTGCCAGTGTAAGGGCAGTACTTGGAATCACAGGACTGCTGAAGTCATCATACCTGCAGTGAATGGAACAGCATCAACGTGGAGAAGGGTCCCCAGCAACTCACCTCCGATACAAATTTCGTTGTTGCATCACTTAAGGTTTTCAGCATTGGGGTGGCCTCAGCATAAAACAAAGACATTCGATTTGCCAATTCATTATTTACTTCATTTTCTCCTTCTGCCTGTGTGGAAATCACTTGACATTAATTCACAATTCACAATTAAACCAACTTTGTAAATACCTTTAAAATTAAGTTCAGACCTTTGTATACAAATATCATTCAACTACTCTTTAAAAAATAGATTGCAAATAATATTAAGCGATTGTTTAAAAAGAAAAACTATCTACTCAAACCTATTAAATCGTATAATGGAATTGGAATATGTTGATGGGACATCTTATTACACAGAGACTGTTCAGAAGGCTCTGGAAGATGAAAGGATGATTATGAAGTTACACCCCATCTTCTAGTACGAACCAAAGGACCTACCCAGTACCATGATAAAATACAGGCAACAGCAGAAGGAAGGGCATCTCAGACTAGAAGAAAATGAGGAGGATTGATGAAGACTTGGGCTTTTACAAGTGATGATAAATGAACAAGATATTTCTATTGGCAGGAGGAAAATACGTTTTTAAAATGACTTAGCAGAGTACATTTTGACACATTCAGTGTAATAGACAACAACTAGTGAAAATTAGAAGTGAGACTGCTGAGAGCTTTAAATGCTACTTTATGTTTAGCATTTTCCTTACAAATAGGGATCCATTTAGAGTATTAAAAGGAGTATCAAGTAAATGTTTTAAAAAAGAAAAGGAGGAAAGAAAACCAACCCATAATAGTAGGCAGTTTCCAAAAGGTCAGAAAAGAAGTTAATATGCTACAAATTAGCTGAAAGAGAGAGAAAAATGGGCTCGGAGGTTAACAGAAAAAAGGGGAGATACAAGAGTAGATACAAGGCAAGATAGGCAAGAATCTGAATCTGAGCAATCTCACTGAGAACTTCTGACTTTGTACATAACTCTCAAGAGTGTAAGACAGTTTTGAAGATCTCTCTAAAGTCCTGGGCCTCTTGTGTAGGGATAGAGATGGCAAAGAAGCAAAAGACTGCATGTTGTTTTTATTTACCAGGTGAAAATTAAAAAACAAAACAAAACAGCCACTATACTCAGTCTCACACTAGTTGGTCTATATAAGCCCAAACTGTTGTAAAGAACAGAGAAACCCTTTACCTCCAACCTGGTGCCCATTTTAAAACAACCATTTCATAGAGATTTTTCAGTTTCAATAAATGCTGCCTTTGGAACACCCTTTATCACTCCTTACACACCTCCAGTATATGAAACTAAAAACATGAGCATAGAGCTGTGTTGTGATTTCTCCTATTTTGACACCAATTACCATAATATGGGTCCTCTGAACGCAAAGAGTATCTTCATCTGGAATTCCATGAAAGTAGAAAAAAAGCACTAAACACTGGGAGGGTAGAAGAGACTAGCAGCTCTGAAGAACCAGGGAAGAAGCTATGATGCAAGGCACAGGCCCAGAATGACTTTCTCATCAGCATGAGGCAGATGACCTCTTGCCACTGGCAGTTAATTTTCTCATTCTGAGTCAATTTTCTTCAGGATTCAGCACTGTAACCATAACCATTCATGCAAAAGTTTCGGTTCAGTTAAAATAATAATATACAAAGATTTAAAGTATCACTGATATAAAGGCAAAATGCAGTTTTATTGAAGTGGTTGTGGAAATTAAAGGCAGTAGAAAAAAGAATATATGCTAGATGGTTTGCTATAGTTTGAGCTCTCCTTCCACAGTATGGTTACTGAAAATTACAAGCTTTAACTTCTGAATAAGCTGGAGGCACAGGCTGGTGGATTTCAGTGAGTTCCAGGCTAGCCTGGTCTACATAGCAAGTTCCAGGACAGCCACTGCAATGTAAAGACCCTGTCTCAAAAAACAAAACAAAACAAACAACTCATCTAATGAGTGGGAGGGTAAATTAATGAACAAAGGGAAGAATAAAATCAAGTTATTCTTATCACCACTAAACCTAATTCATAGCAAAAGCTTACCGGGACGTTATTAATTCTCATACGACTCAATGTTCTTCTATAGTAGCTGAAGTCATTTTGTATGGCAGGATTTGTCATCTAAAGAGGAAGGACATGTATGAAAGAACACTGTAATGTATGAAAGATGACTGCTATGTATCAAATGCTAATGTAAGTTAGGTGGCAATCTAATTTAGTTTCAACTGGAAACCTAACATTCTCATGTAATTTTAACAACTACCCAGTATACTCACAGAAGCCTGTAGTACTTTTGAACTAGTCAGTGCATTTTTCCCCTTGGAGACAAGGTCTTGAAGTTCACAGAGTTCAAGGACCTTGAACTCACAGAGACCTTTGGGGTTTTGCTTTCCCAAGTGCTGGGATGCTGGAACTAAAGGTGTGTACTACCACACACAGCAGCGTTCATGCTAACCATAAAACCATAGACTGTTTCCAATTGTGGACATTATGCATTCTTCCTTTTCAAAAACTTTAGGTAATACCTTAAGAGCTTGTTTATTGAAAATATTGATATTACAAAACAAAACAAAACAAAACAAAACAAAAACAAATGTAAGGGTACTTCTTTGAATAAAATAATATGTATGTACTTTATTTTTTTGTACTCTTGTGCCCAAAATATTAATAGTAATTAACAGTTGTCTATAATACTATATGAAGTAACACAGAAACATAACTCTTCCATTTTCTAGAAAAGGTATTCAAGATCCTGAAAAATCAAGTCTCAGGACTTCAATTAAAAACAAAAACACAGAACAAAACAGTGCATGCCAAGTGGTGAAGATGCATGCCTTCAATTCTAGCACTCAGGAGGCAGAGGAAGGTGGATCTCTATGACTTCAAGGCCAACCTGGTCTGCAGAGCAAGTTCTAGGACAGCCAAGGCTGTTTCAAGAAAGAAAAACCCTGTCTTGAAAGAAAAAAATATTTTCTTAGACTTGCCCCATATTGTAACATGGGATTTATAGGTGTAAATATAATAAAAAGCTAGATGACAAGATCAACGGGAAAAAAAAGTAAGTGGTGGGGAAGAGAAAGAAAAACAATGTTTTGTATAAAAAAGGTTGAAATAAATTGGACAAACAGAAAGAAAAAAAGCAGAAAAGCAGCTCAGGATTACTTTCTGTTTACAAATTCACTGGACTCCAGTGAACACTGACCCCTGTGTACTTAGCTGGCTGCCACCTCAAAAGAGCTGCCATTTCAAATCTAGCTCTCCAGGTGGGTAGAAATCATTTAAATAGAGGTTTTCCTGCTCTACTATTCAGTGAAAAGAACATGATTTTCATAAAAAGTGCATCAGTAGACTCTACCTTGAGTTCATCAAACCGGAGTGTGAAGTGAAGAATCTCTGCAAACTGTTTAGCAAGAGCCTGCTCTCGCTCTAGATGCTGGGTGGGGGAGTATGGCGTACTAGTCAAGGCTCCCAGAAGGCCTCTTAATGCTGCTTCTAATGAAAAGAAGATGAAGAAGTTGTCAGGGAGTTCAATTCCCAATCAACATTCAGATGCACACACCCTCCCTCTGTAACCAAGACAAACCTACACTTTACCACTGCTAATACTGCACACACTCAAACTATCTACTGCAGTAATACTTAGTTTAATGAAAACTTTAAAAGAGCTAATTCTATCATAAACTCAGATTCTAAATGATGCAGAGCATGAATCTAAACACCAAGGGCACAGGGTAAACTGTCCTCTGTTTCCCTTGTCTGGTAGTTCTGGCATCAAAATGCTGAAATTAAGCCTGAAACTTGATCAAATGTAGGCAAATACTAATTTTCTCTTTAACATCCTGTCAGACTTTCTATACCTTTCTTCTGCTCTAAAGGCTCTCAAATTTTGTTTCCTAATGACATCAACTTATGTATGAAATGAATACAGAGAAAAATTAATCCCTGCCCCCACACTGAAATTGTTCTCTCCTTGTCTTCTCATCTGCTCTTTTACCTTATAAGGCACATATACCTCACATTCCAGCCTTTACACTGCAGGTGAGGTAGGGTTTTAACATGGTAATTTGATTATTACATTACCCAGCTTACAAAGTTCTTGAGCTAGAACAAGAAGAGGAAACAACGACTGACCAGAAGAGAGGAAGCCCCTGGAAGGAGTTCTCCTTTAGAGACAACTGTCAACACCAGACCTTTAATTGTCATAAGAAAACTCAAAAGACATGCCTTGGGGGGTGGGGGTGGAGTGACAGACACAACACAGTCAACACAAAGGAACACAATTATTGTGAATGCTTTTGCTTTTAAATCTTTAATGTTTTTGGGCAATGCAGCGTGTTTGGGGTGTAACTCAGTTAAGACAGTGCTTGCCTAGCAGGCTTGAGGTCCTTGGTTCAATCCCCAATACCATAAATAAACCTGGTATGCTTGCCTTAGCAACCAGAAAGTCAAAAGAGAAATATCAAAAGTTCAAAATCACAATGGGGGAGGAGGGAGCACCTAACCCTATGGAGTTGAAAAGGCAGGCAGATCTGTAAGTTTAAGGCTAGTCTGGTGGTCTACATAATGAATTAAGGCCAGCTAGGACCACATAGTAAAAACATGTCTCAAAAAAAAAAAAAAAAAAAAATCATAATCAAAGTCAAAGTCAAAGTCAGGAGAGTAGGAGATCTATAGGACCCCCATGGTGGGAGAAG
Source organism: Uromys caudimaculatus (assembly GCA_028551405.1). Taxonomy (NCBI): domain Eukaryota; kingdom Metazoa; phylum Chordata; class Mammalia; order Rodentia; family Muridae; genus Uromys; species Uromys caudimaculatus. The sequence continues at coordinate 35,872,584 of CM052718.1, read as the reverse complement.
GAAAAAAAATACCCAACTACTGTAATCTGAATTCCACATCTGTTGTTCTGTGACACAGATAAACATGCATGTATCTGCCTGAATTTATGTTATATATGTACGTGCACTACATGTGTGGTGCCCACAGAGGATAGACATTTCTGGAAATGAAGTCACAGATGGTTTTGAACCAACACACGGGTACCAGGAATCAAATCCAGGTCTTCTGCAAGAGCAACAAGTGTACTTAACTACTGAGTCATCTCTGCAGATAATAATAATAATAATAATAATTTATTATTTAATAAATGTTAAAGAAAGAAAAAAAAAGGTTCAAGGCCACCTTCAGACACAGTCAGCTCAAGAACAACCTAAGCTATCAGAGATCCTGTCTGAATCAAAAGCAAACAGTTCACTACTTAAAAAGAAAATTAGCAGTTTGGTAGTGGTGGTGCACGCCTTTAGTCAATCCCAGCACTTGGGAGTCAGAGGCAAACAGATCTCTTCAAGGTCAGCTTGGTCTACAGAGTGAGTTTAAGGACAGTCAGGGCTACAAAGAGAAATTCTATCTTGAAAACCAAAGGGGAGACAGACACACACACACACACACACACACACACACACACACACACACACACACACACACGCAGGTAGCTGCCTCAACAAGAAAGGCTCATGGGCCTCAGACCAACACAAACACAGAAAATTTCTTTGGCCAATACAATTGTCAACAAAACTTCTATCTTCCAATGAGTCTGGCAACATTAGCCTTATAACTCTAAGAGGATGCAAACATTAGGGTCTCTCTTCTAAAATGCATGATGTGTATGTCTTCAGTTTAGGCCAGGAGCTCTCTCATTGGTACTGCAACACTCTGAGAAGTTTGTACAACTTGATAGTTGTTGGTATTCCTCGGGATGTCTGGTATTTATTCTCATCTCTGGCTCCACAATAGAGGGGTAGGTAGAGAAGTAGGAGAGGTTTAAGAGATTTAGGCAGAAGACTGAACAGACTGTAAGTCTAGATAGAATACTGAAACTCTGGGCATGATCAAGATTGTTCAGCTAATAAGAGTCAAACAGGGCTATTATGCCTCAAGAGCCTAAGCTTGAATTATTATTGAGCTTAAAGACCTAATACATATTTGAGATACCAAATTTGTGTGGCCATTAAACTATCAGCCAGTCATTCAACAACACTAAGTCAAAGAAATGCATCCTGTTAGCAAGGGAACTAGAAATATTATTAACTGACTTGAGAAGTAGGGTAATCCACTAGATCTCCAAGTTTTACTTTACTCATGACTTTACAGCCACCAAGAGTTCTCTTATGAAAGGCTCAAGGCCTGCTACAATAGCAGGAACATCAAGCTTTTGCTGTAGATTGTTACTATATCCTCTACTGGAGTGAAACAGCATCCACAAGACACACTTACCAGATTAATCCTAACATCTAAAATATCAGAAAACACTGAAACCCACCCACTTGTGTTTGTTTTTCCATTGTCCAATGATACCCACTAAGGGACCAAGACAGCTTCAATAGAATCTGAGCATTTTAACTTCAAAGGATGCTAAGTGTTAACAAGGTAAGAAGGAGTGTATACAGTAGTCAAATAAATCAGGATGAGAAGACCTAAGTTGACAGAGATTACAGAGGATGCAAAGCTACAGACCATAGAGACACTTCACTAAAATCCAAATAACTGAACAAGAACTAATTTTCATGCTTCAATTATTTTTTCATGCAAAAATAACCTACAGCTTTAACTCATAGTAAGAAACATTTGGGGGCTGGAGAGATGGCTTTCCAGAGAGCAAAGGACCAGGAACAGGGTTCAATTCCCAGCACCCACATGGCAGTTTACAACTGTTTGTAACTCCAGTTCCAGGGGATCTGGTACCCTCACACATACATACAAGCAGACACAACACCAATGTATATTAGGAAGGAAAGAAGGAAGGAAGGGAGGGAGGGAGAGAGGGAGGGAGGGAGGGAGGAAGAAAAATAAATAAATGAACACAAACTTGGTGCACAAAAGTGAGGACCTGAGTTCAGATATCCAGACCCCACAGAAAAGTCAAGCATGGCAGCATATGCCTGTAACACCAGTCTAAAGGGTAAGCTTCTGGTTTAGTAAGCAACCCTATCTCAAAGATGCAGAAGAAATCATTAAAAGACATTCTAACAATCTCTGGCCCAACAGGTGACCCAACACATCACACTACATCACACCACACCATACCACACCACACCGCACACACCCACAGTTTTTTAAAAGCATATTTATTATAAAAATACTTCTCCAATTCTTGTCTGATTATATCTAGTGTTTGTCCTAAGGGTTAAGATGCTGCTCAGTGGCAAACACGTGCCTACCAAACACAAGGCCCTCAGTTCTACCCCAATATGAGGGGTGGGGACTTAAAATAGTCTGTTATCAGGCTAATGTAGTTTCTTATACTGAGATCCAAAGAAATCAGATCTCCTTCTGTAAATCACAACTTGCTGAGGAAAACAGTCTAAATTCAAAAGCCTGAGCAGATTATGAGTACACCAACATGTGTTCACATATAGTCTGTTGTACCTGCTCAACAGATACACAGTCAACTTCAGGACTGTAAACAAAATCACCTACGTAATTCCGGACCTAATAAGCAGGTTTTCTTACCAGGAAAGTAAAAATTACAAAGTTTTAAGCTTACCTAGTCTCTGAGAAAATTCGTAAAATTTCTTTAATTTGCCTACTAGTGGCACGACTGCACCCCATGCTTTCTCTTGCAACTTCTCATCGGCTGGATGCTGGATTGCCTTAAAAATCCAAGAAACAAAAAGTTAAGATTTATAAAAGCTACAACAGTGTTTTTTTTTTTTACATTAAGGAAAAAGCTTTGGTTTTTTTGGTTTTTTTTTTTTTTTTTTTTTTTTTTTTGGTTTTTCGAGACAGGGAAGGAAAACGTTTTAACAAATGAAGGAGATCTGGATATTTAAAGTATAGAATTACAGACACAGAAATTCCAAGTTTCCTGGACTTTCTTAACTCCACAAGATTTTTTTCCCAATAGATAATGTAATAATAAAATCAACATTGTTTGTTAGCTATATTACAACTTAGTGTCATTTAGATCCACAAAAAGAAAATGTTTTATACCGTTTCTGCTATTGTAGAGACACTCTTGGTATGTCTTCAGGAAGAAACAAAGACAGACAACACATGAAAATACCAACTCTGAGGAAGGGCCAAGAAGTTGTAATTCAACTTGCATGGTCTACACCAGTTCTAAGAGACCTAGTCAACAGGAACCTGAATCAACCTGAAAAATGCAATTTAGAAATATTGCAAATACTCATTGTTTTGAGCTAAAATGCTTTTCTGGATTCAAGTTTTTTCAGGCTTTCCTGAGTAAGAGGATAGGAAAAAAACAAAAACAAAAAACAAAACAAAAAACAAACCAAAAAACCCAGTTTCAGATCTAAAGGGAGGAAATCAAGACAAAGCTGGGGCTGACGAATATACACAGACCTCTGTCAGTGCTGGTCCTTCAAGCCATTTTGCTGTCTCTTCTGAGTATGGAGTTATTCCCAGGTGAAAGAGTTTTCTTAATTTTACCTTCCTTTTGCCTACATATGCTTTCTTAATCCTTTATCAAACTCAGTGTGGTTTTTTCTTCTAACAACTTGCTTTCTGTAACATTTTAAATAACCCAAAGTTACTATCTGAAAGACAAAACTCTGTAGCTATGGCAGGAGCTGCTTTGTAAGGGTCACTAGGCATGGCATGTTTAGTTCCCCCAAAGGCACTAGTACTGAATCTATCCACACAAAAACAAAACTCAAGAAAGCAAAATAAAATTGAACCCAGCTATTAAACTTTTGTGAATAAATTAGGTGCAAATAAATAAATAAATAAATAAATAAATAAATAAATAAATGGGCTGTGTAAGTAATTCACTAAATACACTTCTTAAGCGTTTTCAAAATCACGGTCCTACTATGTAGCCCAGACTGTCCTCAAACTCATGAGCCCCCTGCCACAACTTCCCAAGTTCTGAAATACAGGTATGTGCTACTACGTCTAGCTGATATTTTCAAATTTTGAGTGTTTTAATAATTTTTTGAATAATTTTTAGATACAGCAGGAGCCTAAAGCCAGTATTACTCATGTTAGAAATACTATCATGTAATAAATAATCCTAACTTCATATAAACAATCTTTAATAACATGCTAATATATCTGGGGGGAAGCCCAGACTCAGTTCATCTTATAACAAGTCATGTAAGTTTGTTTATTATTCAGGAAACAAGCAAAGAAAACAGTTTTCTTTGATTTCCTCTTAAGTATCCCAACTTATGAAGGTCTAGACACTAACACATCCCACCATACACAAATGTGCCTGCAGATGCTGTCTACTGTCTCCAGTGAGTGAGCTACTTCCAAGGACCTGCTTTGCCTTATGGAACTGAAGACTACATGTTCCTTCATGGCTAACATTCCATGGATCTCTCTAAGTGTCTGCTTCCTTCACCTGTCACTTCAGATGCACTGCTGTTGGTAAGGTTTTGGGCCAGTATTCATAACAGCTCAACATACAAGATGGCACTTAGTAATGTCAATGGCAAAGCTATCTTGAAACTCATTTCAAATCTGTTAAAATTTAGGGCAGAACTCAACACTAGTGGAGGTTCTTATTCCCCCCACTAGCAGTTTATACTAGAGAACATACTTGTCTTAATTCATAATTACTCCTTTTAAGGTTATATGTTTAACATACTGATTTACTTATATGTATGTTTTATCTGCATGTATGTCTGTGAACCACAAGCATGGCTGGTGCCCGGAGGCCAGAGGTGTTGGACCCCCTAGAACTAGAGTTACAAATGGAAATGAACCACCATGTGTGTGCTGGGATCAAACCACCCACAACTCAGGCCTCCTGGAAGAACCAGTGCTCTTAACTGCTGAGCCATCTCTCAAACCATATTTATTCCATTTAAGAGTCATATTTCGTAAATGTTATTTAATATGTATTCAAGTCCATATCCTTAACAAGCTACCAGGAAACAGTTTGTGTTATTTCATGCCAGTACTATGCTACACTTTTTATATGATGTTTTATAATTTTATTACCACAAAAATGTTGCTAGTTGCTTCAATTTTATTATGATGAGTTAAGGAACCATTATTCTTTACACTTTTTCTTATTTGGAATATACAGATACAAGTACCTCATTTTAAAGTACAAATATTTTTAGAGTTTTTGTTTTTTGATACAGTGACCTCTATTATGAAGAGGCCTCTTGATAACCATTTTACAGTGTCAATTTGCACTGACTTAATAGGCTGTTTTCTTCACAAAAGAAACTTCTTCACAGTGATATGTTTATTCGCAAAACAATAATTTTCTGTTGTCTGTTTTTCATAGGCCACCTATTACAGCTTCAATAGTTATCAGTTCTTTGTAACCTACATGTACTCAGCACTGTCCTTTCATGTGAACTGCTTTTCTACTATTCAGAAACCTAATTATACCTATGCACCCACACATCTCTTAAAACTTCAACTGCCTCAACACTGTATCTGCCTAACCCACAGATAATGTGCTCCTAGTTCTCCAGTTTGCATATTTTATTACTATTTTACTTATATACTTCTGTGTTTAATTTCCTTTTGTTATTTGTTTTGTTGTATTAATTTGTTTTAATTCAAGATAGGGTGTTACTCAATAGCCCAGGCTGGCCTCAAAACTCAGGGCATCCTCCTGCCTCAGCCTCACAAGTGCTCAGATTACAGGTATGAGTCAGCACACATAACTTCTTTGTCCTTAAGTCTTTTACAAACAGTAAGTGATGGCACAATAAGTTACAGTTAAGTCGCAAAGTCCAATAATGTCAGTCTCTTACACTGCTTTATATTTTCCCCCTAGTACTTTTATGTTCTTTAGTGTTATATGGTTATATTTTTGCTTCCCTACACAAGCCTTTCGCATGCAAACACAGAGCAATCCTTCTAATGGAAAATTACAAAACCCTTTTCAATCCTAAGAGTTCTATTTATAGGGAGAAAAATATACAAGTGTCTTTGTAATGAATGAGGTTTTTTTCTTCATTTACTGTAAGAAGTAACTGAAAAAAAAACCCTATGGTGAAGTGATAAGATTTCATCGATATATAATCAACACGAAGATAACATCAAACTCATTTTAAAATAGTCTGTGAATTCTTGTGACTTATAAGGAAAAAACAATTTACTGCATAGTTAGTGAAGCTATTTTGTTTTGCTTCCATGTCTGAGTTTTCAAATTATATTTAAATGTTGTCAGTATTTGATTTCATAGTAATAGCCACAGTCTTTCACTCACAAAAATGTTAACATTTGGACTGGAGAGATGGTTAAGAGCACTGACTGCTCTTCCAAAGGTCCTAAGTTCAATTCCCAGCAACCACATGCTGGCTCACAATCATCTGTAATAGGATCTGATGCCCTCTTCTGGTGTGTCTGAAGACAGGGATGTACTCGCAATAAATGAATGAATGAATGAATGAATGAATGAATGAATGAATGAATGAATATTAAGATTTAGAACGATAGCAGTAGTTTAGTTCGCAGCTCCAGTATTTATTTCCTCAACAGTTTACACCTAGCTAGGCACGGAATATATAAGAACCCAGCATTTAACACTGGAGCTTGATGGGTGAGTGGTATAGACATAAACACCAAGACATCATTATTGTTTTGAGGTTCATGAGTACCATAAAAGACACATGTATAAAGTACTAGGAACACAGAATAAGGGGAAGGAGGTTACTAACATGTGATGGAAAGAAAGGGAGGGCATTCTACACCAATGCAAAGGTAAGATCGCTCTGCAATACAGCTTGGTCACAAACAGGAAAAGACTGCAAGTCATTTCAGTGTCCATCCTCCCTTATACTAAAGAGCAAACAAGTAACCACAACATCCTCTTCTTTCTGCACTGTACTCTAAGGTGCTACTACTCCAGACATCAGAGAATACTCGATTGGGAACCCAAAAGACTGGTCTTTGATGACCTCTGTACTACTTGATACTGAGAGTAACAGAAGCAAGGAGGGCAGGAACAAAGCACAGGCACTGCCTTCAAGAAATGTGATAAATTCAGGTCTAGAGGCAAGAGAGTTTGAGCACTGTATCAGAGTAGGTTAAGGACATTCAGAGGAAAGAAAGGCAAATAAAAGTGTAATTAAGAGAAAACATAGCTAAAGAAAGTAAAGTTCTAGACTGGAACTTGAGGATAAAGGTAGAGCTGGTCCTGGAAAGAAGCAGGGGAGTTTCTGTTTCTGAAAAATAGAAATACAGAAGGGAAGCCAACTCAGAGAGCAGAACAGAGGCAGAGAGGCCCCTCACTGCACACGTTCCTTGTAGCAGAAGACTATGAGACAAGAGGCAGGTGGGGAGGGGCTGGAGGTGAAAGAGCCATCTTGGGAGGTTTCACATTCTCCTAGGAAGCTTCGGAACTGAAAAGCAGAGTGGGTGGTAGGAGGGTGCTGGGGAGGGGAGCCAGAAAGTAACACTTTTTTCTGCACAAGAGGAAAGCATAAATAAATCATTCCCAAAGGAAAACCTAATTTTCATGTGTGACTATATCAGACAGAAATGTTATTAAATCACATACGAGTAGGTAGCACTTCCACTTTGTAATACCCCTCTGTCCATGAAGCTCTGTAACCACTTTTGAAATAATGCCAAGTGCTCTTTAAATATAACACTTCCCAGGACAAGACCAGAAAACAATAGAAATTAAGCCAAGGTGACAAGTAGCCAGTTGGCCTTTACTGCTAAGTGCCTATATAAATTATAAATGTTACCTCTCGTATTTCGTGGCCAGCTCCTCTGTATGACTGCAAGTCTTCCAAGATGCCTTCTGCATCTTTTAACACTACATTCACCTGATTATATATTTCCTTCTCAGACTCTGTAGGCTGGGCATCTAAACAGCATGAAAGCACAAGAAAATTTACAGTGGCATGAATATTTTAATACATGTATTAACCAAAAGCAATTAATAACCTAATTTCCAAGGATGAGTTAGATTTTTGTTCAATATAAATTTTACACTTTTTAGAAGACACATTTAAACTAATTTCAAATTTATACAAACTATAAAGAAGCAAGAGAAAAGTAAATATTATGTGTTTAATTTAATTTACAAATTATGGTGGTATATCGAACCAATCTGAGAATTCTAATTAAAATTTAGACTGGTACTACTTATAGTTTTGGGTCTTTTTAGATAGTCTCATTACACAGCACTGGCCTATTACATATTATGTACCCCAGGCTGCCTTTAAACTTGTAAATCTTCTGCCTCAGTCTGAATGCTGAGATTACAAAAAGGCATTATCATTGTCTGATATGCTTAATAATCACATTTTTGTATTGCATGCCTCACTGTCACTAATGAAACAAATGAAGCATCACTATTTTATTTTGATGCAATAGAAATGAAGTCTACCTATTAAAGTATCTTGCTCATCTACAGTTTAAAGCTACTTCATTTTCCTTTATTTTCCTGTACAGTTCATTTTAGTTTTAACGACTGAGGTTTGCTAGGGGCCATTTTAAAATGTCTGAACAACTGGGATCATATGAGGTTATGAGAGAGGATAATATACTTAAGACCAAGCCTATGGCAGTCTCACTGAAGCTCTCTATTGGTGAGTATGAGGGCCAAGGTCCCTGTGCAGGAGTTCAAACTGCAAGCCCACTCCAGGACCCCTGAACAGGTGACGGGGGAAACTCCAAGCCCACTACAGAACCCCTGAGCAGCTGATGGGGTGCTTTAAGCTACATGATCACTGCTGAGATTCTGAACTGACAAAGCAAAAGCTGACTTTCTACATATCTAGGATTGAGGAGGAGAAAACGAAAGGAGTAATTACAGTTATAAATATTGGGGTACAAACATACGGGCATCTTTACCACTAGTGGTGCTACCCAATAAACATGTTAAAAGGTGACCAAATCTGGGTTTTTCTCTGTCAGACAAAAGGTAACAGAAATCTCATTTTTTAATAGCATGCTCATTTGTTTCCTCTAAGGGTAAGTCTTTTTAATATACTCTTTTCTATTTTGAGACAAAAAAAAAAAAAAATAGACTGCTCAAGCAAAGAGCTTTTCATAAGCCTTTCCAACTAGAGCACACTCAATACTACAAACAAGGTATAAAGTATGTAAAATAATGCCATAAGGAAGAACTATGTGGGCAGGACTCCTCCATGCTAACAGGTTATTTTTAGGGGAAAGAGAGCTAGTCCAAATTTAAAAGATAAATTCAGAATACTTCTGGCCAGACTCACTGTTTATCAATAATATAAAACTGCGTCCTAGGCTTTATACCTATTTGTTCCCTTCCTTAAAAAATTAAAAAAGAAAATTTTATTTCATACATGAGACTAAATGTAAAAACATCTTAAATTCTATCTTTATTTTATGTTTGGGGTAAGTAATGATTCAGTTCCCCCTATTATCTGCCAACTAGTCAATAATACACAACATATTTAAAATGAACAAATACAGTACCCAAGTTTAAATTTAATATACATAATACAGCACTACAGAAACAGTAAGAAAACAGTGTGGAAAGCCAACTTTAAAAATGTGTTTAGATATTTGTTCCCTTAGTAACTCTTTAAAGATAAAATTACAATAATTAAAAGAGGAGCTACTAGAAATATTAAAAGATGGTGTACAAAGTTACAAAAGTTCTACTAAGAGTAAATACTGAATGTAGATAAATGTTTAGATTTATAAATATCAGGTTGTCATTTTAAAGCAGTACTGTTTCCATATACAGCCAGACCATATTTTCAAAGCAATAATTAGACACACTACTTAAAAAAAGCATACCCATCACTTTTATACTTACACCAGATGCAGCATAGAGAAATACTTTGTACATGCAAAAATGAAAGTTCAGTTCTTTCTCATATGGATTGTGGAACTACAGACACAACATCAATAGACACATAGTTTGAAGTTATGAGGTGGGATTTAATGACAAAGGACAGTATTTTATCTATTATATATTGAAGGCATTTGTATCATTTGAAGACTAAAATATGTATCTTTGGTGTGGTGACTAGGCTAGTAACATAAAAATGTGACACTGAGTTTGCATACAAACGAAACATTATCCAGGAGATTTAAATAGACCTTGTAAGTAGTTAATAACTAGCAAAGGTATAGTGAGTACCAAGAAATTTAAAATAAAGGAGAAGATTCAAGTTTCCCTAAGAGGCAAAAACACCCAGCACCACACTGATCAAACATCTTTTAGACTGTCACAGGAAAGTCACATTTATAATTTTGAAAGCTGCTGAAGACTGCTGTAGAAATGAAGACAGACAGAAAGAGCAGACAAGTAAGCACTGCTTTACTGAAAGCAAATCATGCAAAGGGTGAAATACTAGGGAGGAAGAAAAAGACTGTAAAATAAAGCATTTCTTTAAAAAAAAAAAAAAAATGGCTTTTTCTATATAATGCAACCAAGACTTGTCACTTTGATTTTTCATAGCTTTACTTTTCCAAGGAAAACACACCACATAGCTGAGAACAAAATGATACTCATTTGAATGTAAACAATCTATCTACTGAGGGAAGACATGGTCATTGCTAATCAGGCTTAAATGTATATTCTATTAAATGGAAACTAGGACATGTTCCAATTGTTCTTATTGTTTGAAGGCAAAATTAAATATTTTAATCATATCATACCAATTTCCTACCAGGTAGAAAAATTCCCTAGAAAATTCTAGCAAAGAATCATTGAAAGTAATCAGTAAAATAGGAGATAGTGGGTATTTTTTAAAAATATGAAAGAAGAAATAAAAGGGATCAACATAAAAATTACAATTGTGATATAAGAGCTTACAGCTCCAACCTTACGATCATTTATTCAGTAAATACCTAAGTTCCATCAAATAAGGAACCAAAATGCATACAGTACTCCACTAGCACAGTACACAGGCTCAGTATCTAGCAGACTTGTCCTAGAATAAGGCAAAAGGTATTGAAAATATGCAAAAGATTAACTGGAAAAAAAATAACAGCCTTAAAAGTGAGTACTAATTTTTTTTTTTTAAAGGGAAGACAGGCAACACAAAAGATTTGAGAAGAAATGACTTAATGGGAAGGCACCCTGGACAAGTAGAAAAAGAAGATTCTGTTTCTCGCTTATAACCATTTTTATAAAAACTCTATTTTGATTTGCTTTGATAGACATAAATCAAGTTTAACAAATACTAAGCTTCTAAGCTGAGAAGGGGCACAAAACCAAGTCCTTCTTCTGTTCTATGAACCAGAATTGTGTGAACCACTGACATAACAGTTGTCAAAGACTTACTAGAATGAGCTATTAATTAACAATCTTAACAGTGGGTAACTCTAAGAATTAGAAGAAGCTATACAATGTTGCCATTTTGGTATGTTATGTTAAATTTTGCTGTCATTAGCATATCTGCTGCCAAATATTATGGAACAATCCTGAACTTACTGTCTTAATAGAACTTCAGAGAAATTCCTGTCCTTAAAAAGTATGTTTTGCAGAGCACAGAATGGTATCCATCTTAAAACCACTGTGCACGTTGCTGCTGCTTTCCACAGTAACCTTCCTAACTGAGCTGTAATTATTGCAATTCACGCTCCAACACCCAAGTCTAGCATCCTCTTACTGAACTTGTACTTTCTGATCTATACCCTAAATGTGAATATGTAAATGGGACTGTGAGTCTTCACTTCTCTATTCTACTAGACAGACTAAGGTCCCCATGGCAGCAGTGAAACAAGAAGCTAGCTCTCAAGTGTAAACCTGTAAAGGGGTATGGGTTAAGGGAATAATGACTTCAACACAGTTTTCATTTATATAATAAATTATTAAGTACCATAAAATTATGTTTAAAATTCATGAGATTATATAATTTGATACATTCTGATGCCCAAAAGCTAAACACAGAATGGCATCTGTCTTAACACCACTGTGCATGTTGTTGCTTCTTTCCAGTGTCCTTGGAGAGGGTGTGCAAAGCTGGGTCCAACCAATAAGGATGACCAGAATAATAGATCTAAATTACTTTGGTGACCTGAATATTATTCCACTTCTAGAAAAATATGATACTCTAACTACTTTAATCAAATAATATGGTTGTATTAAAACAGCAAAAAAGAATTGGCAGATCTGGTACATAATAGTTACCAGTTAAAGAGGAGTTATCTAATGGTCTTTATAGTAGCTTAATGATAAAGTTCCCAAATCCAAAATTGAGTATTTCTTTAAAAGAGGAAAAATATGTTTTAAAAAAAAAAAAAAAAAAAAGGTATAAGATAAAATTAAGACCCCACAAGTATCAGAAACCAAAGAAAATGTACCTCAGCATCTGAATTCTAAGTTAGGAGCAAATTCTAGCCTGGTACACAGTGTGTCTTCACTGAGGCCTCTTTTACGGTATACTATCAAGTAGCAAAGCAAAAATTCTTTATTGGATGATAAAAGCAACAGGTATCATTTAAAATGTTTTAAGCTGGAGAGTTGACTCAGTGGTTAAGAGCACTTATTGTTCTTTCAGAGGACCCAGGTTCAATTCCCAGCATCCATATGGCAGCTCAGTGCTGTCTGCAAACTCCAGTTCCAGGGGGAGCTGATGCTCTCCTCTGGTATATACCAGCACCACACACGTGTGCACAGATATGATGAAGGCAAAACACACATTTTTTTAAATATTAGTGCTTCTTAAAAGTTTACTTTTAAAGATTCAAACATAGTTTTACACTATGGATTATTTTTGTTATGACTTGAACCTTTTCCTCCACTATATTAGGTATTCAAAATGTGAAGATAATGATGCAAATGCCCCCACCACAGCCCTGCCAGCCAGGATCTAGTAATCTTTTCAAGTTCTACATTTAAATTATGATTCATACTTTAACAGACAGAATACTAGCTTAATAAAAAGATCAAGTGCCAAGTCTTGAACAAGATCTTGACTATTATCAAAGTCAAGATTCTGCAAATGTAAGACATTTGGGACAAAGGAAAAAGACAGAAGAGCAGAAAAATATAGAGGACCAAGTTTCAAACAGAGCAAATAAACTAATACAGCTTTACTGTAAGTTGCCTCATCTGGAAGAACATTCTTTAAGTCAGCAGTCTGCTCAACATCCTCAAGCTGATTAAAATCCATGCTGAACATGCACTTAGAACAGCACTGTCCAATTGTTGAGAAGGGTCAAGAAAATAATGTTCATCTGATGCACTTTCCCTAAAATCCCAACAATTTTAATGGTCTTGATTTTGGCCTTCTCCTTTATTAGCCTACACACCACCCAGACTGTAACAGATTTTTGTACAAATGTACTAAAATTAGGAACACATCAGAGACTACAAAGTATCCTACAAAATGAAAATATGCATGTATGTATGTATGTATGTATGTATGTATGTATGTATGTATGTATGTATGTATCAATCAATCATTACCCTGGCTTAAAGGATAAATTGTGGAAATGTGCCATAAAATAGAATGAACTATATAAAAACTAAATTGAAGATGAAAAATAAACAACCCTCTTTTCAAGTTATTTGCTTTTCAAAATCAGAAAATTTTAAGTACTTAAAACTCTGTTCAAATATAACAAAACACATGATTTACAAATATCTCTTCACCCTTTCCTAACAATTTTCTAATTATCCGTTAAAATAGCAACATTCACACTATAACATCAATTTAAAATCATTTTTCTCAATTAAACAATCAGACAAGCTGAAGCAATATTGACAGCCAAAAGCCAAAGCAGAGCATGCTCGGAGCTCAATGGCACTTACCTGCCGCTCTCAGACCACAATACAACAATAAGTCATGCAACACAGAACAGATACAAGGCAAATTACTTAAAGGTCTGTGAACCTATTATTTTTCTTTTTACTCAGAGTCAGAATAAAATGAATTCCTGAAATGCACAAAATCATTTAAGCTTCTTAAATTATCTGTAAAAATTTTATAATTTAGGTTCACACCTTTTAATAGTATGCCCAAATTACTGAGCTCTGAATAGCCTTCAAGAACTGATCCAAGTTTAAAATACTTTATATATACATAAAGAATAAGCAAAGCCTGGTCCATTTTTTTCTCAATTATTTAATACAATTTTCCCTCAAATACTGCTTTTTATTAGCAGATTTGGAGGCAGTGGTTTTTTCATTAATTTTTTTCATGAGTGTTTTCATTATTATAGGGCTTACATAATAAAATAACTGCCAATTAAGAGACACAATCTTTTGGAAATTCAAAGAGACACTTTATTACTATAATTTACTTTATAAAATGATTCAGTTCTAGAAGGCACCAGAAGTTTTAATCAAACAATTCATAGCTCAGTCATGCAAAGCAGTTAAAAAGATGGCAAAGTGGAAACATTCATTAGTGCAAGACAAACGCAGTCTACTGCAGGCAAAGAGAAATAGATATAAAATCATCTTCTCACTTTCAAAATCAAGGAAAAAATTTGGCCCCTGCTCAAGGTCTGTGCATGTCAAAACTTTAAGAAGATTCCCCATGTTAAGGTACCTGTCAAGACAAGAATGAGAAAGAGAAAATATCCCTTTATAAAAAGAACATCTGAAATTTACTTAAAGAAAAAATAGTAACAGGGAAAATGTTCATTAGGCCATGAATTCATCCTTCAGGTTACCCAGACTGTGCTCTGGCAGACAGCAAACCGGGTTCTCAAGGTTGATGTGTAGGACCTAGAGGTGAAATATGGGTTTTCCTGTACATAATGGCACAACTGTTGCTCTAATTCTTCTCAAAATTCTCCCAAGACAAGTTTCATTAATGGCCTTATAATGAAAAATTCTTTAAGTATTCCAATAGTGCTAGTATTCTGAAAAAAAAAAAAAATCCAATGAAGAATTATTCACATGAAACTTTCTAAATATAGCAAGGAAACAATAATTTAAGGCCAAATATTAAGGCTTGGCCAAAGCTCACCTTCACATCTCATTTTAAAATGTAAAAATTACTTCCTTTATGCCAATGAAAATAGCAGGTATTTCTCACCAAGTCTGATTTGTAAAATTTGTGGAAGCTATTTAAAGTATTCATTTTAGATATGCAGCACAGATTTTATTTCTTAAAGCAAATAAACATAGGATAAGAGAACAGACTTGGCATAGTCACTAAAGCATACTATTAGAATGTTCATCATAAGGCTACTTGCTTCATGGACTAATGAAAGGACACCACTGGCTACAGACTCAACATGATTTTAGCAAATGAGAAACTAAAGAATTATACATATGATGGTGATGTTTGCCTACAATTAAGGGAAAAAAATCATGCAACCTTAGTTTGATTCCCCATGTTTAATTAACAAATGTTCTGGCTGGCCTTCACTGTGGTGTGAGTATAATTAATCGTCCACCTTTACCATTATGCACCAGCTGTGAAGGGCTAAAGAGACTTACTTTCAAAGTCCAAGAAAAAATGTGCTGCATTGTGGTCTATGTCCCTGGTTAGCACCTTAATGAGATTACCCATGCCAGCAAACCTAAAAATAAAAATGGCAACATCATTTAGTTCCAGTAAAAGGCTGAAGTAGAGGCCTGGGGTTCAGCAAGGCTGGTTTGCTCATAGATGCCAACAGGTGCAGGTTCACATGGTTCTCACATTGGTAACGTGGAACAACCAAGGTTCACTCAGCTGAGTTTATAGCTCCTGTCCCCCTGGTTTCACATATTAAAAAAGTTGTATAAGCAAGATGGGGAAAAGATATTTTTACATATAAATTCCAATATTTACACTTGATTAAAAGCTATACTATTGTTCTTTTTAAAGACTTCTGAGTTACATATCCTATTTAAATTAGCAGCAGTGTTTTTCAAATATGTAAATATTCAGACCATTATTTTTAAATTAATGAAGGTTTTGTCCTTCAAGTTGAATCAAATCCTATTAGAAATACAAAGACAGTATTTAAGCCACTTTTAACCATTAAAGATTGAAGTTTATCAATTAATTAACCACGTAAGAAAATTACTATACAAATCACAATATTTTTTTTCTCCTCTAAGATTCACCAAAACTTTACTATCAACTCTTAACTGAGTGTTTCAGCTGTATGCATAACATGTGACTGAAAAGTTAACCCAGCAAACACCACATACAGAACCAGCTACTGTTCCAACTTAGTAAGTTTGCAGACAAAATGCAACAACAACAACAAAAAGAAAAACCACTGGCATAAATCTTTCCCAAGATTAGCCTTGGCTCTGTGAAGGTGAAAGGTTGTATCAGGAAACCAGGCTTAAACCTAGAAGCTAGAGTAAACAGCAACCTCAAACAAAGAATACTGTCAGAACTGCTCAGAACCCCCTTCCCCTCCCTCCAATACAACATTCCTTTTCCTCTGCTAAACTGCACAGACAACATTTACATGAAAGAAAAATTTAAAGTAATGATATTTCCATCAAGGAAAAGATACCTTATTGCTCACTCTCATTCTAAAACCCTGTATAGAACTAGAACTTTAGTGCCTGTTCTGACTCCTACCTATTCTCAACACTGGTTTGTGTCCCTGTCAGCTTCCCAGGGAGGACACAAGTATACAGATGTTAACAGTTTCTTATTAGAGGCCAAAGTTAGTAAGACAAAAATATTTTGTATAAAATGCTAAACTATACTAAGTACTGAATTAGTTCTATTTCTTTCAAATAATATTCCTTACAAATCATTCCCCTTCTTTAGTAGTGTATGCATAACGTACATGTTTGTGTGCATGTGTGGATATGTGGAGGCCAAAGGTTGGTGCACAGCGTTTTCTCCAACAGCTTTCCACACTGGTTTTTGTTATTTGTTTGAGACAGGGAACTCACTGAACCCAGAGTTTATGATTCAGCGAGGCTGGCTGGCCACTGAATTCAAGGACCTACCTATCTCTTCTTCCTCAGTGCACAAATAACACGTGCATACTTTTACAACAAGCTTTTATGTGAATGTTAGGGAGTCAAACTCACCCTTAAAGGCAAGCATTTTACCAACTGAACCATAGCCCCAGCTCTGCCTTTTAATCTATACTATTTTTATTACGCTGAATGCCATGTTCAATAGAATGTTCAACATTCTGTTTTGTACAATGTTTCTTGAAAGTGAATTCAGTAAGTCAGAAGAAAACATCTAATAGTTCACTGTAATTATATACATTGTCAAAAGTTTAATACCAAGCTGTTTTTGAGAGAGGGTTTCACTATGTAGTCCTGACTACCTGGAATTCACTATGTAGACTAATTATATCAAGCTTTCATACCCAAGGAAAAAGTAATCATTTTCCTTAAATCATCAAATCCAAATTACCTCAAGAGGAAAGGGGAGTGAAAAGTGGCTCTATTCCTTTTGGCACAAAATAGTAGTGGAAGTTTGAATGAGAATGTCCCCAGCAGGCTTAGATAGTTGAACACTTGTTCTGCAGCTGGCAGTGCTGTTCGGATAGGCTTAAGAGGTATGCTCTTACAAAGGAATGTGTCACTGAGGGTAAGCTTTGAGGTCTGAAAGCCACATAGCATTCCCAAGTTTGCTTTCTCTGCTTTTTACTTTCAATCCAAGATGTGAGCCCTCAGTACCTTGCTCCAGCTTGTGCTAACATGCTTCCCCTGCTATGATGAACTCTTAACCCTCTAGAACCATAAGCCCAAATGAACTCCTCTGCAAGCTGCCTTGGCCTTGATGTTTTAACACAGCATCAGAGAAGTAACTAATACAAAGGCTTCCAACTTATCAATGGATTTCAAAGTTCTAAGTAGAATAAGGCCCATTTTTAGCCCATTTGTGTCAAGAATGTTGCCAAATGGCATTTTAAAAGCAGTCTTCCTAACATACCACCATCATAGTACAGAAGGGAGAAATAAGGGAACAATATGTACACCATGCCACCTGCAGGGAAAATGTTGGTACTAGCTAAGTTTGTTTTCCCACGTCCCCTTCTTTAAGTCTGCTGGTCTCCAGCGATCATGCCCTAATGTGGACCTACACTCCTCACCACTGCAACATACCTGGTCTTGACCTACTCATTCCACAGTGTGATGATGTAGGATTTCTTGTCTTTTACCCCAATATAAATGCTTACTTTGAAAATGACTGCTTATCCAGTGTTGCTCAATCTTGGCACCACTTGACTTCTTAATTCTTTTGTTACTACTGAGGGCTACCTCACACAGTGACATATTTAACAGCATCCTGAGCCTCAACCCACTAGAAACCAGTAAAACTGTGCATGCTCATAAAACCACAATGTGGTAATCAAAAAAATGTCCCACAAATGTCCCCTTAGGGCAAAATTATCTCTGGGAGAGAATGACTGATCTAGCACAACTGTTGCTCAATGTCCATATTCACTACGGATAGCTAAGGGTGTCTCCAAATAGTGACAAGTGTTTCTCAGGAGGCACAAGTACTCCTGGTTGACAGCTGCAGCTTTCAAATACATGACCATAAATACCAAAACATGCTCTGAATAGCTATCCCAAGGGATGACTTCATACATTAAAAAAAAATCTCCTCAGATCTCCCACCATTCTCCCATGCAAGAAATGACCTTACTCCATCTTTCACATGCAAAATGCAAATGTTTCCAGTCTGTAACCCATTATTGAAGGGATGGAGCCAGTGGACTCCAGGAGGTTGCTGATCTAACAGGGTAAGCTACAGATGAGTCATGTGAGAGACTGTCAAAACTAAGGAGGGAGATACTAGAAGACACTCCATATCTCCCTGGTTCCCCATGTACACTCATAAGTAGTCATACTTATGCACCAACCCCCGAATATATACCACACTTTGTGACATCACAAAATCTTAATATTAGAATAAGTGTCCTTAGCTCAATTTTCTAGCCCTTGTTTCTAAGTATGGCTATGCTTTAAGGTGAGAACTTCTAAAATGAGACAAAGCTGTCCATGTCCACTTGCTTTACTAGTAACCTCAGGGTCCTCTTTTTGCACCTATTCCTAAGCCAACTCTCCTTCCAAACACTGGCTCTGCATAGCTCAGAAGAACCTCCTGTCAGCTCCACTACTGCACCATGTTTCCTATCTTCCTTACAACTCAGTTGTTAAGTATAAATAATACTGTCTTCTCCACTTTTTCAACTCCCAATCTTCTAATCCATTCCTATCTGCCTCTTAACATCTACCATTACAATGAAGCTTTCCCTGTCAAGGCCATTGAAACTAGCTTCTTGATAAAATTTAAAAGGCAATTCTCATATTTCAACTTCCAAAGTGTTTGACTAGGTTTATACTCATGATTACTTTTTTTCCCTTAGATTTATTTATTGAATGTATAAGTGCTCTATCTGCATGTACACCCATGTGTCAGAAGAGGGAGGACTTCAGATCCCATTACAGATGGTTGTGATCCACCATGTGGTTACTGGGAATTGAACTCAGAACCTCTGAAAGAGCAGCCAGTGCTCTTAACCTCCGAGCCATGGCTCCAGCCCCATGCTTTCATATACTAAATTCCTTCAAGTTTCCTTCCTATCTTATGGTTTTTCTTTTTGTGTATTCTCCCATTAGGATACATATACCATTAAGATACATGTATTTATTTCTCCTATCTTAAAATAAAACAAAAGTGTTCTATTATTCTCTTTCCTTCCCTAGTTCCTACATTACTCCTTTGTTTCTTTTTTGCAGGAAAATTCCTTAAAAGCAGTTTTCTGTGCTCATCAGCTTTGCTTCCTCTGTTAAACCTAATCCACAAAGCTCTGTGCCAAGTCCACATTACTAAACTGTTATAGCAAAGCCAACAAGTAACCGCTACGTTGTCAGTTTTCAAGTCCCACCTTATCACTGTCAAAAGCAGCTAATATACTGACATTATCAACATACTTTTTGTCACTAGCTTAACAGATATATGGCTTACTGCTTACGACTCTGCCATCCTAGTCCTTGACAGCACTGCTTCTTGCTAACATTATTTCAATGACCCTAAGTGGTCACCCTGCTTCTACCCTTTTTTCCTGACAATCTCTTATTTTAAGACAAAGTAGTCTCTTAACAGCTCACAACGAAGTATTAAGTGTTCCCTATAGCAGATTTTACTCTCAACATGATTTATTAAAGGCACATGCCAAGATCAAAATATTTCAATTTAGTATGGTAAAGTAATGAAAATTGTGAAAGCTGACTTTTTCTTCTACGTGTCTCACAATGTGTGGCTCATGTAAAATGAAATTACTTGTAAAACTGTCCTTGCATTGCTTCGGCTACAGCATACATGTGTGACATCTTTCCTATAGTGACATCTAGTGGATACACTTTCAATTTTTATTTCAATTTTAAAATGAAAAACCTCAAGTCAACTATAAAGTTTATGAAGTCATGTATAAGAAATATAAGAAATTGAGCGATGAGTACATGAAAGTAGAAGTGAACCACAACCATAGTATTACATCAGACTTTCATATCCTCTGAGTTTAATTAGAATGGCCTTCAGCTATCACAGCTAATAGCATGCAGACAACCAATACAAGAGTATTCAGAACGCTATGAGGGAAACGCTCAATATTCCTCTTAAAAAATATTATCATTAAACAACTATAGTATTCAAAATTTACTTTCTTTTTTATCTATCTATCTATCTATCTATCTATCTATCTATCTATCTATCAATCATGTACATAGTGTTCTGCCTGCATTTATGCCTGCATGCCAGAAGAGGGCCCACCATGTGGTTGCTAGGAAATGAATTCAGGACCTCTGCAAGAGCAGTCAATGCTCTCAACCTGAGCCATCTCTCCAGCCCAAAATTCACTTTCTTAAACTTAACACTCTTTAAAATTCATAACAGCAATAATTACATAATTTGTATTTCATGTCAAGAACTCAAAACGTGGCCAATTCATTACTATTCATATTATGAATATTCAATATTAATAGCAGTCTTATTTAAGTATCAAAACGCCATCCTTGATGTTTTCTGAAGAGGTATTTTGCTTTGAATTATGGCTTTCATTGTATGTCATGTTCCAAAATAAATATATGTCAATAGTCTTGATAATGATTAATCTGGAAACGCAGCCTTTTAAAATGATTTTATTCTAGTATATATTCCAAAGTTGTACTGTACTGACATAAGGGGAAGGAACAATGGGAGTGCTGATGGAAGTGTAAATGGGTATGGCTACTTTGAGAAAGAGTTTGGTGCTCAATACAAAGTACATGTGCTATATGTACCCAAAGAATTACAATCCAGTACAAATAAACTAACTCTAGCTATAAATTCCTTAAATGAGAAACAACACAGAGTATGGGAATTAAGCCAGGAAACTCCATGTGATAACATTAAAAGACGTATTACATATAGTAGCTATTTGGAGGGGAATAAGCATAACACTGGGTAGTAACTCCAAGGTTCCAATAATGTTCTAGTTCCTCAATTATTGGTATATTCAAGGAATTCTCTTATTTTTAGGTTACTATAATGTACAAATAAGGTATCTTTTGTATTTACTAATAACTAAAAGCATTTTAAAATATGTTCAGTTACTACAGAGCACATGGGTTTCAATCAAATGTGCCTAAAAAAAAAGCTTGAATTAGAATTCAGATACCCTCCCTTACTCCTAATACATATGCTACAAATCATAGATGACCTATTTTATTTGATTTAGGGTTACATAAAGGCCCAAATTGTTCTATATGTAATATATATTATCCGGTACTGCTGGTAGTTAATGAAAATCTAAAACTGTGGAATTCAGAGATAAATGGAGATACCAGATTGACAGTATAAAATGAGCAAAGGAAACCATGAACAAAGAAGAATATCTCATCCAGTCTGAGTAAGGTTGGTAAAGACTACCCAGAGGGAATTGAGTTTTAATTCTTTCTTTAAGCTGAGAAATGGCTGAAAATACACAACAACAACAACAAAAAATTAAAAAAACACTCCCTCTTTTTGTGCTTACACAACCTGTATATGACATTTCCCCACAGCCCAGTTTCTGCTAGTTATGCCAATGGAAAGCTCTGAAAAGTAAAGAGAAGGCAGGAGGAAAACAGAAGTACCCAGGCAGGACAGGTTAGCAGTTGCTGAGTAGTGGGAATGGGGTGATGGCATCAGACTGTCTTTAATTTTCCTTCCTGTAGGTGGAGTCAATACTGAAGATGGAACCTACAGTTTTGGGTATGCTAGGCAGAAACTCTACCACTGACTTTTCTCCCCAGTGCTCTTGTTATTATTCTAAGGGAAAGGGTCTCACTAATTTGTCCAGGCTAGTCTTGAACTTGTGGTTCTCCTGCCTCAGCTTCCTGAATAGCTGGAATTATGGGCCTATCTTGGCTTTCTTTCCTTTTCACTGCTCTAGTTCATCTTGTCTGTCTTTGGTTGTTGCAGTCTTTCTAATACCTTTGTATTAGAAATTCTCTGTACCATATTCTGTTCTAAAAAATTCCCAAGCTGATCTGTTTTCTTAACTCAATGCTAACTGGTCTATCACTATTTTTCTTCCTGATTGAGTTTTAAGAATTTTAAATAAGGACTTCTGTAATACTAGTTTTTGATGCCTACATAATAGGGAACTGCTTCCTCATTTAGTCCCTAACATTTCTCAACTTTGCTCATGTGTTGTTTATAGTAACACCTCAATTTGTCACCTTTTCTTTGTGCTCAGTGCTAGGTAGTAATTCTTAGTTTTAAGTAGTAATTCTTCAGAACTGCCTCACCTATTCTCAGTTTGAACCTGTGGTTGTCTGAATAAGAATGGCTCCCATAGACGCATATATTTGAATGATTAGAGAGTAGCATTAGGAGGTGTGGCCCTGGTAGAGAAAGCGTGTCGCTGGGGGTGGCTTTGAGATTTCAAAATGCTCAACCCAGGCCCAGTGTCTCTCTTCCTGCTGCCTGTTGATCCAGATTCAGAACTCTCAACTATATTATCCAGCACCACGTCTGCCTGCATGTTTTCATGTTTCACACCATGATAACGGAAACTTCTAAATGTAAGCAAGCCCCAATTAACCTTTGGAAGAGCAGTCAGTGCGATTAACCACTGAGCCATCTCTCCAGCCCCCATATAGGGGAAATTCAAACTGTGGTTAAAAAAAAAAAAAAAAAAAAAAAAAAACTCTCTTTTTTGAGAGTTGCTGTGGTCATAGCATCTCTTTATAGCAACAGGAAATTGGCTAAGCCAGGTCCCAGAACCCACATACAAAAGTTGGGCACAGAAGAAACAGGCAGATCTGTAGGACTGACTGGCCATACAGTACAGCCTACCCACCAAGCTTCAGGCTAATGAGGGCCTGTTCTAAGACTCAAAGTGGATGACATCTGAGGAGCACCATCTGAGGTTTAACTCTGGCCTCTTGTGTACCCATATGAACATGTACCAGCACATACTGATTAACAGCCAACCCTTTTATTCCTACTCCTACAAAATCCTAAAGAGATTTTTATTTACATTTACTATATACTTTATTCAGGCAGATCTATGTCACCTTACAATATCAATTACACTGTCGCTAATCTATGAATACAGTAAATTATTTGAGTTCCTTTTCTACTGCTAAACCATTTTTGAATTCTCTAGGATCAAACCATTTTTAAAGTGTCTATGGTTAGATTCTCTTAGATCTCTAGATCTTTAGATACTTTCAGATTCAGTTCACATTTTTTGTTCTTTGTTCTAATCTGCTTACTGAGACAGGGTCTCACTAGGTTGCCTAACCTGGTCTCTAACTCAGGATCCTCTTCCCTTAGACTCTTAAATTATCATGGATGGCTCTCAATTTGGCTTCCTAACATTCTGCTTTACAGTATAAGTAAGATTGGTCTGTAATTTCTCTCTCTGCACTTGGATGGCATTTTTATCAGGACTATTTTATATATAAGCTTTTTGTATCCTTTAGAGTAGTTTATAAACTACAAAACATGTAAGTTCCTCAATGACAGAAAAGTTGGCCAAAATTGTAGGGAGTGTTCATCTTTTTTATTTTTCAAACTATTTTATAGCAGACATACTCTCACAGCTAATTTCAACAAATACTTATTGGATTCATGAACTTTTTGATGAGTATGTCAAAAAAAGATTCATCAAAAAAGCAAATAGCTAATTGAGGATCATCCCATAAAACAGTATAAATGTATAATTTAAGGAATAAGCTTATAAACTGTGTTACCTATGAAATTATAATTCAAATATAAACTCCACAAAGATTACAGAAATCAAGAGCAAGGCTGGAAAGCAAATGTTTATTGCTAAGATACTAAACTGGCAGAGACTGCAAGACTTTTCCATGAAGCTCTTCCCCATCACAGAACTCATCATCTTCAATAGTGGTGCGCATGTTTATAAACATTACAGCAAGGGCCAAAATAAGTAACACCAACATTACCAATAACAACACTGTTTTTAGTTTTTGCACGGAGAATAAGGGCTAGAAACATTACTGTCCACTCCACACCAATATTCCATGCCATGTCCTTAGGCTTCTTAGGCATAAAAGAGGGAGGAGCTCAGAAATCTGCCAGAATTCCCCAAGTAGGAATAAAAGGCCAGTGCTGACCTCACTGGGGCTGAAACAGTGATCTTTAAATTGTGTTTCCACTTTCTTCTTCTCCTCACAATTTCTATTAAGAGATAAAGTATTCTACTAAGTCAGTTTCCCTTATTTTCTATGTGGATCAAGGGTTCTTAAGTTAATATCCCTGTAAGGACTAAGACATATCAAATGGTTTTTACATTTGGTTACCAATAATCATGAAACTCTTACACCAGAGAAGGGACCATCCATGCTATAATGGGAGGCTCAATCATAGCCATTTTTACCATAGTTGAATTTCCCCTATATGGGGGCTGGAGAGATGGCTCAGCAATTAAGAGCACTGACTGCTCTTCCAAAGATCCCGAGTTCAATTCCCAGCAACCACATGGTAGCTCACAACCATCTCTAATGGGATGTCTGAAGACAGCTATAGTGTACTCATATAAATAAAAATAAATCTTAAAAAAAAAAAAAAATTTCCCCTATAATATCCAAGTAGGTATCCAGTTACTGTTTAAATGTTCTTTGTAGAACTTAAATTTTAGATTTCAGACAATTTTAGGAGGAAACAAGAAAGAAATTTCAACTAGTCATTGAATATACAACATGACATAAATCCTGGCCTCAAGAATATGAAATCTATATACTAATCTGAAATCACTGTTAAATTTTCTTCATTTGTTCTAGTTCTCAGTGGCTATCAATAACCTAATCTTAAAAAACCTTCTAACTATTTAATATAACTTGAAATATCTTCAATTATGCGAAAAGGAAGTTGAAAGATTGTTACCCCTATTAGATTATTACACTATACTCACATAGGTAAAACTTACTTCTCCTAACTAGTAATTATGAGGGTTGACTTCTAAAGAGCAAAGCTTGTATGTTAAGGAGTTTCTTTAGCACTGAAGACTATAGGAACAATGGAAGTGGACCTTTCCATGGCGTATTAGTTAATTGTTTTATCCAAAGTGTCCTACAGAGGACACAGGTACTTTATCTACTACTAAATAATAGTATAATGGATGAAATTGAGAAAAATCTCAGATTTCTGAAATTACTAGTACAAAAATTTGTAAACTGAGAAAAAAACTTCAGCATAAAGACGTTTTGCAAGAATGATTATTAGAGGACACAGGTGCTAAAAAGTCTTTAAACAGTATTCAGTGATCTTTACTGGGTCTGGCATAATGAAGCAAGTTAGCACAGGAAAATTGTTTCCCCTATTCTTACACTTAAAGCTTAAAAATCATTCTCCTAAATAT
Organism: Uromys caudimaculatus; assembly: GCA_028551405.1. Lineage (NCBI taxonomy): Eukaryota > Metazoa > Chordata > Mammalia > Rodentia > Muridae > Uromys > Uromys caudimaculatus. The sequence continues at coordinate 35,846,768 of CM052718.1, read as the reverse complement.
ATCTTCTCCAGGCTCATAATCAAACAAAACACAAAAACAAAAACTCCACATATTTTTCTCTGCTTGGTAATTTTTAAAATACGTACTTGTGGTGGTAGCTTGAATATGTTTGGCCCGGGGAAGTGGCACAATTAGGAAGTGCGGTGGCCTTGTTGGAGGAATATGTCACTGTAGGGGTGGGCTTTGGGACCCTCCTCCCAGCTGCCTGAAAGACAGCAGTCTTCTCCCGTTTGCCTTCAGTTTGCCTTCAGAACAAGATGTAGAACTCTCAGCAGCTCTAGCACCATGCCTGCCTGGATGCTGCCATGCTTCCTGCCATGATAATGGACTGGACCTCTGAACCTGTAAGCTAGCCCCAGTTAAATGTTGTCCTTTATAAGAGTTGCCTTGGTCATGGTGTCTGTTCCCAGCAGTGGAAACCTAACTAAGACAGTCCTTGAAGATAATCTTCTTCTATACTTATGAGTCATTATCTCTTACAATGCTAACTGGACTCTGGCAGTGGCCATCACTGCAAGGTTACATTGTCAAGTAGGTGGTAATTACAAATAAATACATTGGTTTTTTTTATTATATCAGTTTAAAAAATACCATCTTACTTCATTTGAAGAGTACAAACAAACCCCCTGGGTAAATTTTATTTTATTTGAGATAGGATTCACTATGTAGCCCAGATAAGCCTCAAATTCCAAGGCATTTAAAACAACAATGTAAATGCTGGTGTTTAAATTTAAAGGCAAATTTATAGACAAACATTAAAAAAGTATTTTCTTAATAGCATAGAATTTTAAATGGTTTAAAACCATTATAAGACCAAATGAATTATGTATATATCATATAAAATTAACAAAGTGTGTCATTGAGTATTACAGCTTTTAAAGTTGTAATAACACACACATACATATCTTAATATACTTATATAGCAGGAAAGTTAGACATTCTTATATAAGCCTAAGTTCCATTCATTTATTGCTTTAATATTCCTACCATATGTCCAAAGTTGCTGGGAGGGATAAAAGAGAAAAGAACACAAATGTAAGAAGACAGAAAGCAGGCATACCAAATAAAGGGTGTGTGAAATGTTGGGAAAAACTCAACTCCTGATTCTTGTGAAAGGAACCTAAGAACTAGAGAAATTCTGTGAATAGGTCAAACCAGCAACTGGTGGAACAGTAGTGTTTCCTTTAAAAACCTGAACTGGAGCTTGTAAGAACATCTTTAAGATGGAGTACTGAGGTCAGATCACACTTACAGAACGAACTCAGTATCACCATAATACAATTGGCCCCCTCCAAACCAAAGTTGGTGGTGCTTTTGCAATCAACCAAACTGCCATCGACCTCCATTTCCTGAACCTTGCAAATGCCCATCAAATGCTTTTTCCAAAACATACTGTTTCTGTTGTTACTGACCAGCAAATGGAATTGCCTTCAAAGCCCTTTCACAAACTTCTCATCTATACTATTAGGACATTTCAAAGGAATGGACATATACCCCCTCTTTATTGGAAACAAGGTCTCTCTATCTGTAACTTAGGTTAGGCTCAAACTTACAATGCTCCTCTCCTGTCTCGGCCTCCAGAATGCTGGGGTTACAGCCTTTACAACAGAACCAGGCATCTCTTTTCTTTTAAGATCAGTTATATAGGACCCGGAAAACTACACTCACTGAAGGTGGATGAGAAAGGAAGGAGGATGTGGTTTCTCATTGTTCTGAAGTCCAGAGACAGTGCAATGTCTTTGAAACTAAACAGGAAACGTTTTACCAACTTCTACATGAAAAATGAACAAGTCTTTTAATCAAGATTGTAGTCAACAAGTTATAGCAAAAGTAGTTTCCATGAACTTGTTACTAATTAAAATTATATTACAAACATTTTCAATACAATTATATGCACTCAAATAGGTAACAGCACTTAGCAGTTATTCTGAAGCAGTGTGGTTCCCCACCTTCCTAATGCTGCAGTCCTTTAATATAATTCCTCATGCTGTGATGACCTCAACCATAACGTTATTTTCATTGTTACTTTATAACTGTAATTTTGCTAGTTATGTATCAAACTGTAAATATCTGTGTTTTTCAATGGATTTAGGCAACCCTGTGAAAGGGGTCACAACCCACAGGTTGAGAACTGCTGTTCTAAAGCTTATACTCTGGTGAAAGGACAGATTAGCCTAACATAAATCTGCATATTTGTGACAGTATTTCAATTTAACTGGGTTCCTCACACAATCATAAGTCATTAGAACCACTGTGGGTCAGAGGTCACAGGCTCCTACAAATTACCAAAGACGTCCTTAGCATGATAACTGGTGACACAGATCGGGGAAACAATGACAATTCTAAGGGGTCCTCATGATGACTGTTATATCCACTCTAATAAAATGACTGGTTTTGAAATATAAGTATGTTTTCCTTTGTAACTTAGAAAAGGACATAATTTTAAGATAAAATATTTATCTTAAATATTTTTAAGTATTTAAACATTTAAATATTAGATATTTAAAAATACCTTATATTTTTAAAATAAGATATTTTACAGCAAATTTTAACTTGAAAACCAAAGTACATTTATAAAACTAAGATTTTAAAATATCTATAAATTTCTGAAAGTAAAATATTGGCAAAATAAATAATCGGATTACAAATATTTATGTACTCAAGACCCTTTAATGGCAATTGTTTGTTTAGTATTCATTACTTCTAAGATTTCTAAACATTCTTCCTTAACCTCTGCTATTTAATATGCATGTTTGAGTGTGCACCTGGAGGTCAGAGGTCACCTTGTCAGAACTAGTTACTGGCTTCTCCCACTTAAGATTCTGGAACTCCAACTCAGCGTTCAGACTCATGGCAAGTACTGTCACCTCTTGTGCCATCTCACTGAAACTTTCCGACATTTTCCTTAAAGGACTAAAACTAACAACAAAATACAATTCTTATTTAAGATAATGTATAAAAGTATCTTTCTAATTTCCAATGGATAGGTACCATATTCTCCCCGTCTCACTTTTTATACTATTAAACTTATTATCTTGAACTTTTCTTGATCAATTCTACTGGTTACAGAGAAACAACAGAGAAAGGAATCCAAAAGAAAACATATACCTCTCCTACTTGAAGGGCTGTCAGTAAAAGTTCTAATTAATTTATATGTTCTCCATTACTCCCTATTCTAAGACAAAAGTTAAGCAATATTATCTAAATATACTTTTAGTAGGTTTATATTGACTTTAATATATAAAAAAAACTTTTCCCTAAATGACATTTTCTTAATATAGGTTTATATTTATTTTATATTTCATTTATGTCTCAACAATCATTTCCCCCAAAGACATATTTACCTTCAGCCAGTGCTGGTGATTCTGTCCTTGTCCTTCTATCTGTTTAAAGAAAAGAAAGGGAAGAAGAGTCTAAAACATCATTATACTTTCAAATAAGTCATTACAACTAACTTCAAGTTCCCCACATACTTCAAGAACCACATACAAAGCTGAGCATAGTGGAATATAATTTATTATCCCAGAATCAGAGGAGAAGGGAACACAGAGATTCCTCCAAGTTGACCAGCCTGCCAGCCTACTCCCCTTCCCCTGGGTGAAGAATGAAGAAAAATACCCAACTTTGGCCTCTAGCCTCTACATATACACACACACAAACACCTACACAAAAAGAACATACATTACATATACACACCACACCATACATTCATGAAAGGTACTAATGTGTATTTCCTTGGATGAATCCAACCACTGTATACGAAGGGCCTACTATAAGTAAAGTATCATATTAGCCCTATAAGAACATAAATAAATGACCAAACAGCAAGGATGTAGCATTCAAGACATTCAGTATACTGTGAACATAACTCAGTTCTCATCATAGAGTATAAAAAAGGTGAACAAGAGAGAGACAATTGGCTCCTTATCACAGGAGCCAAAGGGACCTATTTGTACTCCTTACCATAGTTGAAGCTCACCTGGTGAGAAAAGTCTTCAATGTCAGTCTTATTCAAAGTGATAAAAACACACATTCCGTGGTAACAGTCCATCATTTGCTACTGGCAGATTTGGCAAAACCAAAGTAAGCCACAATGTGCTTTCAAGTGGGTTTTACCACTCAAAATGACTATATTATAATTTTGCAACTAAAACACCTGTAAGATAACCATTGTAACTACTTAGTTCACGTATAAAATTATCAATGTAACTGCTGACTTTTATGTGGAAATTTCTTTCCTTGATAGTTTATTTTATAACTCGGGAGTCCTGGATTTAACAAACACAATTTCCATGTAATATTATTGGGTAGCATCTTGAGGACATGTGGCACTGTGTTCCCAGATGGCAAATGATCTTAAGCTTAACACTGTCCCCTACATGCTGAAATGTGTCTCTGATTTTTTAAAAAATGAGTCAACAGATTGAAACAAAAGCAAAGAAAGACCATTCATCCAAGTCTTCCAGATCAGTTGTCTGCTTGCTTTTTTTTTTTTTTTTTAAGGGCAAGGGTGAGAAAGAGAAGGCCTTCTACAGGGGAAACAGGAGAGCTCTGCAGAACTCTAAGCATTGACTGTTGTCTGGCTAATTTCAACTCCTTACTTTGGAACAGTGTATTAAACTTATCATGGGTAGAAGAGGGAAAGAATGGGCAAGAAACTAACCCTAACAACCATAAAGCCCTATGGATGCCACTTCATAGTGCAAACAAGAGGGCAAATACCAACGACCTAGCAATGAGAATAGTAGCTTATCCAGTGCCAACTAAGCCAGCAGCTACTGCAATTATGCCACAAAAAGGATAAATCAACTAAAGGAACTTGACCCTTGGAGAAGAAGGCCAAGTCATTCAGGAATAAGTCTACTGCATTGCTAGCTAAAAGTCTGGAAGTCCAAGAACATGGGGATGAACCTCTTTCTATTGACTTCTGCTAGCCACCTATTGTGACTATGACCTCCATCTAAGAGACGGCACGGGGAGTGTGCAACACAGGACATCTCACTCCAATGGAATCTCAATGGCATTTTCTGTGGCTCATTGACTCTACGGTATTTTGCCTAAGAAATGCCCATAAAATTCTGAATCCAGAGAGACACACAAACATAGAAAGTAAAAGTGTTAACATTATTATAGTCAACTTTTGACCAACAGGGGAGAAAATCTGGAAGATAAATACCCCCCTTGGCTCCTATTTGAAGGCATAGTTTTCCTTTCTTCTCAAAGACTTCTTCAAGAATAAGTCAGTTGCTCATGCAGATAACCTGCTCAATAATGCATCTTTGAATAGTCTTTTCTTCCCATTTTATTTTTCCCCACTACCCAACTATTTCTTAGTAACAGAACCCAAAAAAGATCCCTGCACAAAAGCCTGTCTTGTGTTGTTTCTGAGGTCAAACCAGGTGATTTGCCTGCTAAACTATCCTATATCACAGGACAGTCCTTAATCTCCTTTCTTGATCTCCTCTTCCTTCAAACTCCTGAAATTGTCATACCAAGGCATAATCTTAGGTTCTTTGCTCCCTTCAGGATCTCATTCTGTCCCACAATTTTACTGGACAGCTAGATAGCTCAAGTTTTCACATTGGGTCTAACTTGGTACTCACACTGTTATCACCTACTCAGTTTCTTCAAGAGACAGTCACACTTGCCCCAAACTACTCATTTTTACTACTTAAATTTGATATACTTGAAGCAACCTCCATCTCATGTGATAACTCTGCTTTTCCAGGTTCTCCAGTTAAAATCTTGGGTTCCTTTCCACTTCTTTCTCTGCACTCCAGGTCCTACTTTAAGAGTCTCATCCCATTAGCTGTATTATATGTAATCTACAAACTCTTGAGGTTCTACACAGGTCACAAGTCAGCAAATACAGAGCTGTGATCACGTTAAGTAGAAGTGCTAACTAGGGCAAGCATACATTTGTATGTTTTATCAAATAGTAAGGCAAAGAAAATATGTTGCAAACTACCTTTAGTTATTAATCCATTGATTTGAAACCTCTGCTTTGAACTTCTCATAATGTATTACAATATTAATTCTAAATCATTCACTTCCATCTGCATATGTGAGCCACTCATGATCAAAGTCCAACATCATTGTGGTTATAGACAAGAAAGCTTCTTGGATCAATGTTATTAATACTAATGGAATGAACAGCTTTTTAATTTCTTTTTCTTGCAAAAACAAGCTACTTTCCCTAACAACTATTGCAGCTACCCAGAAATAAGTGGCTTCTTGGCTAGTCACTTTAATAAACCACAGAGACAAACCAGAACCGCATGCATAAAACCATAAGGAAATCTGAAGTCATTTTATCAAGTTCTTAATAAACCAGTACCTGATAGAACACCAGCAATTATATTTACCTCTAGAATAAAACATCAAGTCATAAATAATACTAGGCAATACTTAAGTTGAGTAATCCAAGTACTACTTAGTATCTTCAAACCAAGTCAAGTATTAAAAATAATTTCTTTGCTTCCAGCAAAAGGTATGACATAAAGTTGTAACTTGATACAACTCAATAGTACTCAATAACAAGCTACAAAACGTAGGTACAAGATAAGACCTAACTGCACTCAATTTGTTCATGGTTCCCTTGACATTCAGGGAAACAACTTTCAAAATCATCTTAGAAACAGAAAGAAGCATTTGGATTGATCATGGGCCACTGATGACGTTCAAAAGTTGAACAATAAATACTATAAAATATCCTATACATCTTCAGAGAGAAGAATCCTACTAACTGTAGTAGTTTGAATGAGAATAGCCCTAGTTGGTAAAACTACTTGGAATAGGAGGTGTAACCTTGTTGAAGGTGTGTCACTGAGGATAGGTTTTGAGTTTTCAAAAGTCCACACCATTCTCAGTGTAGTCCTCTTTCCTTCCTGCTGTCCTTCACTCATGCTTGTGGAGCAGATGTAAACTCTTAGATATGGCTTCAAAGCCATGTCTGCTGCTGTCTTGCTCCCCAACATGATAGTCATGGACTGTACTACCTTCTGGAACTTTGAGCCTCAAATTAAATGTCTTCTTTTGTAAGTTGCTTTAGTCATGATGTTTCAACACAGCAATAGAAAAGTAACTAAGATACTACCCTATAAAAAATTTTATGCAGAACAGAATAGATGAGAAGGACTCGTGTAAGTTGTAATGTTGGAGAAAGGGAGAAATTAGAAAAGGTTCTATTAATATATAGCCATTTAAAAATATCAAAGTTTAGAATGTGCTTAAACCAAAACAGAGACCACAAGAAACATGATGATGACTACTGTGATGATGAAGACTCAGAACATAATTTACTATGAAAGTTAAAATATAACGTAAAAATGTATTCTGAGAACTTGCTCTAAATAGTGCTCTGGCAAACTTAGGTTAAGAGTGTATATTTATAGCTAGAGGTAAGGCATGGGAATTAGGAGGTAGTAGAGAGATTTTCTGATTCCTTGTCTAAGGTGAACTTTGAAGAATGGATAGGTATTAGGAAAGTTGGAAAAGGAAATAGAAGTTCAAGAATATTCTAGAGGAGGAAGGCATTGCGATTGTATAATGCAACGAAAGATTTCTTTAATAAGTAGTATTAGAATAATCTCATGGAAAACTGAGACCCTTTGCAGCCAGGATATTGTGGATGGACTGCATCTTATTTTTCAGAAATCTCAAACATATTGTCTTATTGACTATTGGAATAGTATATTAGAATTTAATGGGTAATAAGAAATTTATGATAGAAAGCTGGTACCAGGTATTTAAAGCTAAAGTAAGTGCTGGTGAGATGCTAAGTGGTTAAGAACGCTCTTTACTGCTCCTACAGAAGACCTGGGTTTGGCTCCCAGAAACCACATGACAGCTCACAACCACCTGTAAGACCAGCTTCAGGAGTTCCAACACCCTTTTGAACCCTATGGACTCCTACACACAAAAATAAATTTAACTAAAAGTAAAGAATATACCAATGTTTAAAAAGTTCTTTAATATTCATAATCAGAAGGAAAATTTACAATAACTTAGAACAGGTAGACAAAACAGTGAAAACACACACACACACACACACACACATATATACTCCCTAATAAACTAGAAGTACTACAGCATGATTTAGTGCATGGGTTCTGGAATAAGTAGACTAGAGTTGAAGTTCAATTATTTAAATTAATATTTTGTTGAGTTTTTCACTGTTTGTAAAGGAAACACTTGCACATAAATTTCCTTTATTTCTAAAACAGCAAATATAATCTCAAAGAATGTGTGATGATTAATGAAAATGTTTTATTGAACATGGTCACAAATGGTCTTATTCATTATTAAAAACAGAGTAAGATATACATCATTTCACCACATTGGTATTATTATACTATTAAAAATAACCATGTTGAAGATACACCAGAGCTCAAATTCCTGAATAAAAATCATGACATTCAATGCATTTTATGCCATGATTACTACTCCACAATGGCCTTATCATAAAGGGAAGGGTACATTAAAAGCACACTCCTTGCTAGAAAAATAGATACATAAAATATCAAGGTATATAAAACAGAACCACAGGTTCTATATATAAAGATTCAACCAACTGTGGAGTCTAACAATCTGGGATGAAAACTATTCACAGATGAAAAAAACTTTGTTTTAAACATAAGCAGCTTTCCTTGTGGTTATTACAATGATAAGGTATAACTATGTAGCATTTATATTAGGTATTATGCACAATTTACACATTATTTAAACTATATTATATAAATGACTTCCAAATGCTATGCAGGTTTATGCAAGGGACTTGAGCATCTGTAGATTTTGGTATTTTCAGGAGTAGCCTTGGAACAAATGCGTATAGCGGGAAAGTATCATCAATTTTAAGTCTAAAGTATATTTTAGCATTTTTAAATTGACAATATCAAAATATTTGCTGGGTGTGGAAGTACAAAGCTGTAATTTCAGCCCCTGGAGGTTGAGGCTGAGAGATTGCCATGAATTTGAGGTCAGTCTGTACAGTACAATGAGTTCCAGGAGCATGGGCTACAGAAAGAGACCATGTCTCAAAAAGAGAATAGCATACAAAATGGAAGAAAAATTTCGCCAACTATCCATTACACAAGGAATCAATATCTAGAACTTCAAGTGAAACACACACACACACACACACACACACAGGCACACGTACACGCACTCACGTGATCACCCAATCAGCTGGGCATGTATGTAGCTAATCTCAGCTTCAAGATTGCTTGCCTGGTGTCTTAGGGTTTCTATTACTGCAATAAAACACCATGACCAATTGCAAGTTGGGGAAGGAAGCATTTATTTGGCTTGACTTCCATACTGTAGTTCATCAATGGAGGAAGTCAGGACAGAAATTCAAACAAGGCAGGAACCTGGAGACAGAAGCATGGAGAGTTGCTGCTCACAGGCTTGCTCCTCATGCCTGCTCAGCACGCTTCCTTACAGAACCCAGGGCTACTAACTCGGGAGTGGCCCCACTAGAAAAGAGCTGGACTCTCCCCCATTAATCACAAATTAAGAAAATACCCCTTAGGTTTGACTACAGGCCAATTTTATGAAGGCTTTTTCTCAATTAAGGTTCTCTCTTCTCCAATGACCCTAGCTGTTGATTTGACATAAACTAACCAGCACACCTGGCACATGTGCAAGGCCCTGAGTTTAATCCCCACTACTGCATAATCCCAACACTCTCAGAAGGTGGAAGCAGGATAACCATAAACTCCAGGCTGTCTTCTTATAGTGTTTGAGGCCAGCCTGGATTATAGGAGATCTTGTCTCAAAAAGAAGGGGGAAGGGGGAACCAATTCCATCAATAAATGGCTAACGAACTAGTACAATCCTCAAAAGAAACACAAATGACTAATATATGTTTGAAGAAAATGTTCAATGTTCTTAGCTGTCAGAAAATGCAAACTAAAACTATTTTGAGAATTAGGAAGTGTTGAAGTTTTTAAAGGGTTGAATATCCTTAGCCATCAGGGAAATGCAAATTTAAATTTAAACTACTTCCCCTCCATCCCCCACAGACTGGCTAATATATATATATAAAAAAAAAAAAAAAAAAAAAAAACACAACATCCCTGGTAAGACTGTAGGGGGAAAGGATCACACATTCACTACTGGAGTGGAATAGAGAAAAATAAAAGTATGATGTTTGCATGAAAATCAATTTGTTAAGCAAAATAAGCTAGACTCGGACAAAGAACACCTTTTCTCTATGTGGAATAGAGGGGGCTGTAAAACTGATACCATAAAAGACTGACTACCTGGCTTTAGTCTCTGGGACCCGTGTGATAGACAACCAAGTCCCACAAGCTGTCCTCTTGGCCTCCACACACATGCCCATGACAAACATATCCACACACAAAAATAAGGTAAAATTCCCATTAGCCTGAAAAACTTCCTATTCGTATACAAGACGGTGTAAATTGTTAATACAGTTGAAGAGATAACTCTGTGCTTTAAGGTTCTAGTTTTTTTGTTTCGTTTTGTTTCACAATTTTAGTTTCCTTTTTATTGAAAAATAATACATACTAGACACATGATGAAAGTAGAAATAAAAAAATAAATATCATACCATACCCATGACCCTACAACCAAAGCTATTGGTAATGACCTTATTTTCTCCTAATTTTACCTTTTTTAAAAACACAACACCAGTTTTACAATGTTTTGGTGTCGTGAAAATTTCTTTCAAAAACTGATCTTCAATTTTATCTTACAATGCTACATCCAAGACTTTCACAAATACATAAAGACTTCATGAAATTTGCTAAAATTTATCCCATTATCAATAAAATCTTTACAAACTAGGATTTTATTTTAAACCTGAACAAGCCCCAGGGTTCCTCCCTGGGCTCTGGGATTACAGGTGTGTAGATACCGGACAGTGGGACTTTTCTGATAATCTCAACTTAGGAATGTTTTAGAATACACATCAATAAACTAAAGACTAAACAATGGTTTCTGGAGGAGGTGCTTCAATCAGGACAAGCAGATCTAAGACACATTCTCTCAGAACAAATTAAGCTGCCTTTAAACTCTGTAAATTCAAATTTTGAAAACTTCAGTGCTTAGATCAGGTACAGCAGTATTCAGTTCATTTTATCGACCTGGTATGTTCAAGTACTCTTATAAAATCTGAACACGATTCAACTTTAAAGATATGAGTAATAAAAGGCATTGACAAAGTAAAAACACTTCAACTCCATATACAAAGAAAACAGTATTTTTCTAAGGGTCAATTTAGGAACAAATCAAATAGCTACTCAAGTATGTATAGTATTTGATCTAATTCCAAATGCTAGTCTGATATTTTAAATTCAAAGTTTTTCTTTGTTTTTAATTCATGACAAAAGATCATGGCTCATTTCAGGAATGCAAGTAAGTTCAGCCTATCTACAAATTATTTTTACCCAATTAACAAAGTAAAAAAAAAATAAAATAAAATAACTGTATAAATTACCTCAAAAGATGTAGAGAAAGCTCTTAATGAAGGATATAGTCACTATGGTAAAACAAAATATATTAAGTAAAATAAAGTTTGTAACAATAAAGTCATCTAATTGAACCAAACGCCTAAAATAAACCTAATTCTAAAAACAAAACAAAACAAAACAAAAAACACACACACACACACACAAAGAGCATACATGGGCTGGACCCAACCCCCCCCCCCCCACACACACACACACATGTAGATGTCCAGCTTGGTCTTCACTGGGGTCCCCCAACAAATGGAGCAGAGGCCGAGTCTGACTCTGTTGCCAGCTTGTGGATCCTAACTGGATGGCCTTGTCTGGTCACAGTGGGAGAGGATCTACCTAGTCTTGCAGTGACTAGATGTGCCAGGGTGGGTTAGTACCCAGGGGAGGCCTCCCCTTCATAGAGGAGAAAAGGAGGGGGTTGAGGGTAAGGGGCTATGTTGGGGGTGAGCTGGGAGGAGAAGGGGCTGTGATCACGATGTAAAGTGAGTAAATAAATTAATGGGGGGAAAAGGGGAAGAAAAAAATAGTAAAAGCTTTCCCCTTAAGACCTAAAGTGAGACAAAACTGCCCACTGTTCCTACTTAATTTTGCATGTCACAACCAGTGTGAAAAGAGTTAAGAGGAAAAGGTTGAAAATATTAAATTACTTGCTTTTTATTTATGTGTGCCTGCTTATACACACCATGTTTGTGCAGGTTCCCGTGGAGGTCACAAGAGTACTGTAAAAGCAGTATGTACTGAGCCATCTCTCCAGAACTCCCCCACCCCACCCCCGCCTTAAAGAAAAACTAAAACCTTTGATTCCCACTATCAGAACCACTTACAGAGTAAAAATAAAATAAACAAAAAACACTACTTTGGATATCAAGCATTTGATATGAATATATTGCCAATACAAGAATACCTATCATGCTTGTCTCAGGCTACAAATGACAAAAAATTATTTTCACATACAAATTTGCACTAAAATTGGAACAAGGAATCAATGTAACAAAAGCTGATTATCTGGAAAAAGTTATCTGGAAAAAGCCATAGACAATAATGCCATGTCCATAACCAAAAGAGAGGCTATGATGATAGCAACTGACATATATTAATAGATTCTACCAAATTCACTTAAATACTAAAGACTTTTATTTGGTCGGTTGATTTTGTTTTTTGAGACAGGGTTTCTCTGGGCAGCCCTGGCTATGCTAGAACTAGCTCTGTAGACTAGGCTGGCCTTGAACTCACAGAGATCCATCCCTGCCCCTGCCCCTGCCCCTGCCCCTGCCTCCTGAATGCTAGAATTAGGTGTGGGCCACCACTGCCCAGCCTAAAAGACATTTTTAACCAAAATTGCAAAGTATTTTTTTGAACTTAAAATTCTGAAATTTATATGAAAAAAAAATTCATCAAGAGCAAGCAAAATGTCCAAGGAATCAAGTATGTCAGCTTGCCCAAACAGATTTCAGGATACAAAATAACCTATAGTAGAGAATGGTACTGGTATGAAGACAAACTAGCAACACAAAGAAAAGACAATATTGAAAAACAAAATACACATCCTAGGAACAAGCACACACTCACATATAAAATAGGCTGGTAGAGTGTGCTCGCACATGTAGACCACTGAAAAAAGAATACTGTTGAACAGATTTTTTTTTTTTTGAGGGGGGTATTTACATAAGAAAAAAAGTGCCTATACTATATCATAAATAAAAATAAATTTCCGTGGGATTTAATCCCACAGAAAAATCCCAACTTTTGGAATGAAATTCAGAATATTTCTTTATGGTCCCAAAGTAGACACAAGCGAGGTGCTCACAGAAATGTTACAAAAAATACTACCTATCAGTAAAAACACTAACGAATTTGATCAAACTAATTATCAAGAACTTCTAAGACTAACATGGTGGCCCACAGCTAGAGCCTAGGGCAAAAACATTATGAGTTTAAAGTAGCCTGGAATATAAGGTGAGACTTTGTCTCAAAACAAACAAACAGGAACTGTTTAACATGACACTTTAAAGAAACCAAACAGTAAATCACTGAGCTATAAGATACTCACAACACATATACCTGAGGATTAGTATCTAGTATATGAAAAACCCTGCTAATTTTTGGTAGGATAGAATAAAACTGATTCTCAAAATGAACCACAGTTTAAAAAAAAAGTTCTAAACATGCATACTCACAAAAAATAAATAGAAACAATATCTTTGGTTTTTACATTTTACCACCATTAGACTGAATAAAAATTAAGACATCTGACACTATTAGATAGTTCTGTGGTTAAGAACACTTAATAGCTCTTCCATAGTATAGCAGTTTAGTTCCAAGCACCCACATCAGGCTGCCTGTAAGAGCAATTCCAGAGACCTCAAGTCCCTCCTCTGACCTCTGTAGGCACCCGCACTCATGTGGCATAATACAGATACACATGAACAAACAACTACGAAATCTGACAATATCAAATAGCATCCAGCTGAGATTGTAAACTGCCACCATACAAACCATGTACTGCTTCAGTCATCTGCTGTGACTATTATAGACTCTATCCCTTTAAGCTGTAAACTAAAGAAAACTTTCTTCTACAAGTTGTTTTTGGTTATATTATTTTATCACAGCAACAAAAGTAAAATAGAGTGATTGTTTGGAGCCTTGACAGGGCAGATGGACTTTAAAGAGACAGGATCAATCCCCCCCCCAGACAGGGTTTCTCTGTGTAGCCCTGACTGTCCTGGAACTCACTCTGTAGACCAGGCTGGCCTCAAACTCAGAAATCTGCCTGCCTCTGCCTCCCGAGTGCTGGGATTAAAGGCGTATGCCACCACTGCCCGGACAGGATCAATTTTTAATGGGTAATAGATCTGTCCATTAGTTTGACTACAGTGACAGTATCATGGTGTGGTTACTGATGGAAGAGCTCAGTAAATTCTGTGTTTCATATGCTGTTTAATGTTTGTTAACTGCATAAGTGGTCCAGGTATTAAATACATGTAAATCTGCCTAAGTCTTGTCACAATTAAATTCTATAAGTTGTTTCTAAGAATTGAACTTTTCAAGATCAAGTGACTATAATATACACTAGTGTTTATAGTCTAGAACAGTGGTTCTCAAACTGTAGGTCACAACCCCTTTGGGAATCCAATCGCTCTTCCACAGAGGTTGCCTAGGCCATCGGAAAACACCAATATTTACATTACAATTCATTAGAATAGAGGAATTACAGCTATGAAGTAGCAACAACAGTAATTTTATGGTGGGGACACTAAAACCTGAGGAACTGTATTAAGGGGTTGCAGTATTAGGAAGGTTAAGAACCTCTGGTTCTAGAAGACCTCATTCTAGAGGCTGTATGACCATGTCTGACAGCTGAAATTAGTGCAAGTCTGGAAATTCATCTCCTCCTCATGGAAAGCAGCACCTTCCTTCTAAAACAGTTTTGCCCTTAAAAGTTCAACTTAAAGCTACTCCCATTTTCAGTAGGCCTTGCTCTTAGACTCCAACCACCAGAGAACTGAAATCTCTGCAATTCCCAAGCAGTTTCACCCAGCTGTACAGTTATTCTTGCATCTGTTATTTTTCTTTACTTGAGTAGGCAAACCTCAAGTACTATGTGAGAATGCACTGACTCCTCATCATGACAAGATACCTGACAGAAGCAACTAAAGGCAGGAACTTTTTACTGTCACTCAGTTTTAAATGGTGAAACCCTGAACAGCAGGAAGTGTATGGCAGCAGTAGTAGCTTGTCTTTGGCACTGGTGTTCATGATAGTCAGAACTTGGGTGACAAGTTTCGGTTGATAACCCTCAATCCTCAACCCTGCAGTGACCCACCTCCACCAGTCTGGTTCCAACTCCTGAAAATTCCATAATCTCTTCAAAGAATACCACTAGTTCAGTCTGACCAGTGTTCAGTCTGTGGAAGACATTTTACATTCAAAGCACAACACTCACATTATTGAAGACAAATCTATGAAAATTATCTAAATTTGTTTTTCAAAAGAGCACAAATCTTCTTTAATTGGTTTACTATTAAATTCTTGAGGGTGCAGCATCACATGGATTGTGTCCCATGACAGTAGAAAGGATGCTTAAGAACTGGGCACCATTTATTTATGCCACTGTTTCCATAAGCCCAGGCTACAGCCCCAGGATTACTCTTGTTTAGTTGGGAAAAGCTGTCTGTACCATTGAGCTTCAAGCAAAACTGGCTTTATATCACAGCATTTTAGATATAGTTGCCTTCAGAAGTCCTGTTGCTAGCAGGAATCCACAGGCCTCAAAATGACAGAAAGAGACTTTTTATCTTCAATTTTTTTGTACCCTATTCAATATATACTTATAACAAAGGGTAACAACGTACGTGTGTGCGTGTGTGTGTGTGTGTGTTCATAATAATCTGTCAGTACTAGTTTGGTGGTTTGAATAGGAATGGTCCCATAGGCTCAGATTTGAATGCTTGGTCATTAGAGAGTGGCTTTACGTGATAGGGATTAGAAGGTATGGCCTTGTTGGAATAGATGTGGCCTAGTTAGAGGAAATGTGTCACCAGGGATGGGCTTTGGGGTTTCAAGTGCTCAAGCCAGGCCCAATTTTTGTTTTTTTTAATATATTTTTTCCCTCCCATCTCTCTCTCTTCCTACTGATTGCAGATCCAAATGTAGAACTCTCAACTACTCTCTATCACCTTGTCTGCCTGCATGCTGTTGTGCTTCCCACCATGATGTCAATGAACTAAACCTCTGAACTGCAATCAAGCTCCAATGAAATGTCTTCCTTTAAAAGAGTTGCCGTGGTCATGGTGTCTCTTCACAGTAATAGAACTTTGACTAAGACAACTAGATTAATGGAACAATCTACAGTTATAACAAATTTAAAAAACAAGACAGTACTAAAGTCAAGAACATATTCCAAGTATAAGCTGAGGACTCACCATTACATCAGTCATGAAAATGTTCCATTCTTTCTGATGAATTATGTTGAAATCAGTAGCCATTTATTGTTACTGCATTTCCTAAAGCACAATGCCTGATACACTGCAGACTCCAGTATGTGTAAGTATATGCTGAATGAGTGACTAAGCAAACATGATAGAAGAGACTAGAAGAAATGTGGCTTATCTGTGCTTAAGGCCACAAAGACTGATTGCTCTGCTAAAAAGATTTGTGTAGGAAAATGGGATATTAACATATATGTATTAGATAACTGACAACATTCGGACAAACATGTAATTTTTATTATAAATTAATGTAAAAAAAAAAAACTTTAACTAAAATAGTCCAAGTGTCCACAATGGCTTTATAGGTGCTAGTTTTCCCAGACTGCCAAAATAACTTAATTGCCACAATCACTTTGCAGAAATACATAATTTATTACTGCGTGTCTTAATAGCAATCAAAGTAATGTTTTAAAAAACTGTTTAAAATGCCATGTCTCAACAGATATTTTAGAGATGTTGTAAGATCAATCTACAGGCAAACCAGGGAGAATAGACAAAATGGACTTAGAAAGGTAAATATATAAAAACAGCAACAAAATAAAATGTCTTGTCACATAATTGAAAATACAAAGTGCTCAAAATTCAACAAAGTCAATATGGGCCCTCCAATACACCAGATGCAAGGCAGAGTCAAAAACTGCTGAGTAAAAGAAAGCCTGCCCTCAAGATGTTCATGGTCTATGAAATGACATGTAAACAGATTGCTACAAAACACTGTAATTAAATAAAATGCCACACTAGAGCTCTGTGGTTAAACTGTATGGGGAGACAGATGAGAAGTAATTTAATCATGTCTAAAGAGTGTCAGAGAAAGCTAGAGAAGGAAAGATTTCTGAGTTGGCCTTGTGTTAAAAAATACCATGAGCACTAACAACTTTCAAAGACATTTTCATGTGCTTCAAATTTAGTAAAATAACTTTTTTAAAAAAAGATTCTGGATTGGTATATCCCCTAAGGTGGAAAAGAAAAATATTCTCCCCTAAAACAGGCATTTTAAACACCATTCATTTGATTGTAACAAAGGGATACATGATGAAATGAAACTTAATTCGTTAAGAAACAGGTTTTGCTAAGCTAGGACAACAAAGAATTCAAAATACAATGGAGGTTTCTCAGTACCACTGAAAAACACAAAACCACACAAATTCCTCCAACTTCTCCAACTGTAACTATCTCATTTGCTGTACATGCTTGAGCCTTCTATTTGCTCTTTTTTGTTTTTACTTGCTAAGAAGCAAGCATCCTAATTTCATATTTTCACTAAGCCTGAACTTGTAAGTCAAAGTAGAAGACACATTCAAATACAGCTATGTACTCTATCAAGCCAGAAGTACCAGCCTGAGGATCCAGTGTCTTCTGCTAGCTTCTCTCTGCACCAGGCACACACTTGGTGCACAAATGTATGTGCAAGCAAAACACTTCTACATATACAATAAAATAATTTTTAAAAAATTTAAAATCTAAAAGTGATAGATTGTTAATCCTTGATCTTTTCTTTGTCCATTTAGCATAATAACCACTTTCCTCCATATTAGGATTTCCCTACTTACTATACATATTTTGAGATAGTCTCATTGCGTAGTACAATTGGCTTTGAACTGAATCATCCTGTCTCAGCAATTACTTTTTAAAATATCAAAAAAGAAGTGTAAGACTTCCCAGTAACAGAGAAAACAGACACATATTTTAACAATGTAAGAACTTAAGAACAGCTGGTAAGTTTTTTCTTTTTGTTTTCTTCTTTTGAGACAGGGTTTCACTATATTGCCCTGGCTGGCCCTGAAACTTGCAAGGTAGACCAATCTGGCCTGGATCTCAAAGATCTGTCTGCCAGTGTTGGGTTTTTTATTATTATTATTATTATTATTATTATTATTATTTTTATTTTTATTTTAACAGTCTTCCCTCTATAATAAAACTATTGCTTTTGTTTCATAATTCCAACTTACCCAGAAGATATTAATGAAAGACTCTCCATCTCGGTCAGTTTCTTTAATCCCCTAATTTAATTTATATGCTTTCTCATGTACATCAATGAAATTAATTTTTATTCTTTAAAGTATTCCCAATCTTCAACATTTTGGGCATATTTCCTATCAACAGGTAGGACAGGTATCAGAAGTCCTAAAATCCATTTCTGGTTCTCTTTAAAAATTGTATGGATGTATACACATATGTATATGGTAGTTCCCTCAATACCATACCACATTTTTTAAGTCTTTTTTGTGTGTTACTATACTTTATTTATTGCACATGTGTGCACCCACTCCACAGAGTATGTGCGGAGGTGGAGAACACCTTGGGGGAGTCAGTTCTCGCTTTTCATTATCTTGATCTGGGTTCTGGAGATTGAATTCAGGCGGTCAGAATTTGGAGGCCGAGAGCCTTTAGCCACTGAGTCATCTTGGCATGTCTACACTTTATTTCTTGAGATAGAATTTCTTAGTGAATCCAGAGTTCATTAAATCTGTCAGAGACAAAGGCTTTGGCCTTGGCATATTCTGCTAGATGAAGGAGCCCAGGTTTGACTTATTCTGCTAGCCACAGGGTCTCCGACCTCTCTGCAGGCATTCCTTGATTCCTTTCTGCCAGATAACAGATTATCTAGGGCCCTGACTCTTAGGCTTGGCTTGATTAGCAACACAAAGGGTTCCGGCCTCACCACAGGCATTCCTCTTACCCCTCTCCAGCCTACTGCCCACAGCTAGGGATTAGATGTCCAGCCTTCAGCTCTGGGACAATTATGGCATATAATTATGTATATGATGTCTGACTACATTGTGGATTTCCCCTCCCTCTGCCATTTCCCGCCCAAAAGTGTTTAAAACTATGTAACATTAAAGATTAAACGGAGCTTGAACGGAATCTCGTCTTGCTCCCATGCATCCTTTTGTTTCCTGCTTCTTTCCATTACCAACGGTTTCTCTCTACAGCACGGAGCACCCGCTGGCGGGAACTTCGAACCTAGTCACTAGCCTTTCCTGGAAGGGCCCTCCAAGGCAAGGCAGGCAGAGAGCTCTTTGCATAAATCAGGTAGTGTAGCTGGCCAATGAGCTCCTGAGACCTGCTTGTCTCTGCCTCACCAACACTAAGGCTACAGATGCTCACCACCAAGATATTTAGCTGTTCACATGTGAGCTAAACTCGGCCCTCATGCTTAACATTGCTGCCACTAAACCAACTAATTCAAGGCTTGCAAGGTGCTTTTATAATTCACCTGAGTAAGGGGCATCTCTTGGCTAAATCCAGAACAAGAGTTTCACTTTCTTATCTTCTTATGTAACATGTATTATGTTTTCTAAATTTTCTATAAAAAAGACAATAAAAATCTGTAATCTGGTCTACATAGTGAGTTTCAGGCCATACAGACCATGCCACCGAGAAGAGAAGAGGAGGGGAGGGGAGGGGAGGGGAGGGGAAGGGAGGGGAGAGGAGGGGAGGGGAGGGGAGGGGAGGGGAGGGGAGGGGAGGGGAGGGGAAGGGGAAAGAGAAGAAGAAAAAAAAGGTAATCCTACAAAAGTAGCTACTGTTAAGACTTCACTTTGTACAAATTTGTCATGGGAAAACCTAGTTTCAACTTTAAAACAACATACAAAGCTAGGTATGTAACTCAGTAATGGAAGTCTTGTCCAGTGTGGGTAAGGCTTTGGGTGGGTTTGAGCTGCAACAAAAATTAAATAAGTACAAAAATATTTCACTTACATAATTTTATTATACAAGTTTCCTAATTAATTTAAATATATCTTTTCAAAATTAAAATTTCTACCAAATCAATGTTATAGTAGTTTTAACCTGTGTAGTCTTGTCCTTCTTCAGTTCTCAAAACCTCTAAAAGTTTCCATTAACAAGATTAAATTATCTTTTATAATAGTAAGTACAGTTTCTGCAGCCTTTTATAATGGTTACATCACTAAATATGATTTTTAAACCATATATTCATCATACTAAATACTATGTAAGAAAAATTCAAACAGCAGGGGAGTTTCTGAAAGCAAGATTTGACCTTCCCTGGCTATCCAAAGTCGCTCTGTTTCTGACCTTATCTTAGGCTGAATCAGGGCTATGGGATTAATTCACAAAATGCAAAACAGCATAAGCTGCCATTCCTTTATTCATATGGTACGCTGAGCATGCTGAAGGAGTTGTTCTCATGATAACAAACAGAACTCTCCCCCCCACCCCCACATTTACAGACTTTCTGGCCCTATCTATACTTCTTGTCACCAAATGCTTTAAAAAAAAAAAAAAAGATTATACAGTACTAAAAAAACTCAGAGCCAATTAAAAATCTGTTTGACATTGGACTTGGGGATTAGTTTTGTTCAAGCTTCACACAGGATGTTATTCATACAATACACATGTGAACATTTGTTTTAGTCATCTTCCCAAAAGTAAAATAAGTAAATTCTACTTTCACTACCAACAAAAGACACACCCAGTAATTAATCTCATAAGTAAATATCTCAGAGAATTACAAATGTGTCTAAGAAAAACAATCAGTTCTCTTTTAAAGCTGTCAGTAAGTGTATTCACAAAAAAGAAAAAGTCAAAACCCAGAAAGATCAAGTGTGGGCAAATGTGCCCTGTGTGGAATGTGAAGAATGTTCTGTATTCACAAGTCATGAGTACACCTGTACAGATGATTGGGAAGACATTCATCCAGTGACTATCAACACGGTGGTTTTAGTTTTCTATATTGCTTTAATAAACATGATCACATCGTTTGACAAGAAGAAAGTTACTGTATGGCATGGTGCCAAGTTTATAATCCCAGCTACTCATGGACCTACAGCAGAGGATTCAAGAACTGTCTAGGCATCTCTTTCAAAATAAAAGGTTTAAACACACACACACACACACACACACACACACACACACACACACACACACACACACAAAACGAAAGGGAGCTAGGAACACAGCTTAGTAGTGGAGTGGTTGCTAGTGGTGTGGTATCCTAGATTCAATCTTTAGTCCTGAAAAAAGAAGGTAAACAAGAGAAGGAGGCTATTGTTATTTGACTATTAAAATATGGTAGGAAAAACTATCAGTATCAGGAAAAGGGCATCCAGATGGCTCAGTTACTGAAGTGCTTGCTATTTAAGCATGAGGACTTGAGTTCAGAGCCCCAACACCCACATATAAAGTTGGCCTTTGCAATATGTGCCCATAATCACAACCCTAGAATGATAGAGGCAGTTAGAGCCCTAAAATTTGGTGGTCAGTTAGCCTGACAAGTTCTAGGGCAATGAAAGATTCTCAAAGATAAGGTAGAGTGTGATAGAAGACATTCAACAGCAACCTGTAGCTTAAATATAGAGATGAACACACACATATATATATGAAAAACAAAAGTAGTAGTCATATGGTACTAACAAAGAGATCACAGAAAACAAACTTCAAAGCCCAGAAATGAGCACATTCATCTGCAACCAGCTGATAATCACAGGATGCCAACCAGATACTGATGCAGCTGGATATCCGCATGTGAAAAGATTAACTAGAAGCTTACTTCACACTATTAAGTTGTCCCAAATAGCAAGAACTTAAAAATCATGAAACTTTTCAAAGAAAACATTGGAGTGTATCTTAGAGTCTACTGCCAGGCATGTATTTCTTAGACCTGCCACTAAAAGTACTTGTTTGCTTTATAGAGACAGGGTCTCTGTCACCCAGACTGGCCTTGAACTTGATATATACCTGAGGCTTGCCACAAACTCCTGATCCTCCTTTTTCCACCTTTCATTGCAGCCAAAAAGCACCAATCCTTTATTTTGTAATGTTTACAATTCTTGTGAAAATGTTTTACTAGCATATGTTAATTATATAATAAATGGGTTTCATCAGACCATTCCCCTACATGTACACATATATTTCAATCATGTGCATCCCTGTTACCCTTTTGTCCTCCTCCCTGGACTCTCTGGTCCCTTCCTCTTCCTAAACGGTCACCCTGCCTCTATTTATATTTTTATTTTGGCACCTTATTTATCAGTGGCTACACTAAGCAAAATGTCCCTCCCTCCCCATTAACTATTAATTGCATAAACACCATCATTTCTTTTGCTCTGACAAAACACCAAGACCAAGGCAACTTATAAAAGAAAGCATTTAATTTGGCTCATGGTTTCACTGTTAAGAGGCCACAATGGTTTAAAAACAAAACAAAACAAAACAAAAAAACAAAGGCATGGCAGCATGAACAGCTGAGAGCTTACATCTGGACCCATAATAAGAAGCAACATACTTTTTTTTCTTTTTCTTTTTTTTCTTTTGAAACCTCAAAGCTCATCCCTAGTGACACATCTCCAACAAGGCCACACCTCCTAATCCTTCTGAAACTGTTCCACTAACTGGAAACCATGAATTCAAACCTATGAGCCCACCGGGGCCATTCTCATTCTAACTACTAAATACCTCAAAAGATAGCACTAAAAAAATTAAAAAACCACAAACTAAGAGAAAACACTGAAGAAATAATGTAACTGATAAAGGGTTTGAGTCCAGAATATAAAAAAGAGCTATTAAAACTCAACTGAAACACAAATAGTTCATTTACAAAGTATACTTCAATGAAACTGGCTTTTTAAAGAGTAATTAAGTGAAATATAATTCTTTAAAATTATTGCTGAGTTTGGGTAAAGAAAACAAAACAATTTTAAAGCTTTTCTTTTTTTTACAAAGACAGAGGCTGGTCATCCACCACAATTCTTAATAAATACAGACCTACTATGCTAAAGGACCCCTAAGAGTCCATACTACATACCAAAGACAGCGCTGGCCAGTTGCCAACACCACGCATACCATAGTGGAATAGGCACATCTTCTTCAAAGAGTGCTAACCCCAGGTTATGTGTACTTGTTTCTACATACTACTCTGTAATACAAAAGAAAAAAATTAACAACATCCACATTCTAATATCGAAGTCCTAATTATCAAGGAAATGATTACCAAAACCCTTTAATCCTTGATTTTGAGGTACCTACATTTCCCACTAGCAACTTAAAACCAGCTCTGAGATAACTAGACTGTTTGACAATTCCAAATATCTAAATTCATGAACACTTTGATTTAAATGAATGAAGTAATGAAGTTGACTGTAGCCCTGTAGCCTGGGCTACAGGGCCTCTATCTTACACACACACACACACACACACACACACACACACACACACACACACACACACACACACACATAGTGTAGAAATGTTACCAAAAAAATAACTGAAAAGAATAGTGAACTTATTAAGTAAGAACTAGAAGATAAAAGAGTCCAAGTCTGTTTAAAAAAATTAAAAATCAATGAACAATTCCAAGTATAAACTTCTTCTAGCTACCTATGTTAGGTGTTCTTATAACCACAAATCTATACTGTCACTCAAAGGGATTCAAACTGAGAGCTACTGCAGTTTCATGTAATAAAAGCAAGAGTTTCAAATCTTGTACACCATGGAAGTTTCTCACATTTCACTTTAACACCCCTGAAAGACCACATGTAATGAATAATCTTCAGATTGCAAGATATCAAAGGTTTCAGTAAATATTATTGACCTATGCACTTACCCCAGAGAAAATTAATTAAACCTCTAACAAGGTCATACTTACAGGTTGATATATATCAAGAAAATGAATAATCAGGGCTGAATAGATGACTCAGTTGCTAAAGGCACTTGCTACTTTTTCAGAAGCCTCAGGTTTGGTTCCAAGATCCACATAACAACTCATACCTACCTGGAACTTCATCTGGTACTCTCTTCTGGCCTCCACATATATGAGGCAAGAATGTGGTACACATATAAATAAAGGCAAAATATAGATGAGGCAAAACACTTACACAACAAAGTAAAAATAAATAAACCTCAAAAGAAAATGAACTCCAATCAATGTGTGCTGTTCTTATATGCAGGTACCTTTTAAAAAAGATTTACCAAGACAATTTACACACACACACACACACACACACACACACACACACACACACACATATATATAAGAAAATTACACTCTGTAGCTCACTCTTTTGCATATTTTGAGAAGGTACCAGCTGTCCTTTACTCTACCATCTTTCTAAGATTTCTATACAGTGAACAGCTATGAAAAATAAAAATCCTGTCCCCTTCCATAAGACAGGCCTGCTTTCAGTCCTTTGTACATTTGACAACATATCCCTGCAGAACAAAACAACAAGCTCCCTATGAAAGATCTAGGTTTCCTAATGGCAAAACTTGACCAAAGTATTAGCCCAATGTTTCCAAGTATTACCTAGCACTTTTTACTCTGCACAGTAAAGCTCATATATTATCATCACTGCTGATAATCTAGTTACCACTACTTACTACAAAGGATATTCTTCAGAGGATGACACAAGAATTTTGTGGCTTCTACCGGCATTCATAAAAATGTGAATGGGAAATTTAGAAGCCTGAAATAAGGTTTAATCTCAAAGTAATGATTTTTATTATTAAGTTTTGGCCTTGAGACTACAATGCTGCCAAGAGCCATGACTTTCTAAGAGAAAGGATAAAGGCTCTGTGTGGGGACTGAGTTCTGGGGAATAAAACAGCAACCCAAAATCCAAAAGACTGTCTATTCCTGCACAAACATCATGACGAAGAAGGAAGTTGGGGAGGAAAGGGTTTTTTCAGCTTACACTTCCACACTGCGGTTCATCACCAAAGGAAGTCAGGACTGGAACTCAAGCAGGTCAGGAAGCAGGAGCTGATGCAGAGGCCATGTAGGGATGTTACTTACTGGCTTGCTTCCCCTTGCTCAGCTTGCTCTCTTATAGAACCCAAGACTACCAGCCCAGGGATAGCACCACCCACAATGGGCCCTTGATCACTAATTGAGAAAATGCCTTATACCTGGATCTCATGGAGGCATTTCTTCACCTGAAACTCCTTTCTCTGTGATAACTCCAGCTTGTGTCAAGTTGACACACAAAACCAGCCAGTAACAGTGACCCTGGTAGTTGGTAGGCAGATGATTAAACACTTCTCCATCCCCTACCTGTACCACTGTCCTTACCTGTTAGCTGACTCAATATTTTGTAACCACACAAAAAGAAGTGAAGTGGAAATGTAATACAAATGGTAGCTTGGCTGCTTTGTCTCATCTACACTGATGGAGAGGAGGATACATAATGAAAATGGGTCAAGTCTAGTGGCCCAGGTCAGAGCTAAGCTTGCAGGGCCAAGGGACCTCCTAAGCTAAAATAAGTACTGTATGGAATGACAGTCTTGCTGTCATTTATCCAAGTCAACCAAAAGCATTAAAAACTCCCTTGAATAATGAAGAGGGAATCCTGCAGTGAACAATCTTGACTACTTACATTTACCACACCACCAACCACTACCACCACCACACACATTCCTTGAGTCCCTGTTTGCAACTTTAAGGAGAGATATGACAAGGAATATGATTGATGAAATCTTCCTAACCCTCAGAAGCATTGAAGTCCAGATATACCCAGCTGGGCTACCCAGCAAACTCTACAATTCTCTTGGATGCAGGCAACCTGAACCCCAGTGAGTGAAGAAATCAAATGCCTAAGGGTGGAGTTCTTTGGGTTAATTCAACTTGCTGTTATATCTCTACTCCTTATATAGGAGGAGGAATTAATCTGTCATATACTTGCACTTTCTTATAGTTTGAGTATGAATGGTCCTATAGACTCATATGCTTGGATACTTGGTCCCCAGCTGGTGAAACTGTTTGGGAAGGATTGAGAAGAGGTATGTCACTGGGGGTGGGCTAAAACATTCCCGGTGTGCTCTCTCCACCACCTGTTTGTGGATCAGATATGATTGACCTCTCAGCTCTCCATCCAACACCACAGACTCTAATCCTCTGAAACAGTAAGTCCAGTTAACAGCCAAGTACTTTCTTTAATAATTTGCTTCAGTGACGGTGTTTTGAAACATCAACAGAAAAGTAATTAAGACCCTGCGAGAGAGGGTTCTTCTGATCAAGAGAGGGCGTTTATAGACAAGTGATAGGTGTGTGTGTGTGTGTGTGTGTGTGTGTGTGTGTGTGTGTGTGTGAGTGAGAGAGAGAGAGAGAGAGAGAGAGAGAGAGAGAGAGAGAGAGAGAGAATTCGTATAATCATTTGTCCTACCAGTTTCTGTAACTTTTGATTTTACTGACTGAGCTACAGGCAATTGGAAAGAGCCTCCACTTGCATTCTGCCTACTTTATACAGTTAACAGGTATATCTGTTTTGAAAAGCAACTATCAGCTTGTTTGTAGACTCCTGTAGATATTGAATGCCTGGATCATAGAGTCTTTCTGACTTTCTAACCTGACACGATGATTTTAGGGTGGGTCAAACTCATACTCAATGACTTACAATGGTATAAGTCAATGGAAAGTGATGACTTGAATGCGAAGCAGAATCTCAGCAGTAAGTGGGAAGTGGCACCCCTGGCAAGAAGGAGATGACTTTATCCTCTCCTCTATCTCTGAAAGCAAACTAACAGACTCCACTGAGCCCACTGGTAAAAAATCAAAAGTCTTATAAGCTGAACATCACAGGTTACTATCACAAATCACTAATAATTACTACAATTTAGCTTGTCTCCCTATAGCCAATCTTACTTCATCTTCAATCTGTTCCCTAAAAGCAAACACAACAGGCCCAACATAACCATGCACACCTGTAATCCCAAGGTCAGGCAGACATAACCAAAATGAACCACGTATGGGCCACATACTAAATAAAGGCCAAACTGGACTCTAGAGCCCTGCCTCAAAAACTTGAAAATTAAATTAAAAGCAACAACAACAACAAAAATAAAATAAAAATAAAAACAAAACCCTCCTTTTCCTAATTTCCAAATTGGAGATGGTATTAGCATTTTGTCTAAACTCCGCCACAGTTACCTGGCAATAGCCAGGTATGCCTAACTCACTATAAAAGGGGCTGCTTGCCCCCTCCTCTCTCTCTCTTGTTCTAGCCTTCTTGCTCACTCTCTGTCCTCTTGTCCCTTCCCCCATCTTTCCCCATCCCCATTCCCTCCCCCCTCTCCATGAGCTAATGGCCCGCCTCTACTTCTCTTCTCTCCTCCCTTCCCCCTCCCTCTATCCCTCCCCCCTCTGCCTTTCTTTGCTTCTACTACCCTCTTGACTCCCTTCCCTAAGCCCTGAATAAACTCTACCATTCATCTTGTAGCCAGTCCCTCAGCATGGGCCCGCCAAGGCACTCCCTTCCTGACACCTCACCACACACCCACCAAAACATACTCCCCCCCCTTATCTTTTTATAAACACATCAGATGGACTCTAAGGCCTCATGCCACGAATATAAATGCCCTAACACTAAGCCACACTTATTCTTTTGAAAAGACAATCTGAGTACTTCACTCACCCATAAAGCGCTTTATAGTGGTCTCCCCCATTGCATTTAGTCACAACTGTGTTACTATGATTCTTGCAGGTGGTCTTACACTCACTCCTCAGCATCTTTCCCAGTTCTCCTTTAACCTTGCACATTACTGCCACACAGAACAAATATTAAGATTCTAATATGATCTCTTGCCATATTCCCATGCACTCACTATTTATCTGCCTAGCCCATTTCCCAGGTCCTACCTTGGAAGGTAATACACACAGCAGGACGGTTCACCTTGATTCTCTAAGATTGGAAACATAATGTATTAACACTTAAGTCACTGTGCTGAAGTTGACAAAAACTAGAGTCAGCTGGGAAAAAGGGACCTCAACAGAGGAGTTGCTTCCATTAAAGGAACTGGCCGATTGGCATGTCTGTGGGGCATTTTCTTGATTAACTATTATATGGGGGGAGGGGTGGCAAGCCCACTGTGAGTGGTGCTATCCAGGGGTAGGTGGTCCTGAGTTGTATAAGAAGGAAAGCTAACCAAGGTATAGAAAGCAAGTCATAGCAGAGTTCTTCTCTAACTCTAAGTCCCTGCTCTGGTTTCCATCAAAGGACAATAACTTGTAAGCCAAATAAATTCTTTTCTACTCCAAGCTAGTTTTGGTCAGTGTTTTATCAGGGGAATAGAAAGAAAACCAGAACACTCACATTTTCTACCTTTTCCATCTTCTATCAGAGGGGATCACAATTGATTTTTTCAGTTATACCAATTTGTACTCAGTAACTACTTGGGTAAGTTAATGGCCATTCACATACCAATGCCATATGTCAAAGAAAAGAATTTATATTCAGCTTCTTCTGTTGTGTGAAGATACATAAAACACACCAACAACCATGTGTGGGGGCACACATCTATAATACCAACACTAGAGACAACATTTCAAAATTCAAGACCAACCTAAACTACACAATGAGGCCCTGTCTTAAGGGGGGGGGGGGTTACAATGATATCATGCAGTTATAAGGAAGACTGGCATTTCCATTTTACTGTTTTAGAAGTTTGTTCAGAGATTCAGTCTCAAGTGACCAAGGCTGGCCTTGAACTTGTAATCCTACTTCTACCACTCAAGTGCTAGGATTACAGGTGTGATCTGGTACTCCCATTTTATAATCTCAGGATCTTTCTATTTCAAACTAGAAATTAAATGTCATGTTTTATGTCCACATATACTGTTTTTTAAATCACATACAAGCACTACAATTTTACAATGAAAAGAATCTCTAAGTAAAAAAAAAAACAACTAGAGATGTGTAAGGTCAGTAGTAGAGCATATGCAGATCTTGTGTAAGGCTCTGGTTTTAATCTCAATCAGGGAAAGGAGAAAGAGTGGCCGATGATCGCTCAAGACCTAGTTAAATCATCTCAGATTCATTTATATGAGTGCATTCAATTTTCTATGACCCTTACTAAGAAGAGAGAGGTGGTGCAAGTATTCCCAACTGATAACATGTAGAATGTCTAATTCTTTTCCTTAGCAAATGATATCCAAAAATGCTTATTCTGACCTACAATTCAGTATCACCTGAATTGTCTGAAAGCATGCCAACTGATGACTGGAAGAAGTGTCCCAGACACTGTTATCAGTCCAAGATTTAACATTTGCCACATGATGCACTACGCAAAGTACACTAAGTAGAAATACTGCAGGGTAGAAAAAAATGCAAATGTTCAGAGCTTCAGTATCCCACACAATACATACTACTCAATCTTTCCCCTGAGAAGCCTGATCAAAAACAGCTACAAAAATGGTTTTGCATCATGTCTTCTAGCTAAACAAAAGACCCCAAGAGTGTATTTTTACAAACCAGTCATTCTCACCCATGACTGTGTTATTCAGATGTGAAGATATAAGAAATGGAAGTACATATATTCTGCATGTGTATGTTTATATGTGTATTTATAGAGAGAGTATAAAAACTTTAAGAATGAATTCCTTGTTTGAAGAGTTTTACCAATGGTACTAATTTGCATTCTATTTACTTACTTGAGTGGAAAGGGGGGGGGAAGTTGTTACTGGTGAGCAAGAATGTATACACTCCAAGGAGAAGACAGAACAAGCCAACATTATCCATTCTGTGGTGGCTGAAAAGTTGAGATTTCTTGCCTGAAGAATAGCTTCTAAATATTTAATGTAAAATAAGACCTCAAACTAATACCTAGAAATAAAAATTGATTTAAAGACCATGAGTCAAAAAGGTATTCCACCTAGAAGCCATCTGAACAAGTAACCAAAGTTCTTTGAGCCTTAGTTTCCTAACGCTGATCAAGAATGAATTAGAAGTTAACCTATGTCTTCCAGGGTTGTCATCAGGCTAATTTAGTGGGTATAAGGGTACACTGCAGCCTAGCACCTGACTCCTCATCTGTCAGACAGCAGTATAAGCATTTTTCTAACAAGACTTTTAAAATTAAACCATCTCTTAGAGTACTGCCTTGGCCTAAAGAAACCTAGTACAAGTGTTAGCTACTGGTAACATATCAGCACGACTAGTCCAAAACCGAGTTACCACTGCACTGCTGGATTATGCCATCTTTGCTATGTGAAAAAAAATCTTTGAATAAATTAATCTACTTTAGTAAACAGATATAGAATAGCTCCCATAACCAAAACACTTTATGCTAACTCTTAGAAAACATAGAAATGCATGAGAAATACTCTAAAGTGACTACTGTTCATGAATGCTGGCAAGATATATGTATCGAACACCCATTTGAAATAAACAAATCCAGTCTATAAATTAGAACATAACACAAATGGTATATCTATTCTTCTTTGTCCCCGAAAGATCTCAAAATAACTTAACTCAAAATAGCAAATTCAAAATATTTAATATACTTGAGAATCTCCAGCTCAGAGCAATCAACATCTTTCTCTAAAACTTTTGCCACATAGTTACAATAGTTCCAAAGTGCTGTTACAGTCTAGGATGCCCAAAACATTAACAATTCATACACTATACATCGGGCAGAAACTGCTAAGCTGTGCTATAAAAGGATAACCAAAAATAATAGACAAAATATAAACACCAACACAAGTGTTTTCAGATTATATAGTCTTTTGCTTTCCTTAAACAGGGAAAGAGAAAATTACAGGCTCTAATCACTGAAGCATCAACACTTAGTAAGAGTAATAACCCCGGCTTTTCCCTAAGGAGACTAGGAGTAATATGAAAAAACCATCACTCTGGACTGCTCCATCAATTACTGTTTATTAAGGAGAGATAAATGGTTACTTCAAATGCCAAACAATCTTGAACATGGCACCATTCCACACGCATTATTTTTAACCTATTTTCAGAAAGTTCAGAGAAATTAAATTTCAAACTTCATTAAATATCACCTATACTACGTAAGAAATCAACTGCCTTCATTCTTTGCTGGGACAACCAAAATCAACTTATTAACCTAGCTCCCCTTGATCAAATGGTCTCCTTCTTAGTAAAGAAAAACATACATTCTGCTCAATTACATACAACACAGAACCACCACATTTTACAAAGCAAGGCTTTCCTCCAAGACAGCCACATCACTACTGATGTTATAAGAGATTTTCTAAATCATCTAGCAAATCCACTCTGAAAAAAAAAAGAGAATTCTTGTTGCTGGGGCAGAGTGTGATGGCTCAAGCCTGGGCACTTTAGTTCAATCCCTGAATCCCATTGGTGGGAGAAGAAAACAGAATCAGCTCCACAGAATCATCCTCTAACCAAACACAGACTCCTACACTTTCACACACAAACACACATCAATTAACTTTTTTTAAGGAGAAATCTATAAAGTGGCTATTCAAAAGCTAAGTGTGGGGGCAGGGGGCCTCCAAGCCCAAGAAGAACAAAAAACCCTAGTTACTTAGAAAGAGAAAAGCATTAGACAATGCTGCTGTGGCCATGACAGGGTGGCATGGCTGCAGTGATAGGTGGCATGTGTGCTCTGAAATGAAGTCCACCCTAAGGGACCATGAAAGTCATAGTGCAGAAAGTGCTGTTAGTTCATTTTATAGATGCCGACTAGGCAGTTTCAGGTAAACTTTACAAGAGACTATCAAATAGCTCCAACTATGGTCATTCTCAGCACTAAGCTTCTGTTTCCATTATTAAGCACAACTAAAGAATTAAAAGGATCGGTGTGTTTTTTCTTGGGATATACTAACCTAAAATTATGTGCAATAAGGTGCCAGACACACAAGTGACAAAGAGTTTCTTTGGCTATAGGAAAGCACGCATATGGAACATCAGTATACCAAACTGCAAGACTCAAAGAACTCAAAAGTGATTAACACACATTTCTCATGCAGCAGATTTCAAAGGTGTCAAACTCAATACACTTCAGAAGAAGGGAGAAAGTGTCAACGAACCAGAACACTTTGCTTTATCCAGAATGGTATTTTGTGGTTCTGCAAGGGTTCAGGCATTCCAGCAGTATTTGGAACAGAAGGGGATACAGAAGTGTCTGTAAGTGTTGTCAGAGACAAGAAAAAGTCTCACTAGCAGTACAAACAGGTGATGCTGCAAAGCATGCATGGAATCACAGAAAAGAACACTTTTTGACTAATTTTATGCTCAAGAGAAAAATTAATGAACCAAATACGAAGGAGGCAGTGTGGCCCAAAGAAGCCACGAGGTTACACACACACCCCCGATGGCCACTCTCACGAGACTCTGACAGGCTTAAATTTGGGTAATTATGGTAAAAAGCTGTGTGTGTGTGTGTGTGTGTGTGTGTGTGTGTGTGTGTGTGTGTGTGTTTTGGAAGCACACTAAGACCACACCCTAGGGAGCATCTGGACTTTAAACGCGGGGAATTAAAAGTTGAAAGGTCTGGCCTCATGGGTGTAAGACGCAGCGATGGGAGCAAAGACACACAAACCCTCCGTGGGCGCAGAGTGTCCCGGCAATGCGTAGCGTGGTCCGAGAAAAGGGGTGAGGGCCCCAGGAGAGCTGGCCCGGAGAGCAGGGGCGCCGGGGCACGGAGGAGCCTGGGAGCCAGGGCGCAGCGGAGCACGGGGGGCAGGAAGGCAGGCAAGAAAGCAGGGGAACCGAAAAGCACCCGGCACGGGGTCGCCGGGTCCCGCACGCGCCGCGGCCCGGGCGGAAGAGCGGACGCCGAGAATGAATGGGCGGAGGCCGGGCCCAGGCAGGGCCGGGAGCGCGCAGGGCGGCCGCGCGGCCCGCCGCGGCGCAAGGGGCGTGAGAAGACGACCGGCCGGTCACTCACCCGCCGCGAGCTCGGGCACTCGGCCGCGCTTCTCTCAGCCGCCGGCGGCTCGTCACGGCGCTAGGGGGAGCCCCGGGCCCGGAGCGGGCGGCGGCGGCCGGACCGGGAGCCCCTCCGCACCTGCCCCTCTGGCGGAGCCGCGAAGAGCCAGGCGACGGCGGCGACGGCGGCTTGGAGTGGGGAGGGCAAGAGACCCGGATGTACAGGGTAACGGCGAAGGGGGAGGGGGAGTGCCAGGAAGTGAGGGCGCCGCGGACCTGTCCGGCCGTGCGCATGCGCCGCGCGACCGCCCCACAAGGTAAAGCCTGGACCGTCCTCTCCGCCCTATTCTCCCACCCCTCGGGAAAGGGGCGGGGCGCGGCCGGAGACAGGTGGTCTTGCGCGCCCCCACGGAAAGCCGGGGGGCGCGGTCACGCCGCACGAGACCACGCCCTCCCTTAAAGGGGCAGCACCTTCGCAGGAGGCAGCGTCTGGGAGGTTGTGAGGGTCTTACTGTGGCAGTGAACAACTACAGGTCAACAAACTCAGGAGACCAAGGCTCTGAGCTAAACCCAGGGAGACGCCGCATTCCAGCATCCCGCACCTGGAGGCCAGGCTTCTGGCAGCAAGCCTTTCCCCTCGGGCCTGGCACTGAGCCTCTCTCGCGCTTGCAGAGGCGGCTCTGGAGCCTAAGCAGGCTCCCCAGGGCCTAGGGAGAAGCACCGTTATCGCCTGTGATGCTATCACAGAGACGCCCTTGGGAGGTGTTAAATGATCAGTCTGGGAACAGAAATGAGACTCCACTTGATAACGTGGCTTGCCACGCACAGTCTTTTAGATAAATCAGACCCTTGTTCTGGGGACGACTCGGCAGAAACATCGAGTGGGCTGCGATTCTGATGTGATGTAGGGCTACGCAACTTAATTACTTCTCTAATCCTACTGTCACTCTTGGAAAATAAATGCTTCCTTCCCTTCTGTACACATAAAAAAGGTCTCATCTACTAGCTCATTCGAATCCTGCTGTAAAACTCCAGTTTTGCATTAGCACTGAAATATAAATGATTAACACTGTTACCTCTCCCATAATAGATTTAGTTTGCTGAGCACAGCACTAAGATGGAAGTAAAGGGTTTTGAGCATTTTGGGGTTAAGACCCCAAGTGAAAATCCTATGAAAGTATGGACTTTCCTTTTTTCTCCCTAGGAGGATGCATATATAAACGCAAATCTGCATACGATTTCCGACTCATGAACTTAAGGACAGTTCGAAACCTTAATCACAAGCATACCCTTTACTCCCCAACAGCGATCATTTGAGAACCACTGGCCTTGATAAATGTAGCCAGTTAACTCAATATGGTGTCTTCTACTGTAGTAAGCCTTTGTCTTGGTCAGCCTGTCTGCCTCTTCCATTTCATGAAGACAATATGGTATGCAATACAGTCAGGAGAGCCTGGGGGCGGGGTGCCTTACATTAAGGGCAAGAACCCTACATCTCAGATCTTTTACTTCAGGAGGCTTTGTATTCAACACTATATTAGGTTTTCATCATTTTTTATTAAACAATAGAACTATCCTCACTATCCAGTAAGGCTTGATCCATTTACCTGACACACACTGGCACACACTGGCCCATGAATGTAACACCATGTATCTGACTGGCCCCTTGGACACCAGTTCAAACAACTACCCAACCACTGAAGAAATCTCTCCCATGAACATCCAGTTTAGCTGGAACACCTCCAACCATACGGAGAATGTCTCGGCAATTGTCAGCTTCTTGTCTGAGAAACCTCAGATTTCACACTGTGATCTTCATCCACTGACCTTAATGCTATCTGTGGGAATCAAAAGTGGACATTGGCCTGAGGTGCTTATACTCCGAGTTGGCTGGTGACTAAGAACAACAGGACAAGACCTGCTGAGAGCACAGAATGGTCTTTTCAGAGCAGCTTCCCCCCTCATCGGCCCAGGACCCATTTCTGGACATATCGAGAAACACAAGCAAGCTCCACCATTGCCCATGTGCAAAAAGCTGGCTCAAGAAACAAGCCCCACAAGAAAGGCTAAATTTATTCTTCCACAGCTCTTTCTCCATCCTTCTGCCTAACCACGATCACATTTCATTCAGCTGAGGCCAAAGGTTTAGAAGTTTTAGATTACAAAAGCAAGCAGGAGGACACCAACAAGATGTTTGTGAAAGAGGAATGGCCAGTCGGAGATGCTGCAGTCATGGCAGCTACCTCAGATCTCTGGAGCCCTCACACTACTTACACAGTGCCAAGCACTGTACTCAGCCTTTGACTTGCATTTCCTCCTTTGTTTTTCATAGACATCCCATCTGGTACTGTTTTCATGTCCGCTTTGTAAATGAGGAATGCGGGGTTCAGAATGTGACAGTTCCAGGATTCGAACGCAATCTGTCAGCTCCAAGATCTGTCTACATTCTCAAATTTCAGGAGATCCCACTGCTTTCTTTAAATGCTGTTTTCCTTTAAAATTTTTATGATTAAATCAATTTTAAAGCA
>CM052718.1:35753750-35811074 GCA_028551405.1 Uromys caudimaculatus | reverse complement strand
GAGAGAGAGAGAGTTAGTTTCCATCACCCACACATCAGGCTACTCACAACTGCCTGGGGGGTGTGTGTGTGTGTGTGAGTGTGAGAGAGAGAGAGAGAGAGAGAGAGAGAGTTAGTTTCCATCACCCACACATCAGGCTACTCACAACTGCCTGTCATTTTTCACTTCTAGGGAATCTGATGCTCTCAGGCCTTCACAGGCATCTGTATACACATGGTTACACATATGTGTATGTACACACACACACACACACACACATGAAAATGAATAAATCTTTATAATGTTAAGATAAACTGTTCTGTTCAATCAACATTTTGTCCTATCCCCTCCATTATATCCCAGGAATCATGGGAGGGTCTGCGGTAGAGAACACATGGTCCCTCTTCGAGGTCTCTGGAGGTTTCTATGAGACAGCAAGAGCTTGGTAATTGTAACAGAGAATGTTGTAAGGTATGACGTAAGAAGGAGCCATCTCTGCTTGGAACAGCTCTGAAGGTTTTGCCAAAGCCAGGACCTTTGGAGTTGGTCCTGAGAAACTGAGAAAAAAGACAAGAAAGGGGTGCATCGAGGGAGCAAGAGAAGTCTGTGCGATATCTGGGATAGGAGAGAAGGACAGTAAGAAGCCAAAGCCACAGCAAATCTTAACACAGTGACAGGAAAAGATACTTGTAACCAAGGGAGAAACAGAATCTGATATATTTCCTATCAAGACCACTTGGAACACGATGTTCAAATGGGCCCACTGTGGTAGACAACAGAGGCCAGGAGGCCAGCAGAGAGGCTCCGGAGGGGTCCAAGTTGACAACAGTCTGGAGCTGGGGGGTGGCTTAATCATAGAACACTTGGCTGGCATGTTCAAGGTCCTGTAGATATCGCTCCTGAGCCAAGGAAAGAATAAATGCTAAAATTAAGATATGTAGTCATGTATTTTCCTGGGCTTATGACTGATTGAAACTGGAGTCAAAGAAAACAGGAGCTGTAGAGACAGCAACCAAGGGTTCTTAGCTAAGGACACTATGTGGATGGTGCCACCATCAGGCCCCAATTTCCTTTGCCCGGTTTTCATGCCTCTTCTCCAACCTTTACCCATGTAGGCAGCACACGCTGCTTTAACTGCTATCTTGAGATGAGCATAACTATTTCCCAAGCCTTTCTCCTTTCCCCACAGATGCATTTAGCATTTAACAGTTACAGAGTATTTCATCACATGGCAATAGCTCAGCTCCCTTCTATTGCTATGTGTCCATATCCAACATGCCAGCTGACCCTAGACCTGCTCACCATGGGGATTTTTTGCAAGGGCGGAGCAAAGCCAGGAGAAAGAGCCTTTAGGTAAAGGGTTTTGGAAAAGTGTGGCCTCAGGGCCAGCAGACTACAACACTCCCTAGGGAGAAGAGGCTTGTGCAACTGAATTACATGTAGACAACCGCACAACTCTGAGAAGAAGAAGGAGGGGGGAGGAGGAGGAGGAGGAGGAGGAGGAGGAGGAGGAGGAGGAGGAGGAGGAGGAGGAGGAGGAGGAGGAGGAGGAGGAGGAGGAAACTTCTTGATACCTAATTCCCTACAGAAGCTGCTGTTAATGTCCTCATCCCTTCAAGTTATTCTTTCTTTCATTCATTCATTCGCCCCATGTGCATTCTTGGGAAGCACAGGGTAAGAGCAGAGCCAAAGCCACTTCAAAACTCTGGATTGTGCAGCCTGGTCAGGTTCAACACCTGCTCCAGAACTTACACAAATTCAACCTCCTGCAGTGTCCGTTCCTCCAACAATGTCTAACCGTCTCCCTTCCTTCCTGACAACTTCCTGATTCCTGCCACTGCACCCTGCATTTCCAGGCAAGCCCATAGGGCAAGGACACACATACCAAAGTGCAGAGCCCGAGCGTACCAGTGAACTAGGGCCATTCATTCAATATCTCCAACCTCCCTTCCTACCTGGCCAATGGGGATAAGAAACTATCTACTTTCTAGGAATGGCATGGAGCTCTCAAAAATACTGTATAGGAAGACACTTTCTGACCCCAAAGAGTTGTCCTTATTAACTATTACTGCTATGGCAGCCACCTCTGCTTTTGTTGTTCCACCTTTTTGAGGATGAATTGTGACCACATAAATGCCCTGGATAATAATTGCTGGGTCAAAGGATCTAAACACATTTATGGTCATTAAGCTACATTACCCAGTTTCCTTACAACCCACGTGACGTGCACACTCAGGATATGTAAGCACAAGGAGAGCAGCTATGCTTGCCCTCCCAACTCTCTGACATTCAGGGATTGGGTTCATTGTTCCACACTGTACTCTTGTGTAGCACTGGCTAACAGCAGAGCCAAAGCCACCTCAATCTAGACAGCCAGGTCAGATTCAAAACCTGCTCTATAATTTCTCCCTTCCTCTTCCCAGGATAAGCAAACAGGGAATCTTCAAGGCCAGAGGACCCTTCCAACCATCTCCTCCAGAGCCAGGGCTTCTAAGCAAAGACTCCACAGTCCGCTAGTGGACAAGGAGCCAATGAATATTTGATGAGAGCAGACAGTGAGGCCTGGGATACGGCTGGAAGCTCATTTCACACTGAAAGAAGGCATCACAACTGTCATTTCAAAAGAACCAAAGACGAAGCCACCCTATCAAACCCAAGACCTTCCTGCTATTTAACAAAACATTAACCAGTCCCCTGAAGCCCCTGGAGTCCTCCTGACCAAGCTCCCCTTAAGTTAAAAGGTCTGTATATGAGTCCTGGTCACATTTCCAAATGGAACACATTTCTCACAGGAGGTATTGAAGGCTCCTTTTCCAGCCCTCTTGGTGAACTACATCAAAGAAAAAGGACCCCACTGTCCTGCGTCAGCTGTGACATCTCAGAACTGCACATCCGCTTTCTCCTCCCATGGCTGTGTCTCAGCTCTTGGCCACAAAGATTCTTGCCAGACTCCTTCCCTACTGAACATCTACTTTCCTTCATTCACCTTCAGAGCACTTAACTTTCATAAACTGTCATTTTTAACGCTTCTGGAGGAAGAGGAGGAGAAGAGGAAGAGGGTTCTGCCACATTGGCACTACCATGAGCACTGCACCCCCTGCTACCATACCCAACTTCTAGAAGACTCCCCACACATGTAAGGCATGATTAAACAGAGGGCCAGGCACTAACTGAGACGCTATGGACCTCTATACCAGTATTTTTTTTTTTACTCTGTGAGTAATATGTTGACTGAAGCAAAAATTTGAAAATACATATGAGCAAAAAGAAAAATATATACTCATGATCCAACCACCCACAACATATGGATACCCTTCCAAATGCTATTATGTATCTATATAAAGATAGTGTATTTTTGTAAGAATGGCTCATATCTGAATACTAATCTGCTGTGTTCTACCTCACAGCATTTCTTGGCTACCCCTCCTCAATGAACATACTACACTTATATCACTGTAGAGGCTATATAATAGTTCACCATAAAGACACAGCTTGAAATAAGTAACCAGTTGAATGTGAGGCAGCATAAAAGAGGGCTTTCTTCAATGTCCCTGAAAGCAAAAGGCCTTATCACTGCCCCCGCTCTGACGGGCTTCCCACTTTCTCCCGTGTTTGTATTGCTTCAGGGCTGTATTTCCACACAGCTTTACTCCTACCGCCCATTCACCACCTGGAGTTATTAGCCGCCCCATCACCCAAAGAAGCAAACTGTTTGTAACTGGAAAGACTGGGATTTGAGGGGACGATGGCTCAAAGTTCAGCACGGGAATCTGCTGCTGAGACAGGCGACAGGAATGGCAAGCATGTTTTTGTGCCAAGATTTTAATTGGAAAAAGAAGGAAAGATCTTCTGTGCACACCGTCCTTTCCCCCTCTAAGCCTATCCCAAGGCAAAGCTTCCCCCAGGAGGGGCAGGTCGGCATGGGAGCTGCTGACACAGCCAGCAGTTTGAAGTTCAAAGCCCACTGCCCTATCTGCAGACTTGGTGGCTGCCAGGTAATTCAAGAGGCATGCTCAGGATGTGCACCCCTTTACTACAAACATGTCTTTCAACCCGGGTGCGATCAGCAGCACAAAGGACTGCTCACTGGGCCTTTTAGCCCTGACAATCGCGTGCCCTCCACAAGCAAGGACACAGGCTTGGGATAGTTACCTTTAGAAATAGACGAGATGACATGAGATCTGAGACCACACCAGAGCCATGGGAAAGGAAGGTGTCTGGGTGGGCCAAGTCTCACTCCACTGTCACCCCAAACCCTAATCTCTGCTGTCATATCCACCCACCTTCACAGCACACCCTTAGTGTCATAAGCTCTGGGCTGATGAGATGGATCGGAGGAAAAGAACAAAAGATTGACAACCTGAGTTCAATTCCTGGGACTCCCAAGGTGGAAAGAGAGTACTGACTCCTCAAAAGTTGTCTTCTGACCTCCACACATACTATGTTGTACTTATGTTACACAAGTGCGCACAAGCGCACGCGTGCGCGCGCACACACACACACACACACACACTAAATGTAAAAAAACAAAAATTAAAACATACCTTTCCTTGTAAACAAAGAAAATCCCTAGCTGTACCCAAAGCTACCTATTTATCAGTGACATTTTAAAACATTTTTAAATGCATTTTACAGAAATATCATGCTTACACACACACAAAAGAGAGAGTGACAGGACCACTGCCACCCAATCCTGCTGCTGTACACAGAATGACTGACACCCATTTCGCATTCAGGCCTTCCGGCACCATCATGAGGATTCTACTGCTCGGCTTTAGATGAAGAAACTCAGGAACCAAGAGTTCGTCTATGTACAGGAAGGCCCGCCTTCCTCACCACCTTCTTTTCTTTCAGCTAGAATTAGCCAAATCCCTCAGTGTCCAGGCTCCATTTCTAGCCAAACCTTCACCCTAATAATAATCACTGTGCTATTTTGATGATTGGGCAAAATAACAGGAACAAACGGGAGTGTCAACATTCAAACTGTCTTTGGCCTTTGCGAAAAGAACAGCAGTTACACACAGTGAAAACTCAACAGAGCTTAAATGTCTGCAAGGAGGAACGATCCACGCTGCAGGCGGGTGGTACTAGCTCATGGGCTGGGGTCTCACACTGAATAAAAAGGAGACGCTGCAAGGCTGAGTAGCCGTGTTCACTTCTGCTCCCTGACTGCAGATACACCATGACTAGCCGTCTCAGGCTCTGGCTGCCATGAGATCCTCACCATGGTGAACTGTGTCTTTAGCCTGTGAACCAGACCAAACCCTTCCTTCTCGGCCAGGTATTTTGTCAAAGGCAAAAAGTAACTAAAAACGGCAGTTTCTGACGTTTCTATGTTCATGTTCAGACTTGGAAGGCTGTCGACACAGGCTTCGAGTCAGTCTGGGCTCAGCCAGGCCTGAATGTTTTGCTCGTCTGAAAAGAGAGGGACATGCAGGCACTTGCTGCCAGAGACACAGCACAGTTCCTGGCAAATGGAAGAACTCGGTCATTAATGGCCTTTCCTTTTTGTTTCATTATTTGTGGATGTACTATTTTCACTCAGGTGATGCTGGTATAAAGTGCTCCTTGCAGTATTATTTACAGAAACAAAAATAAACTTCTGAGGGAAATGGCACAATAGGGTCCCAAGGGAAGCGTTAGAACGAATGAAAACTATCTTAACTACCGGGCCTTGAGCAAGGCATTTCTTTTCCTTGAATCTGTTTGCTCATCTCTGAGTAAAGGGCTTATCCTCTGTGACTCATGCATTCTCTGTACATTCATAGTCCTGACATTCCAAACACACTAGGTGCGCTGACAGCAAAGATCATATATGGTTACTAAGTACACAGTAACCCGAGAAGATACTTTGTAATTCTTCTTCAGACATACTGTTTTCTCCACGTGTTCATGCCTCCTGAGAAAGCACACAGTATCTACTGTCTCTCTCCATGAACTAGACCTAGATCTGTAGCACCTGCTTTGTTCTGGTTTGTTCCCTAAAGCAAAGTCTAACACACAGTAGGAGTTATTTGCTCATTTAAAATTTCTGAGTATTGGGGCTGGAGAGACAGCTCTGGTTAAGGGCAACTCACGGCTCTTGCAGAGGACTCTGTTAAGTTCTCGTCACCCACAGAGGGTATTTCAACTGTCCATAACTTCAGTTCCAAGGGATCCACCGCCTCCTCCTGACTTCTACAGCACATATGCAGTACATAACATACATGCAGGCAAAACATTCACACACATAAAACAGCTTTTTTTAATCTTTCAATTTTTAAAAAGCTTTATGGTTATTAGGAGGTGGGAAAGTAGCTTCCTTACTAAAGTGCTTGCCTAGCATTTATGAAGCCTTGGTTTCAATCCCCAATACCACAAAAACTGGGCATGGTGATGAACACTAATCTAATCCTAGCACTCAGGAGGTAGAGACAGGAGTATCAGAAGTTCAAGGTCATCCCTAGCTATAATAAACTGAGTTCAAGGCCAACCTGAACTATCTGAGACCCTGACTCAAAACAAAAACAAAACATATGACTATTAAGTGAAAAGAATAAATAAAGTACAAAATCATCTATATCATAGGATGCTATTTGTATACACAGTATCTATCCCTATTTGTGGGCAAATTATGGTAGGAAGGACCAGAGAAGTTAAAATTCTGTGATAATCAAGTGGGAGTAGGGAAGAATCCTTCAGTGTCTTGAAAGTTCTATTGTTCAAAGGCCGGCAAGTGGAATGGGAGGGCTGCGGGCAGGACGAACACAGACATGGTCAAGGGATACGGAAGAGCTGGAAGGAAGTACACGGCATTGAAGAGAGCCAGCAGCACAGGGAAGACTCGTGGCTGGTAATCTATTAACAGAAACAGGATCACAGGGAAAGGAAAGAAAAGTAGGTAATATGACACCACTGAAGAAAAGCCAATTTACCTGAAAGTTTTAATTACAAGTTAATATCTATTAAACCATTCCCAGGTGCACACCATTTCCCCCATTAACTGTCTTGGTCAATTGAAGCTTCGTGACTCTATGCACAAACATGCACTTGGGGCTGCCACGTGCTACTG
This sequence comes from Uromys caudimaculatus, assembly GCA_028551405.1. NCBI lineage: Eukaryota > Metazoa > Chordata > Mammalia > Rodentia > Muridae > Uromys > Uromys caudimaculatus. The sequence goes on along the minus strand of CM052718.1, from coordinate 35,804,044 downwards.
TTCTGACTCCCTACGTGCTTTGTGATCTACTGCTGTAGTTGCGATTGATTAGAGTCCCACAGACAGAAGCTCAATGGTGAGCTGCAGATATTTCTTTAAACATGTAGCCAACTCATTCCAGCCCATGTCGCAAACTGCTGGGGGGGGGGCACTCAGGGTTACATGAAGTAGCCATCCCTTCCAGGGATGAAAGATACACTATATTACTCCGGCACGGTGCCTTGCAACTGACAAATGATAAAGATAAAACACCCTGAAAAATTATAAAGTGGGGATTGTTCCCTCAGCTTCAAGAAGTCAGGGGAAGAAGGAGATGTCTCAAGAAGGCCTCGTCCTAAGATTCCTTAAGTCACAGCCATGCTGTTTGTCAGCTGAATCATAATGCTTCTCTAGAGCCTCCTTGCACTTTGGGACCACATGCTGCCTTTAGCACCTCCAGCCCCCACCTGCCTGCCTGGGCTCTTTGCCATGTCCAGCAATGTACCACACTGAGCAAATCAGGTCAGATCCCTTCCTGTGTGTGCTCTCAAAAGCCTGGGTGCTTGTTGATAACCCTCAGCTACTGTGATGGTATGATGGTTTCTTGAACACTAGGAGCCTCCTGTAGGCAAAAGCCACTCCATCTTGCTAACCCAGTACTCCTGAGCCAGCACGGACTCTGGTAGAATCCCTGATACAAAGCATGTACCTGGCACATAGCTGCAGTCAGCTAGTCAGGGGCATATGTGGCTATCAGTGCTGACTTACCCCAGTCTGGGGGCTAATGCCACTCCAGCCCTACAGCCAAGAGCCCATTTAAGCAGCACAGAGGAATGAGTTGACTAGCACAAGTAGCCGAAATGATTAAGTCATTAGCTATAGACATTGGTATGTGAAATTCAGAACTTTAAACAGCATAACAGGATAAACTCATACATGAGCTAAAAGTGTGAATGAACTTAGCTTCTCACAGTTACTATTTCAAGTTAGAGATACTGCATAAGGGGGGGGATATCAATATGGTCTATGTCACAAAGAAGCTCAAATGGTTTAGCTAGCTCCCTCTCTAAAGCCCTCGTATAGGTTTCATGTTCGAACACAGACACCAAGAGACTGCATCCCTTTCTCAGCTGCAAAGGAGAACAATAATACCTTTAACCTGAGCCCTAGGCTTGCCTTGACCCCTGAATTCCGAGAAAAGGCTGTTGCATCCATTTCCACGCTAAACATTTTCATGTGACAGTTCACTTGTTTTGTGTATGCCTATGTCTTAGTTCCTTTTCCTGTTGCTGTGATAAAATGCGCTGACAAAACAAACTTAGGGGTAAAGGGATTTGTTTCAGCTCACAGTTCCAGGTTACCCTCCATCAAACAGGGAAGTCAAAGCAGCAGGAACTTGAGAGGAATGGTCACATTACATCCAAAGGCAGGAGCAGAGCGCTAAGTCAACGCATGCATGTGCTAAGCTTGCTTTTTCCACTGTCACAAAATTCAAGATCCCCAGTCTAGGGAGTGGTGGTCCCTGCCTAGGGAATGGTGCTGCTCACAGTGGGTGAGTTTTCCTTCCTTGGTTAATGAAGTCAAGATAATTATCTACATACATGCCCACAAGCCAACCTGACCTAAACAATCTAGACAGCATTTCACTGGGACTTTTTTACCAGGTGATTTTAGAACATACTGAGCTGAAAAAGCTAACCACCAAAGCCTACTGAGTTTCCACTGAACTCCCTAATTTTTGAAGGCAAGAACGTTGAAAATCATCTTTGATATTTTACATCTTAAAAAACTGAGGGTCCAAGGTGTCAAGAAACTTGTCTCCTGGTTATGAGGAGCGCAATCCAAACCACCCACCCCACCAGACCTGGGATCTAGGCCACGTAGCTCGCAGATGCTCATGTCTACACTGCCAGAGAACAACTCATGGTCAAAGCTCAGTCTGACTCCCTGACGCATAAACAAGCGTCCAATTTTGTTTTCTTCTTCTTTTTTAATAATTACTAATAAGCAATGCGCATCTCATGGTTTGGTATTTGGTATGATTTTTTCAGGACAAATTTGGGGGGGGGGGTCCATGAAATCATCTTTATCTAGCCCTTCATCACACAAATGTCTTCCAACACTGGAATGAATGCCCATTTGATGGACTTTTCCAGTCTCCATGGTGGTGGGGAATGCCGCCCTTCCTGGTGTCATTCTGAGCTAGCTGCAGAGCCACTGCAGTCACCGCCATTCCCTACTGCTGTGCTTTTGCCCAGTTCTCCCACTCTCCCAGGAGCACGTTCCACCATGCTCTCCCACCACTCCGCAGAACTCTTACATCAAGCTTCCAGTCAGAAGTCTCTATGCATGCTGGATAAGCATGGCTCCTTTTTCACTTGACGATAACCCACAGATCTATTTATGCCTCTCCGTCCTTCTGGGAGGCACCAAACACACTAGTGAACTGCTGTAAAAACACAAGACAGTGTTTTATTAATTGATTTAATCTGGTTTCTTAAGACATACATGGTGGTTTTCATGGACAAATCAACCAGACTAAGATTAATAGCCTGGTCTACTCTGCTCTTCTCTCCTCCCAAGCCACAAGTCAAAATAAAGTCACCGTCAATGCACAACTTTGCAAAATATGGTCTTAAATATTGACTTCTCAATCCACTGTGGTTATTAAAAGGATGGCTGTATCCACCAGGATGTGGACAGGTTATCCTGTGGTAACAACAACAGAAACCTCAGTCTCAGACTCCAGATGACCACAGCGGTCTCTCGGGGGGGGGGGGGGGGGGAAATGAGACAAACACAGCAGTGTCCTCTGTGGCCTTTACCTGCCAATCAGCCAACTCTACACACATCAGTCTGAAGGTACAGCCCCTGCTGTCTTCCCCAGCCTCTCACAGAGAACACAGGGAGGACTAGTGGGAACATCAGTAAAAATTCAGCAGATGGCCTGGCCTAGAGATGTCAGCCAGCAAATGACAATGGCCATTTCCACTGTCACTGTCACAATCCCCTTTCCATAGAGAATAATCCCCAGACCATAATCATGGTACAGTCATCACACAGCACTGTTGCAGAACCTGTCTGCAAGTGGAATCAGCTGAAGAGCTTAAAAACTACTTCCTGCCTCTGGCTGGGGAGATGGCTCAGTCAGTAAAGTACTTGCCATACAAGTATGAGTACCAGAGTTTGATCCTCAGCACCAACCTTAAAAAGAAATCAGGTGTGGTGTGTGTGCTTGTAATCTCAGCAACAAATAAACAGAGACAGGTAGCTCTCCATGGCTCAACCTGCCAGCCTAGCTTAATTGGCAAGTTCTAAGCTAGGTAACAGATTCTGCCTTAAAAATCAAGGAGGACAACATCTGAAGAGGGATAAACCCAACGGAGAGAGAGAGAGAGAGAGAGAGAGAGCTTATTCCCAAAGTCTGTAAATTAAACCTGCTAGTATGCTGTCTTCATCTTTGAATCTAAAAAGCTCTGTGAGTGATTCACCGCTGCAGACAAGTCTGGAAACCAAGGTCACAGAGGCAGCAAGATTTCTATGCACATACATACACACACATACAACTTGGTGTCTCCCAGGTGCCATCAGCCCCAAGTCTCTTGGAACTGTAGTTAGAATGGAGTAAAACCAGGTTCTGCTGTGGGGAGTCAATCTGAATGACACCTAATGACAGCCAGGATAAAATGTCTGACATTTAACCCTAAGCCTAACCACAGGCATTTCTCACGCTCTGTTTTACTTCCCACCTTTTCTAGGTCCTGCTGAACCGTTCCGCCATGCTCAGGGTCATGAGAATTCCAAAATTACATGGATGAGAATGGGTGGGGAGTGAATCCAGGGAGAGGAGGTCCACCAATGGCTGTTTATTAGGGACAGAGTCTGCGCTTTGAATTTCTCTTTGTCCGTGACCCAGAACAGTAAGCAGAGAACGTAAGGGAAACACAGGCAGGTAAAGCACCATTCAGTACTAATCTGGAAGTGGGAAAACAGACACAAGAACTTAAAAGAAAAAAAAGGGGGGGGGGGACACCACCTAAGTTACTGTTGGAGTTTTTGTCAACTTAGCACAAACTCTGACAGACCTGACAAGAAGGAATCTCAGCTGAAAAATTGCCTCATTCAGACTGGCCTAGGCCAGAGGTTCTCAACCTCTGCATCATGACCCCTCTGGGGGTCTAATGAGATTTTCACAGGGGTCGCATATTTGTCAGATATTTACATTACAATTCATAACAGTAGCAAAATTACAGTTATGACGTAGCAACCAAAATAATTTTATGGTTGGGGTTCAGCACAACCTGAGGAACTACGAAGTAAAGAGTCGCAGCATTAGGAAGGTTGAGAACCACTGGCCTATGGGTATGTCTATGAAGTATTTCCTGAATTGTTAGTCAGTGTAGGAAGGCCCAGTCCACAAAGAGCCATATATCATCCATGGGCAGGTGGGCCCGGACTGTATTAAGAAAAGGTACCTGAGCAAGCTAGGGAAAGTAAGCCAGTAAGCAAGATTCTCCATGGTCTCTTCTTCAGTCAGTTCTACCTGTTCCTGCCTTGGCTTTCTTTGCTTACAGACTGTAACCAGTAAGCCAGTCAAACAAACCCTTTCCTCCCTCAATGTGCTTTTGGTTCATCACAAGAGAAATCAAACCAGGACATTTACAAAAACCTCATTTGTCAGGTAGTCACCACCTACCATTTGAGTCCCCACTTTTGTTTCATTTCTGTTGAGATAAATGTGTTTCCTGGGGTATAAGAGAGGTGAGGGGCCTCTGAAGAAGCAGGTGCCCTTTCACCTGGCCACTCTGTCGAGGGCATGCATGTTCTGCACAGAGCACAGCACGCTTGTATCCTGCAACAGCACAAAATGATTTCAACAAATCAGCTTCCTGCGCTGTGGGATGTTGTCTCTGCAGTATCTGGAGAAAACCAGAAACCCCAGCTTGTTTGCCTTTGCTTTGGCAGTTTAATTTAGGACTCCCACTAGCTTTATGTAAACTCTTTGCCAACATGAAAAGACATTCTGCATTGTTGGAGGCACAGCTAACTTGGGCCCAAGGGAAGGAGGCATTGTATAGATTACATAATGGTTACTCTATTGCTTAAGAAAACAAATGGCAGCCTCAGGCAGAGAAGTTAAAAAGAAGAGAAAACCCATTTTTGTAAAAGCATCTGAGGCTATATCTTCTGAATCACTGTGAGTCCACAATGGCTCTGCTTTTCTTGGGGGCTCACTCAATTATCAGTTACTTCCCGGAACCTGGTTAATGAGGTCTCCTCCCATCCATAGCTGCCTAAAAAAAAAAAGGCAGGCAGGATTCTCCTAATAAAAGCTGGAAGTGAAAAGTGGTAACTACACCCAAAGCCCTGCTTACTGAGAAGAATCATTAGAAACCCCTTTTTAGAGCCTCTATTAAGATTCTATTTTCTCTACAAACTATCCCAAAGGGAAATAGAGTGGAGTCTACAGTCCAGACACATCTGGCTGGCTTGCTAGTGCCTGAAGGCCAGCAGTACCCTAAGCTCCCCTCGCTGGTTTCCTCATCTGTAAAATGGAAATAATTGCCCATTGGACAGAGATAGGATTCGAGTCACTGTGAAAATGTGCAAAAGGCTAAGCTTCCAAAACAAAGAAAAGCACCAATGTGGACCTGCTAGGAGAATTCGCCATGAGAAAAACCAGAGCCTCCCCGACTCATCTTTTGTTTCCGCCCTCACACAGAAACCACTTGGAGACTCTCACTGCCTCTCGGTCACATCTCCCACTCATCCCCCACCAAAAGCCACACACACTTGTCCTCAATTCCAAAGGTGGGTCCTGAGCAGTCTAATACAATGCTGTCCCTCTCCTCTGCCACCGTGATTGGTCTGAGAAGCGGATGCAGGTCCTGAGAGGCTCCAGCCAGAGAGAAGAGTGGAAATTCTGTTCAAGGACTCTGCAGAGAGATGCTACCTCTCTCATCCCAAGCTGCTGTAAAGGACAGAATCCCAAAGAACGAAGCCAGGAGACAGATGTGCAGAACCCAAAGCACCACAAAGAAAGAAAGCAAGCCAGGGCCCATTCCACTTCCTGTTCCTGTCAATCACTTCACTGCCATGACCCCGTTTGAACTGGGAGTTCTGTCAGTTGCAGCTCGGCACACCCCACCTGATGATCCATCCTGAATGACTCACTTAAAAGATGGGCAGAAATGTAAGCGCATTTCCGTTGATTTAACTCAGATTCAGGTTCTCTCAGAGGAAGACACAAACAGGTCTTGGTCATCCTGGAACTTGAGCTTAACAGCTTTTCTGTACAGAGGCCATCAAACAAGGTCTTGTTTTTCCAGTAAATGAATGGAAAGAAAGAATCAAACCACCTGGAGTTTCAGAAGCATTTAAGGCCCCAGGCTCTAGCCAGGGATCTTTTAAAAGAAGCCCCAGGTGTAGACAACCATACAGGCCTGGGATCAAGCTATAAGTGCAGCCAAGGTCCCAGCTACCTGTTCCGAACAGTAGAGTAATTATACCAGTCTCCCTGCGGTTGAAGAAGCCAGGTCAAGGAACAGGAGAGGCCGTACCCAAAGAATGTGTATTTCCTTCCCTTTCTGCAGTTGACCTTGTTGCTGACCATGGCTCTGCCCTGAGACTCAGAAACCAGGGTCATCATATGTGCACAATGGTGGGCTTCACAGCTCCCGGAAAGTGGGAGGAGGGAAGGCGTGCCTCAATGTCAGAAGCCAAACCCGAAACTACCCTATGTTCTGTGAAGCCTATTCAGTTAGGTGGAAGGTTAGAAAGGACAGGGCTTCTGTGATCTCGGGTCCCAGAGATTGAAAGAATGTCTGCTATTTCCTGAAAACTGGTTATGATAGTGGGCTAGCCTTGGGCCATGTGTAACTTTCCAGCCTGCCTACATTCTTAAGCCGCTGTTCTGAAGTAAACTTCGGAGCTTGAACGGAAGGACTCTGTCTTGTTCCCAGGTACCTTGTGTTTCTTGTCTCGTTCTTTCATCTGTCAGTCCCCTTTCCCTAGGACCACGCTGAATTCCCCACAGGCCGGGGCACCTCAAACTTCCCCATCCCACCATACACACCCACTCCTGTTAGGAATGGCAACCCCACATGAGTATGTGTAAACACCAAACAAGGTCTCCCAGCTTTCTAGATGTGCTGTCTGCCTATAGATCAGGGGTCCCGGGCTACTTAGTGTGGCTGTCAACATCACAGCCCCTAGGCTCCTGGAAGGTTGGCTAACACCAGAAAAGATGTAGAACTCAGGTAAACTGAAACTCTAGGGAAATGAGGGCCTCCCTCATTCACTGCCCCACTCCCTCAAAGCACCAATGAAGTCACTCCTGAGTATTTGACCGAGAACCCGAAGGAGTGGACAATACAGAGGGAAATGAGATTGAGATTCTAGGGTCAGATCCTGAAGAAGCCCTGATGGACACAGTACAGCCTGCCAGGCAGAGAGCATCCAAGCCAAAGACTGAGAAATCAAAAGGGAGTCCATGAGCTTTGCAGAAGACAGAACTCTGACTGACACCTCCCCTCCCCCCAGTGCTCATGCCTCTGCAATTCTCTGAGACACAGTCTCTTACTCTGACAAAAACAAATTATCAGGAGAAAGTAAGACCTGGGTATGGTGGTGTACACCTGGAATCTCAGCACTCAAGAGGCTAAGGCAGGAGGACTTCCGAGAGTCCAAAGACTACACAACCAAACAATCTCAAAATAAACACTGAAGTTTTCAAAGGCAACGTTACTTAGAAAAAAGACTGAACAGCATAAAGGCATATCCAGATATTAATTACAATTAGTCCTGGGTAGCAAAGCTAATGAGACGTTCAGTGCGCACGCGCGCATGCACATACACGTGAAGGCCAGAGGACAACTCGAAGAACTTGGTTCTCTGCTTCTACACTTGTGTCCCAGGGATTGAACTCTGGTCACTAGGCTTGGCTGCAAGCACCATTAACCACTAAGCCAGCTGGTCAGCATAAACTGATTTTTCTAATAAAAATTAAAGTGAGCCAGGCAGTGGTGGCGCACGCCTTTAATCCCAGCACTTGGGAGGCAGAGGCAGGCGGATTTCTGAGTTCAAGGCCAGCCTGGTCTACAGAGTGAGTTCCAGGACAGCCAGGGCTACACAGAGAAACCCTGTCTCGAAAAACCAAAAAAATTAAAGTGAGGTGAGAACAAAGTGTCTATCCAGAACCTAGGTCACAGAGTAGGGACCCAAAGTGTTGCTCCTGCCCTGTCAATGCCCTGCATACACCTAGAAACAGCTATCGCGTGTTAGTCCTTCTCATGTCTCTTGTTAATTTTTTTTTTTTTTTTTTTTTTTTTTTTTGGTTTTTGGTTTTTGGTTTTTTCGAGACAGGGTTTCTCTGCGTAGCCCTGGCTGTCCTGGAACTCACTCTGTAGATCAGGCTGGCCTCGAACTCAGAAATCCACCTGCCTCTGCCTCCCAAGTGCTGGGATTAAAGGCGTGCACCACCACTGCCCGGCTCTCTTGTTAAATATTCAGTTAATTTAATGGCTAGACTTCAAAGCAGTATCCCTCTTCTTTACAAAGCTCCATCTGTTAAACCCACAGCAAGTACAGCGGAACAACCAGCCCTCACTCCGCTCTCCTCTGCTCATTCCTCCGTCCATTCACTCATCCAGTAAACACTAATTAAAAACCTGCCTCGTTGGACTTCCTTTGCTCTTGCCTACCCATCGTTCAAAAACAGTTCCCAGATTGCCTCAGGGAAGGAGCCCCTGGCCTTATTCTCTGTCCCTGTGCCCCAGGTGGCATTCAGAGACTAGCCTATCTTCTCCAGTGGGCGGTCATTTGTCCTAGAATGGCGAATCACATTTCAAAGTATGCTTGGCAACAGGGACTGTTTTGGGCATATGCGTGTTAGCAATTGTGGCAGTAAGATCAATTCAGTGACTTCCGGCTGGATTATTAGGAAGGTGACCTTTCTAAACCTGTTAGAACCACTGACTGCTAAATGATGCCCCAATCTGGAAAGGAAATGGTTCTCATCCAGAGATGAAAAACGGTGTCCAGACTTGGCAAGACTTTAGACTTCGGATTCTTTATGACTTAAATTCCATCTATAAACTTTTCAAGTAAAGAAACAATCAAATCTCCTTTCTACAGAGCCAGCTCAAGCTGGAATTGTTCTGAGATGGAAAAATCCCAACAGGAGAGGTCTGAGTTCCTGTGAGCACAGGAAGCAGGTGGACCCACATCACCGTTCTAGGCTCACAGTCTGACATGGAGCTGGCCACCCTTTCCTTCCCACAGCTGTGCAGAGCCAGTGAGATTACAGTCAAGTTGGCAACACAAGCCTGAAAGGGGCATCCAGAAAGGATCTCCCAGGACGGCGGTGTTTAAACCCGCTCTCCACCTCCACTCAGGCAATGAAGACAGATATCACCGCTGATTCACACCCATCTTTCAGTAAACTAAAACCCCACATCCCAGCTTGCTGCATAGGCGATGAGCTGCCAAGAAGAGCTTAATGGAACCCTGAGCCCCCAGAACTGAAAACTGCATAGCCAAATGAACCACCACTGGGAACCTGTGACAGAGGATGTGATACTCTTAATGACATCTTCCACTGTAAGCTCAAGTTGCCCTTCCCATCTTCTGACTCTATTAGCTGGCTGCCATCCCCGTCGCCTCACCTATTTGGTTACTGTTCACAAAATCACAGACAGTGTCATAAAGGCCTTTTAAGATGTATAACCCACTTAGGGAACAAGCGCCAAGAGGAGAAACCTGTGGTTCTATAAACCAGCTCATGAGTTCGACATGTGGCCAACCACAGCAACAGCAGCAACAATGAAAGCTCTTCTGGGAACATCTATTTCGCTAAGAAAGGCCATAAATGTTCTTTGTCAGTGAACAGAAGCCAGTGTCTTTGGGGCCTTTGATGATACATCCTGGGCAGGCGGTGGGCGGATCAAATAAGCCTAAAAAAGGATGACACAGTGGGACAAATTCTCACCTTTGTTGCTTGCTAAACACATCAGGGATTCATTTGTTCCAGAAACAAAGTCCTGACTTTCCAGAGCAAATAGACTTTAAGTTGAGACAATTAATAATGACAGAACACCTCCAAGTCACCCAGGGGGTGGAGGGCGCCAGGGATTAGTGGCAGGTGGTGGGGAAGCTAGAGATACCTTCTGAAGCCCTTGGATGGCTAAGCAGTGCCTGTTTATATAAACTCCTCTAATTAATGCCATCAAACACCATCTACTGTATGCCAGGACTTGACACAAGTCTGTCTATCTGTCTCTCTCTCTCTCTCTCTCTCTTTCTCTCTGTGACACACACACACACACACACACACACACACACACACACACACACACACGTCTTGAAAATGGGATTCACAGATATTTATGACCTATTTACGGACCCAAGAATCCAGGCAGAGTCAGGCACTGAGGAGACCTCTACAGTGGCATATATACTGGCTAGACCAGATGGCACAGAGAAGTGCCTAGCATTTAGTGCTGGGTTCCCATTAGAGACTTGCTAACCCCCTGTAAAACTGGGAAGGGCTCTCGTGTGCAAGGCTCCCTGTGCAGTTTTGTCTTGCCCTCTGTGAAGCCCAGGCTGGTCTTTCACTCTCAATCTGCCTACCTCTCCAAGTGTTTGGATTATCAGCATGGACCTCCATGCCTAGCCCCAGGTAGTCTTTTAGGTACAATTGCTTCTTCATCAAACAGAATATGGGCGCAAACATGGTGGTATAATGACTTGTCTGACCCAGGAGGATCACTGGTTCTGGACTGTTCTGGGATACACAATGAGTTATAAATTAGCCTGGGATATAAAACAAGACTGTCAGTAAATAATAATAATTTTACAACTTCAAATGCATATAAAAGAACATGGAGTCTGGTGTCACCTACCCACAGCAGATTTCCAGCTATACTCTAAGCAGAGCCAAGCAAGTATCCATGTTGTGTATGACGACAGCTATGGAAAACCAGTCATGCTCTCCTCTTCTCCATACATATGAATGCCTACCTTTCTGAATAGTGCTTTTCATGCAACTCAAAACTAAATCCTGACTACCTTATAAGTTGTTGGTTAGCAGAGCCCCAAAGAATACAGGCTCTTGCGTCTCCTTTTGATGGCCTATTGAAACTAGATTGTAAGACCTCATTCCTGAAGATACCACACACCTTGGTTACAAGACAGAGAGAAATCAAGCTAGAACTGAGGGAAAGCTCCCTTCCTACTCTCTAGCTTTTGTGATGATGAAAGGTGCTACACAGGCTACTGGTAAAGAAAGAGCCTCAGCGCCCTTGCTCGGCTGCAAAGCCTACAAATTACAACATTAACCTGCCAGGCAAGATGCGCAATGGTGGCACAACTGTCATGGGGCGCCCAACTGTTCTATGACTAGATTTGAGACCCACCACGTAAGATGGAGTTCATGCCTGACACTGTAAATCCCACCCAAAACCCGTGGCTGGAAAGGCCATAAACCTTGGGAGGATGTGGACTTGACACTCGTGTTTAGCTAAATGCATATGGTGTCACACTGTAAGGACTATACCATGCCTCTGCCCCCATTCACAAAAGGCTGCTTTCCTGTTATGTTTTTAAGTACAGGGGAAGAAAGAAGGGCAGAGTTCTGCTTCTGTCCCATTGTCTCTTCTTGCCCCTATGAATCACCCGTGACATTACTACTTCCTGGAAATTCCGCTCCTAGGTGCACAACCCAGAATCAGAGCTTAAAATAGCATGAACACGTGAGCCAATGACACGCTGAAGCCAGCGCATGCTGTTTCAAGAGACCTGACCACGTTCATGGCTTCTCAGCTCCAAGTTTAGAGACATTGTATTGCTTTCCTGAAACTGGTCATTATGGGAATATTTACACCACAGAAAGCACCAAACACAGGGCTAATGAATGGCTCACTGGTAAAGAACATTGACTGTTCTTTCAGAGGTCCCAGGTTCCATTTGCCAGCACCCACATGGTTGGCTAACAACCATCTGTAACCCCAGCTCCAGAGGATTTAATACCCTCTTCTGGCCTCCATGGGTGCTACACGGTGTACAGACAGACATGCAGGCAAAACACCCATACACATAAAAAGTAAAATTTAAAAATAAAGAAATCTTAAAAAGAAATCACCAAATGTTACAAAGCAGCTTTTCCCCCCTTTCCCTAGGGAGACTGCTGTAAACATTTATCAGCACATCACTATACACTACAGTGCAAACTGAGGCTCTGCTGCTCTCCCCTCACGCTTTACCCATGATGCTTATCTGCTCACAAATTCTTAGATCTCAAAGATTACAGGAACTCTCAAGAGACATTTAATTCTTATGTTCCCTAATGTGGTTTCTCCTTTAGTCCCACTCTGCGGAGAAAAGTACTGCCCTCTGTGTCTCTTCACTACTCTTTCATATGTAGATCCCTTTACCACTTGGTGATTACTCTTAGTTCTTGCTGGGGTCAAATCCCAGCTCTGTCCTTACCACTACAAGTGTACAACCGTGAGTAACAGGATTTCACTGCTTTAGTTGTTTTGGTTTTTTTTTTTTTTTTCATCTATAAAATAGAGGCAACAACTGGACACAATGCAAAGGTCAGTGGGTGGTGGGGAGCCCAACTCCAGTGGACACATCCACAGCATTGGCTCAGGTGACACTGCACAAGAGGGGATGAGGAGGTGCTACCCTTGAAAGTCAGAGCACCAGAAAGTCGGCTACATGACTCTTAGGAAGGGCTGCTGAATAAGACCCGAACAGCAACAGTATCAACAGCATGTTAACCTGGAAGGGAGACAATCTCGTGGAGACCCAACCCCTAGACAGAGAACTACAGGGCACTAATGTCTTCTGAGAGTGAGAATTAGCCCCTTCCAGGTTTGAGCCCCTGATTAGTTATCCAAAACTTGGTCAGTCCTGAAACCATATACATAAGAAAAATAAAAATGGACTCAGCGGGTTGTATCTATGGTTTTGTCTATATGTTTGTAACAATAATAAACAAAAAGAGGCTATCAAGTTGAGACTGGGGAGGATATCAAAAGGGCTGAAGGGAGGAAATGATGTCATATTTTAATTAGAAATGTAAAATAAACAAATAAAAATACAGATGGCCATAATGATGCCCCCTCACAATTTGTTCTGAGGATTAAGTGGGTTGAGCCAAGAACTCAGAACAGTGTCTGGCACACAATAAGAGTTAATATTGTACGCTAGTTCACTTGTTCTCTATAGCTAGTCATTCCTTAAACCCTTCTGTTAGGCTTTAAATAAGATGACTCTCTCTCATTTCACTTCATTTTGGCTGACTTACAGATCCTTTTCCCCCTTGCTTTACTTTTTGACATCACTAATCCTCAATCATTTTAAATATACGATTCCATGGTTTTATTGAATCATTACATTTACCAGCATCCTGGAATGGCTTGTCCTGAGTAGTCTATAGTGTCTAACTGTGACTTCTGTAGAAGTAGTCTTTTCCTTTTTCTGTGAATCCTGTTGGGAATGCACTGAGTTTGTGTGTGTGGTACGGGTTAAACCAAGTTTCATGTTACCTGTTCAGGTTGAAGGACATTATGTCATAAGTAATAAAAATAGAGATTTGATGTGTGTGTGTGTGTGTGTGTGTGTGTGTGTGTGTGTGTGTGTGTATAACAGTACCAAGTTTTTATTTCTTGTGGGTAAACTCTTTCATCTCATGGTAAACTTACAGATAGTGAAGTTTTCTAGCCCCATTGTCATAAAGAAATAAACATTTCCTTTAAGGCTCCTGGATACTCACTTCTACCTTCTCTCAGGCCTCACTTCTCGACTCACTGTAGAATTAAAACCCCACTCATTGGAATCTTTGGTTACAAAAGTCCCTTATGTGTCACAGCTTTTGCTCACACATAACCACTGGCTTACATGTCTCTCTGAATTTCTGGTTGATTCTGGAATGTTTCGTTACAGACTCCCCAAGACCCAATGCTTCTATTTTCATCAACTCCACATTTGTACTGGGAAGTATTTGTGCAAATCAGCTTGGTATATCATCTCAGCAAAAACTTCCAGGTCACTGAACCCCCTCATTCATGTCTCAGTTCTGCTGGCATTAAAACTCTAGCTTACAGGCTATCCACAGAGCTTAGTGAATAATGGCACTCTCCACATGGGCCTTGTGACCCGAGCTCAATCCCTAGAGCCCACATAAAGGAGAACGGAGAGAACAGGCTCAAAAAGTTGTTCACATGATACTGTCCCCTTCCCACTCAATAAAAAACGTAAGATTTCTATGAAACGAATTTCACTCCAGGTTTAACATCTAGCATCAGAATGTATATAAAAACTGAAAACTCCAAAGTGGTTCAAAAATCCCATATGGCCTCCCACTGAAGACTGGCCAACTATCTTTTATGACATACAACATCGTCTTTCTTTTAGCACTGGACTGAATGTCTTAAGCTAAGCACCATATGGAAGAGATGGTTTGGATTTAGGGGGGGTGCTGTGTGATAATTACAATCTATAAATATGGGAGACACTTGATGGCATAAGGTGCTCAAATTTTAAAAGGCACCAAGAACAAAGACTAGCAGAAAGAATAGCAGATCCAGATCTCCTATCCATACTCACTCCAAGACAGAGGCCTGCCAGGTGAAATGACATGGCCACCTATGTTACTTAAGGTGATTTTGCCTTCAGTTTGTTTTGTTGAACAATTACGCTTGCATCTGTATAAGTTAAAAACACGGACATGATAAGATCAGCATTAGTGCTGATTAATCAGGCAATTCTAGGGAGCTTCCTAGTATGATGGAACCACTGAGTCTCTTGATTTGGGCAGTTAACTTGGATACGATATTAAACATGTATCCAGCTGTAAAGAGTAAGATTTGTGCTTCACTGCACGCATAGCTCCACTGAAAAACCATTAAAGCATGCCTGAGTAAGGCTGCCATGGGCCACTGTGCTAAAGGCTCCACACAATGCTGAAGCCTCCCCACAAAGCTGGCCACCCTTGTGGAATGTGGTGAGGAAAGCAAGAGGCACAGGAAAAGAAGACAGAAAATGCACATGCCCTGCCAGCCAGGGGGCACTTGAGTTGAGGAGAATGATTTTCCCACAGGCGCCCTCAGAGGGCGACAAAAATTACGCTGGTTAACAGCACCGGCTTGCAAGCCAGGTGTGAATACTGACTCTGCCTTCAATAACAGAATGACTGGGGCAAGGTCCTTCCTTCCATGAACTTGAGCTTTGTAGGGCTACTGTGAGAGCTGACTTGGGTAATGTCTACACACAGTCTAGGCCCCAGAAATCTTTCCTGCTATCTTTACCTATGACAGGAAGTGTAGTATCACCCTCGTCACCAAAATTAGTTATTTAAATTACTAATCTGACTCGACAGCCTACAGATTCTCAACACTCATTGGCTGAAGGAGATGATGCATTATGTGCTGTCACTTCCACAGGGTGGAGTCGCTTCTACTGAAGTGAAAGTCACATTTGGGCCACTGCCGCCCACTGTTGTTTCTACAGTGAGAGTGAGTAGTGCAGGGTCTAGAGCCAGGTGGCCAGGGTCCCATGCCAGCTCTGTTACTTACCAATGTGGTAGCCTTGAAAGGATTACTCAGATTCTGGGCCTCGGTGTCTTCTCCTGTAAGAAGAATGACAGTAAGGATGAAGTGAGCTACACCAGCACGCCAAAAGCCACTAGGAAATCCTGGCCTTGACTATTAGTTCTGTCCTTCTGATACTAGTACATGGTCTGAGAAGAAGACTTGTAAGTTGCATTGACACAGCCCATGCCAAAGTGTCCCATCATTTGACATGGTACCATGGGGTTGTCATCTACAAAGACCATGCTCAAGAACTATGCAAGTGCAGGGCATAGTGGCACACACCTTTGATCCCACTACTTGGGAGGCAGAGGCAGGAGGATTTCTTGTGAGTTCAGAGCCAACCTGGTCTCCATAGTAAGTTCTAGGAAAGCCATAATTTGGGGGTTTTGTTTTTGTTTGGTTTTGTGCCCTGTCTCGAAAAAGCTAAACAAGGAGGAAAAAACAAACAAACGTATGCAATCAAGTTACAAAAACAAACATCACACAGATTTCTCATGTTTGCACTGGAGAGGTCGTTCAGTGGTTAAGAGTGCTTACTGCTCTTGCAGAGGACCAGGGTTCAATTCCCATCACCCACATCAGGTAATTTACAAGCAACTGACTCCAGTTCTAGGGGATCTGACACTCTTACGGTCTCAACAGGTACCAGCACATAGTGATACACAGAAACTCATGCAGGTACACTCCTTCAATCTCAGTGCTCAAAAGGCAGAAGCAAGTGGATCTCTGTGAGTTCAAGGTCAGCCAGGTCTACACAGTGAGTTCCACACCATTAAGAATTAGAGTGAGACCTTGCTTCAGAAAGAAAAGTAAATGAAATCAGAGTTTTTAAAATGTCATGTTTTAAGTTAAGTTTACAATGTTGTGTCGGGCTACATTCAAAACGACCCTTGCAGCATGCAGTCCCTGGGTCACAGGTTAGACACACAGAGCAGCCATGTTTCTCAAATACTTCTCTCACTTAGTGCTGAAAATAATACTAGCCATCACAAAAGGAGGTAGAGGTGGGGGAGGAGGGAGATGGGGAGGAAAAGGGGGGGGATAGGAGAGATGCAGATGGGTAAGGAGGAGCTGACTCTGAGTTGTAATTTGCCAGAGGGTGGCTACAGAAGCCCTGGTCCCAGGGGGGAAAAAAAATTGTTCAGCTCAACTTGACTCTGAACTGATCTCAGTCATTCTGTCCCTGAACCATTTCCTGTTTGGGGTTTCTGTTCTGCACAGAGAAGAAAGCAAACATGCACAGTGCCCTCAGAGTTCTCACTCTTGGAAATGAATCTCTCAGAGCAGAAGCTTATACATCAAAGAGAGTTTTCAGAAAACCAGGGTTCAACAACATCCCCCTTAACTGGTGACCAGCATTCAGCTTGAAATGGAGGCAGAGGTGTGTCTAGACAGCCTCACTGCCAGACGGAGTGGAACAGAGTGAGTGCCCTTGTCTAAGATCAAATCTTCGGCCGCCTGGGAGTTTTCACTTAGCTTTTCATTGAGTTCTGAAGAAACGGAAGCCACTTAACCCACTTCATTGTATTCACAAAAGGTGTGGGGCAGGCCTCATTGTCTCAGGAGGCCACTGTCTGCTGCTGTCACCTGGAACTGGCCAGTTCTGCTTCTGTTCACAGGGGCAAGTGCCTTCCCCTTGTTCTTGTTGTAGGCTTTAGCATTCTCTTTTAAACTCATCACAAATGGCTTAAAGAAAGAGAAGACTCAACTGAAAGGCTATCTAAGCCACGCACACAGCCATATATCTTCAGATGTGGCATGCACTATCATACATCTACCATATCATACACATATGGACACCATATACAAGTATAACCCACACCACACATTCTACAAACATATACCTATATAGCACACTCTACACACACACTACACACATACAAGCACAACATACACATAACACATTACCTGCCATACACATGTACAAATTCATGTACACATAACATACCACATACATGAACAAATGAAACACACACCACACACCTATAAACCACATATGTACATATATGGCACATACCACACATACAATGAATACACATCACACATATTCCACTTAAACACATACAACATACCTATCACACACAATGTGAAAGCACACATGCACACACACATGCATATCATGTTTACTCATACCATATACGTGCATCATACAGACAACTCATATACCCCATATATGTATATCACACAGCAGATACACACTATGAATACACCACACATACATACACATACCCCACATATATGCACCCATGTCATAGGTACATATATATCATACATATATTTATACCATAAGCAAATTATGCATATATATACATACTACATACATAGGCACACAACTGCCACTTCTCCCATCCCTCTTGTTCTGACTCTTTGATAAGAATTTTTTAGAACAGAACACAGGGACAAGGTCTTTTCTTGGAAAACTTTTTAAGGCCTTGCACAAAGTCCTAGAAAGCATGGGAACTCTCACGAAAGTCTTGGCTTGCTTTGTTTTTAAAAACACTAAGGAAGTTGACCACTGTACAACTTAGATGCAAACCCTGGACACAGTGCCTATGGCAGCAGGAAGGTGGTATCTGAAGACAGGTGACTAACTATCTCTCACTCCCAACTTTCCTGCAAAGAGAAACTGGGTTATACCACAGACTCACCACAGTTTCCAGGGCCACTGAACTTGGGCCAAATCCCCTGCCCTCTTTGAGATCCAGCAGCCTTTGCTACAGTGAAGATACAGAACGCCTAACTGTGGCTTCAGAGGCCACACACTGAGCCTTCCAGCCACCCAGGGCTCTCACATCAAAAGCAAGTGCAGTTGAAATGGCCAGAGGGTACAAGGACAGGCGTGAGCAGGGTATTCCATTAGCTCCGCCAGATAAAAGTGGTGAGGACCCGAGCAGAGCTTCCCCAAAGGGATTCCATCCACAATGACAGTGACAAGAGGAGTCCCAGCTGTCCGGAGGCAGGAGAGTATCCAAGCAGAGCCGACAGCCCATGTAAGTCAGACTCGTCGCTAGGCCAAGCATAGGAAGGATGAGACTAAATGTTAGGGCTTACCAGTGGAGCCCACCTAGCCCACATCTGGAATGGCCCCAGTCAGCCCTGGACCTCACTGGCCATCCAGCTTGGCTTACTTGGTAAGTTACAGGCCTCAAACAGTGAAAGATCCTGTCTCAAAAAACAAGGGGGGTAGTGGTGTCAAGATGGCCAAACAGAATGCTTGCTGCCAAACATGATGATTTATGATTTCTTTGAGTTTGATCTCTAGGACTCACGTGGTAGAACGAGAGAGAGAACTGACTCCCACAGGTTGTCCTCTGACCTCCACACACGTGTCTCCACACACGTGTCACAGCATGTGCATGCTCCCAATAGATAAATAAATATTTTTAAAAATCAAAGTAAGGGCACACGATAGTCCAAGGGGTAAAGGCATTTGCCACACAAGCCTAAAGAAAGCACTTAAGTAGTCCTATGATTTCCATACTTGCATGGCACCGAGGTGCATGCTGGGTCTGTCTGTCTGTCTGCCTGTCTCTATATCTCTCCATCTCTCTCATAAGAAAGAGAGCCAATGAGAAGATTCAGTGGGTTAAGATGCTTGCCACCAAGCCTGACAACCTGCGTTCCATCAATGGTGGAGGGAGAGAATTGACACCTACAAATTATTCTCTGACCCCCAATCCACATGCAACTCCACCACACACAGATACAGCCTCTTAGTAGGCAAGTCACCTACAGGATGTCTCTGATCAACACGGCAGAGGAAAGTCAGACTGTAAATTAACCCCGAAAATTCTGGAGCTGAGACATTTCAGGAAACGTCTTGCCAGCCTGCTTCATTCCACAATTATCCTGACACTCCCCACACCCCCCTCAATGGGAAACAGACAAAGGAAAAAACAAAACAAAACAAAACAGGTGTCGGGTATTCCACATGGCACCACAAACTCAGCTGCACAGCCTCACAACCGTTGCTTATTGCTGAGAAGTTGAGGGTGGTATTCTCTTCTGTGAGGGAAATAACTTCGCAGGCTGGTCCAGAGTTCTGACATGCTGCTGCTGGGTGCCAACCCTGTGCAGGTAAATAGGGTCCCAGAGGAGGAAGCCCCAGCACCAGATGGCCCTGCAGCTCCCTAGGTGATCCCCAGGAGCAGCTGGGCCTGAGAAACACCAGGCAGGCTAACTCATTAGCCCAGGGAAGCCCCTGGGAAATCTTATCTGCAAGTGAAGAACTCTTTGTAATTAAATAAAATAGCAGATGTAAAAGTACCCAGCAGTGCCTGTTACCCAGAAGACAATAAATGTTAATTAAACAGGCAAATATAATTCAAATAATTACTCCTTCCCCTCTGAGAATTCATCTTGGAACTTTATTGGCTTGTTTATCACTTGAGATTTTTTTGGTGATCATGACTCATTCTATTCCTGATAATAAAATTATAAACTTACACCCATAATCCCGTTCCATTCCAAGAGCCCTATAAAAACCTGGCAAACCTCAGTCACTTCTTTCAGCTGGTGAAACTTTCCCCAAGAACAGGGCTAATAAATAGTAACTACGCAATAAACGTTCACTACTTAGAATGAAGTCTTCAGATTTATTTTCACTTGGAATTCACCATCGTTTTTTCTAAATGAGGCTGAAACACACTCCACAGGATTAAGAGGATATAGTAATAAAGTAGCAACAATAAAAGAGCCTTTTAGGAGGCTAAAAGACACAAAAAGAGCAACTCATGAAAATCAGTTATGTTTAAAATTTGGGGGAAAGACAATCTGAAAGCCATGGATGTCAGGCACCCATCCATTCAAGGGATGTGCACTTAACACAGAGCTGTTCTCTGACTTAACTGAAAACAGCATCACAATTAACTACAAACTGTCTCTCATTCTGACTTGTAGACTCCGGGAGACTGAATGGCTTTTAGCCTTTGGGTTTGAGAGGTCTAGAAAATCTGTCTTGAAAAAAAAAAAAAAACAACAAACCAAAACAACAAACAAAAAACAGAAGCAATTTCTGAGTCTGAAGGAGGTTTCGCTATGAACAGAACATCTCCATGTCCGGCTGCCCTGCTGGGCTGAATTACTCCCACCCTATGTACCAAGCAGAGGGGACCTTCCTACGGGTCCTCTGAGCTCTGCATCCCTTCCCTTCCCTGCGCCTCCTCTCTCCCAAAATCATCACTCCACTTCTTAAATTAACAAGACTCAAAAACCCCACCCAAACATCAGGGGTGAGAACGAGTGGCTGACAGTCACTTCCTAGGACGAGGTTTGGCCATGGCAACAAGGGTCTCCTGCCCAGGGAAGTACACATTGGTTACAGTACTGCACAGGGACTACGGCTCAACACGGCTCAAATGAGAACAACCGTAGATAGGATCCCAGCAGCAGCCCGAACACTAGTTCTCAAAGACAGTGAAGAAAACAACTGGAGACAGTGGTAACTTTTAAAGGTTGTCTCAGCCCTTGTCAAACACTTCACCCCTAATCTTACTGCCATTTTCTATTAGCCCCTAGTAGCCATCCTGACACTTTTAATTAGATCAAAAGCACCCTCAGGGCAGATATCTTGTATGAGTAGTCACAGAAGTACTAATCTTAATGTTGATAATATCAGTATGTTTTATAGCTAGGCATGCGTATTATCTGAATATCAGACTTCTAACTCAGGTTTCATTTTCAATTCTGGCCAGCTAAGCACTAAATTGCTAGTATGGGCTGCCTGGGGAGAAGCTCACACAAGGGATTCATATTTGCAGTGGCTGCTTTGAAGTTTTGGATAGAAAAGCTGCAATCAGCCTGGGGAGATGGCTCAGTCAGAAAAGGGCTTGCCATGGAAGCATGAGGGCCTAAGTTAGATCTCCACATTCACATAAAAAGCTGCGCGTAACAACGTGTGCTTTTAATACCTGTGCTGGGGTGGAGGGGGCAGAGGAGGACCTAGGAGGAATGCTGGCCAGTCAGCCTAGCTCCAAGCTCAATGAAAGACTCCGACTCAAAAAATAAGGTGGAGAGCTATAGAGGAAGACACCTCATATCAATTTCTACTCTTGTGCACATATGAACACACATACACACAAACACAACACACACACACACACGCACACATCTGAGGTCTCCTCACATTTGATATTCTCTGACTCTGTAATCTTGTCCACTGAAGACATTTAGATAAGAGCCTCATTTGTAAGGCTAAATAAAGGGGGGGGGGGGGGTGTCCCAGTATGCATCTCTCAGATGGTGCCAGGACACTAGACAGACCTTGTTCAAAGACAAAACATGGCAACAGGGTCACTAAATGATGTGTTCCCCTTTCTTCCAAGCACTTAGAGAATGCAAGCTTGCATTCACACTTTTCCCTGAGTCGGGCACAGTGATCCAGGGCCTCCTCTCATGTAGGAGGTAGAGGCAGAGGCAGACAGAGCTCTGTGAGTTCAAGACCAGCTTGGTCTACATAAGCAAGACCCAGGCTAGCTAGGACCACATAGTGAGACCTTGTCTCAAACAGGCATACACAATTCTTTCTAATGAGGCTTCAGCACAGTAACCAATCTGCCTTTAACCCTAGAAGGCCAGTGGTCCTAAGAGGGGGACAGCAGCTAAACAGGAGTTACTTAACAAGTTGGCAAATGATTAATACAAGTATTGGAAGCCCTAACTCAACCATCTGTTTAGCCTAATAATGTTATTAGTAACTGTACTTCAATGAGGTTCGGTTTTGTTTGTGGTCCTGGGAATTGACCCCAGGGTCCATGCATGCTTATCCAAGTGCTTCACCAATAAGCTACGTCCCTCAGATCTTATACAAGGTCTTATTTAAAAAAAGAAAAAACAACAACAACTCAACCTTCTTTTGATGTAATGAACATACTGTGGAGGTGTGGAGGAGGCAGATAAGGATGGAATTATATTAGTACATCCTGAACAGAAACGGAGAATCCCAGAACTATCACAGCCACACCCTCATTCTGTGAGATAAACTACGGTGGGGACAAGGGGATAAACTACCCCTAGCCAATGAACAAATAGCAATGGTGTTTCTGAATTAGTGAAGAACCACCTATCAAACACCTTCTCGGTATAAAGACGGGATGCCTTTAAAGATAAATCATTGCTAGCCTGAAAGATAGAGAATACTCCTTTGGGGACCTGGTCTATAGGTGAGGGGCTCTGAGGGTTAGGTCCAGCTGACATGTTTCCTGGTTCAGCAGCTCTCACTTCCAAGCCCTTCCACCTGGTAAATCTCCCAGATTTGGGGTCTCCATGCCCTCCAGTTGGGTGAACACCCAGGGTGTGGTCATGCACTGCACTGGGCCTAGTGTAGGTGTTGAGAAAATCCCTTCTTGTGCCTTAGAGCTCTTAGGACAGTAAGCAGTGGCATCAACATGCAAACTGTGTGTAGTGAACCAAGAGACCAAGTGGTACAGACTTGGCAAGGCAAGTCCCAATTAGGATGACAGGTCACTTCCACAGTGATGGCTACTGAATCCCACAGCCTGCTCAAGCCTTTCAGCATCTCTAAACAGGCTCCCATTCACAGACCTGGCTCTGATCTGGCACATGGCTCCTGGGGTCAGTGGTACCCAGCAGAACTTTATACCATGATGAAGACTGTCTTCGACCTGCCTGGGTGGTTACGGGCACTGGAATACTGCCCAGTCAAAGAAGAGAAATTTAAATTCTAGCCCATGCTACTCATGGCATGTGCTCATGAACATCCAATCAGTACACATGGTGAGGAGCTCCAGAGTCAGGCCCAGCTTGGTCCAGTCCAGGATTATGTAGATCCCGACAGCACTCAGTGTCTCAAACAAACTTGTTTCTTTGTCTGTCATTCTTTTAAGTGCACTGAACAATATTCAGAAACCGGCTGGTCCATAAAAGAACTTCTAAAAATAGGACTTCTCAACATGTAGCTGGACAAAATTCATGAAAAATGAAAATAGAAAAATGTCATACTACAAAAAGCCATCATTTGAGCATCAGTTGGATCAAAATTCCAAATCCCCGTCCATTTTAAATGGGTCTCCGTGGCCAGGGCTGACTTCTGGAGCTCACCACACTTTGTTTTGTTTTGTTCATCTTGCTGTCACTGAGTTTTATCAGAAGACACCTAGTCATCGCCACTGTGTACATAATGTGACTATACCTAAACTCATCAAGATGTAAAAGTTAAATGTATATGAGCAATTTGTGCACACCAGGCACATACACCTTAATGAAACCATAAACATATAATACTGAATAAAACTGAGCAGGACTCCAGATGGGACAGGGGGCAGTGTCACCCAGAAGTATGCTCATCAGTGTCACCCAGAAGTATGCTCATGGGACCGGGAGGGGACAGTGCTTGTTGAACAGGCCCACCTGCCTGCAGAGGATGCTAACCTGACCAGGCTCTGTGCCAGGCAGGGGAGTGGCCCTCAGGAGCAGCTGCATACTGGGAATCTCTCTTGGGTCAGTACTGAATATGGTGTCTTGGTAGAAATGGCTGGTGGGTCTCAGGAGAAAACAGCAGCTGGCCCTAATCACCCAGGGAGCATTTTTGAAGCACTGCACCACAGACCTAGGAATCAGGGATTCCTGGGTGATGGTGCCACACGGCTGGAGCCTCTCCCTCTGAAAGCCAATGCCACAGCAGCCATTCTGCTCAGCAACCAAGCTGGAGAAGAGCTCCAACAGAGAGAAGCACTGTTTAGAAGTCCTCTTATTAATGATGCCTCGCTTTCCCAGTAACTTCGGGGACAACAGTAAGATGGCTGCCGTAGGCCACAGTCTGCTTCCCTGCCTCTCACCTCCTCAGGCCTCAGAAACCTGTGCTGAGCTAGAAGGGCAAGTGCTTCTTTCCTAAGCATCCAAGGAAGGGATTGTGGAGCTACCCTTGCTTCTGTGAGAAGGAAGCCTGCTCCAGGATGGTATCCCTCACACAAAGCCACATGAGACATGAAAGGACTTGCAGGGCAGGAACAGGAGCCAGCTCAGGGTACTCTCACCCATCCCCCAGGCTGCAACCCACTGACCCCTCTCTCCCAATACCTTTTTATCTCCCTCTTACAGGCAGTCAGTATAAAAACCTCATTACATATTCTAGGAGTCTAATTTATTACGATCCACTCATACTCAAAATGTCCTCAAGTGCCACATGTGGGAGTTTTGACACAGATGCAGAACCCCAAAACCCAGGGTTACCACTTAGTAGCTGAGTTACATAGCAAAAGCTTCTTAACCTCTCTGGGCTCAGTCTCCTCTGCCATGAAATAGTGATGGTAATATCTACCACTAAGGATTTGATAAAGATGATTAAGTGATGTCGTTCAAAGGGACAGGGCTTAGACCATAGCCAGTGGGAGCAAGTACTAACAGCTAGTAAGTACAACCATAGCCAGTGGGAGCAAGTACTAACAGCTGGTAAGTACAACAGGGCCCCTTATCCTCAACCCTAAAGGATAACTAACTAAAACCCCAGATGGCATCGAATGCTATTCGTTCTTTTCTTCTTCTACATAGAGACCCATGACAAAGTCTAATCTAGAAATCAGGCACAGCTAAGGGCTGGGAATGATAAACTAATAACAGACCCTAACGAGGTAGTGTAACAAAAGCCGTGTGAATGAGATCTCCCCATCTTTCTGTGGGTTGCAGCTTCCATGGGGCGGGTATCACATACAGGAGGCCTGGAAACGCTGGATGAAGGAATGACATGCACCCTAGGCCATCACACGACTGAGGACACCGTGTCACTTAAAACATACAAACTGTTCACCCCTCAAGTGCTCCGTTGCTATTTCACATACGGTAACTGAGATGGTGCCTCTCGAATCCGCGGCTCACTAAGTGAAACTGTCCTCCTTGCCCGTTTTCCGCTCTGGAGTCTGGCCACACAAAGGCCCGATTTCTCCCTCGCCTCATCCTTCTCACTGCCCCCAGCCCCATACCCCAGGCAAGCTGACCCTTGCCACTCTCCTAGCTTTTCTCTTGGGTGCCTAGTCCATCCACTGGCACTGATGATCAACCATATGGCCAGAGGCACCTCATATCCCTGCCCACCCCCCAGCGCCCAGAACTAATGAGAAGTAACCATTTTCATTCTCTAATCGAGACTTTCATAATTAATATCAAATATTTGTTCACTGTCCAAAGCCCATAAAACTGGGGGGCCCACAAAATAAATGGATGAAAACAAAGCATGACTGGCCAAGGTGGCCCGGCATGATCTGGGAGGGGAAGACAGTAGATCCTGAACAAGTCAAAAACTCACTGAGAGCCCGAGGAAGCAGGCTACTACCAGAGCAATCACCTCCTGACATCCTCAAGGACCTCCCCAACCCACCAGACATACAGAAGCTCCCTTCTGCAAAAGCCCCTTGGAAGTCCTTGAGGGTTCATGGTGTGGCATAGTGAAGGGAAAATGCATTTTCTTCCCAGCCACATGGGGCTTTCTAACTAGCAGGAAGCGCTACCCTCAGCTGCTCACCAACACTGGCCTGCTTCCAGACCAGCTGGGAAGGAAACACTGCCTGTGGAGCCCTCCCCACTTACCCACACGCCCTCACACTTCCCAGCATCCAGCAAGGAAAGACCACAGGCTGGGGCAGCACTCCCTGTCTCTTCTCCTCCTCTTCCTCCTCCCCCTCCCTCCCGCCCTCCCTTCAGTTACTCACTGTCAGTACAAATCACCAATATAACAGAAACCTCAGTGGCCAGGAAAGAGGGCCATGCCCTGCCAGGCCCTGACATGCTTTGCCATGCACAGCTGCTGTCTTGCCTGACAGCTCCATGCCCCTCTGGAAATGCACCCAATGTTTCCTATGGGACACCCTAACTATCCCTCCATGTGTTCCAGGAGGAACATGTAACCTAAGAGAAGACTGTCAAAGCATGGAACCTTCCAGAACCAACAGATGGTTCCAGAACAGACCTAAGATGCTAGCTGGCCAGTAAGTACTTTCCCTGTCCTTTGACTAAGCTGCTGGGAGGGAGGTGCCTTTTATCTCACTAGGAGACTGACATTGTGTCCAAGTTGCTGTAGCCTCTTGCCCCTGGAAGAAAGAGACTGCCCGGGAGAGAGGAGACCAACCTCAGCAAATGGGCCACTGGGGCAGTCCCGCCCAATCAGGTCATTGCATTGCACATAATTCTCTTTAACTTTAGTCACTTAGGCTAGCTGAAGTTAAGAGTGTCATTTGCAATCCAAGGAGCAACTGGTTCAGTATTCAGTGGGTGACAGGCTGCTGCTGCCACCAGTTCCCCACTTCCTGTCCTGGCCCCATGTCAGGTCTGACTCGTGGCTTGCCAGGAAGGTGGGGCCCTGAACATTTGTCTTTCATTATGGATTCTTATCTTTTTCTCTGTGTTCTTTCTGTCACCTGTCCCATGAAGTAAATCCTGCAGTGGCTGGTGCTGCTTACAGACTGTGGCTCAAGGTCCTGAAAACCCATCATGGACTTACTCCTCTTGCTCAGCCCTGTGGCTCAGGCCCACAAACTAAGCATTCTCCAAGCTCTGGGAGGTCCTTCTACCTCCAGACATGTCATGCATCATCTGGAAGAAACAGGTTTTCAAGATTCTCATTTACAGCACAAGCCCTTTGAGGACAAAGGTTACCCACTCAGGTTCTACACCTCTCTTCTTGGGCTAAAGCCCTAGGTTCTCCCACGGCTGAAGTCCACTTTATAACAGTCACCAAATGCAGACACTATTGTGGATGCCAGGAGTGCTTGCTGACAGGAGCCTGATATAGCTGTCTCCTGAGAGGCTCTGCCAGAGCCTAACATATACAGAGGCAGATGCTTGCAGCCAACCATTGAACTGAGCACAGGATCCCTAATGGAGGAGTTAGAGAAAGGACTGAAGGAGCTGAAGAGGTTTGCAGCCCCATAGGAAGAACAACAATATCAACCAACCAGACCCACCAGAGCTCTCAGGGACTAAACCACCAACCAAAGAGTACACATGGAGGGACCCATGGCTCCAGCCGCATATGTAGCAGAGGATGGAATTGTCGGACATCAATGGGAGAAAAGGTCCTTAGTCTTGTGAAGGATCTTGATAGATGCTCTAGTGTAGGGGAATTCAAGGTCAGGGAGGCAGAAGTGGGTGGGTGGGGGAACACCCTCATAGAAGGGGGGGGGGGATATGGAGGGTTGGGGGAGGGGAAACTGGGAAAGGGGATAACATTTGAAATGTAAATAAAGAAAATATCCAATTAAAAAAAAAAAAAAAGAAAGACTTTTAAAGTGCCTCTCCCTCCAAGTGCCTCAGGGCCTCCAGAGCTTTCCAACACCTAATTCATTCAAAGGTCCTGGGTTCAATAACTGTTGTTATGTAAATTAAAACAAAAACAACAACTAAAACTTACTATTGTAATTAGGGAAAACAAAAAACAAAAAAAAACAGTCCACTGTTATATTTCAGTTGGAGCCCTAAAGAAGGATCCTATGATACAGTACTTGGAAGAGTGAGCCCTGAACATTTCCAGGGCAGCTCGATAGAGCTGGCTGCCCCTGGGGCGAGAGGAGGGTAAGCAACCTAGAGGACTTGAGTGCAGGAGAGCAGACCCTGCCCCCTTGGTGGCTGCTGCCTTGGAAGAGTTGGCTGGAGTAGTCCTGGAGAAGAACCTGCCCTGGTGATGCAGGCCCAGGAGAGCTGGCAGGCTGACCAACTCAGCTACCTCCCAGGCCCACATCCAGGGCTCCGAGTTGGTCCATCCCAACATTCACCCCATCTATGATCTGCTGGAGTGCATGCCTGTCCTGCAGACCCAACGCTGCAGGAGCAGGATCTCCATGAAACAGGGCAACAACAGGGTATCTGAGAGGAATGAATGTGAGAATCCAGTATAGGTAGTGTAGCAGAAACCAGAGGCCTCGAACCAGACCAGTGACTCAGTGCAATATGCGCGTGCAAGTACAGACAGATATGTGACACACTGCAGCTTCCAGGACAAGACATCTTTTATTCTATTTTATATTGAGGGGAGGGTTGTAAGGGTGGAGGACAGATACAAAGGGATGGGAGATGAGTGGGATCGGATGTATGACCTGAAATTCAGAGTCTACGAAAAGTTCAAAAAAGAAAAAAGCCTACGAATAAAACTTCTCTTGACACTGAACTATTAATTCCAAAGACGTGACACAACTATCCCTGGGCTTCATGTACCCAAGTCTGGCTTCAAATTCTGTCATTGCTAAGGATGACCTTGTACTTCTGACCCTCCCACCTCCACCTCTAAGTGGTGGTGGTGCCAGGTGCACACCACCACAGCCGGTTTACCCAGTGGGTGAGACCTGACCCGGCAGCGCCTTATGCACGCTAGACAAGCATTCGACTGAGCCACATTCTTGGCCCCAAACTGTCCCATTTACAGATATCAAAGCTGCAGTGCCAAGCAGTGACGTCACCTCTGACATCACATCCAAAGGCAGAGACCCCAGTCTGTTTTTCCTTCTATGTATTTAAACTCAAACATGAACACTCATTTAGAACTCTAAGGCCCATAAAAGTTCACTACGTGTCTTCTCTCTGGACAGCATCTCATGGGGCTCTGAAACATGGCATCTGTTTACTGGAGATGGCAGTAAACCTGCATGTATGGGCCTCATGTGGTTTCACACTGCCTTATGGGCAAACGTCCATCGTAGGCAGCTGTGGGGGTGTTTTGTAAAACTGTCTAGCATCTCCCAGACCCTGCAAGTTGCCACACTCTGGGTC
Source organism: Uromys caudimaculatus (assembly GCA_028551405.1). Classification (NCBI taxonomy): domain Eukaryota; kingdom Metazoa; phylum Chordata; class Mammalia; order Rodentia; family Muridae; genus Uromys; species Uromys caudimaculatus. The sequence continues at coordinate 35,774,756 of CM052718.1, read as the reverse complement.
ACTATGTCTTCTTACTATCTCACCAGTCAACCAAAGAGCATCTTGCAAGGTCATGGAGGCTCTAGACACAGCAAGGAGTCTGAATATCCACTGTGCCTTTACTCACTACACACGCACAGCAGGTATGAAAAGACTGAGGATAGCCCTGTGCTCCGCAGGGTAGCGACTTCCACACAACGGACATGTCTCACCAATAAGATACAGATAAAAATGTGGGGGGACCCTCAACACACGATCAACTAAAAGGAAGCCAAATAGCTGGGCATGGTGCTTCACACTTGTAATCCCAGCACTTAGGAGACAAAGGCAGGAAGATTAGGATCAGAACCACCCTCAGCTAATAGCAAATCTCATGGCCAGCCTAGACTGCCTGAGGCTCTATGTCAAAAGAAAGACCACCCACTATCATTTAATGTATATGAAATGCTCAAAAGGTGGGTTGGTGAAAAGCTCAGTGCTGGTTGCCTGGTTCCCTCGGGCTGAGGGAGAAGATGGGAGAGGAACCGAGCACAAATGGGCATAAATCGCAATGGGTTGAGGAGGATGCTTTGCAATAGTATAATGGGTCTGTTGCTTCAATCATAAGGTGACAAAATACCTTAGAATGGGCAGGTCCTCCTATGCAAAACAGACCTTCCTAAAGCTGCTGTAGGCAATTATTGCAGATTATTATTTCACATAGCTGAAATCTAAGTGTCAACAGACCACAGTCTCTAGAGGCTGGGTCCTGGGAATAACCATCCCTTGCCTTTTCTAGCTTCTGGCAGAATACCGCTCCTGGAGACATAGCATCCTTGGCTCTATCGTCCCTGACCTTTGGCTACATCTGCACATGTTCTATGACCCTGACTCCTGGGTGTCTTCTTCTTAGGACTCTTATGACTACCAAGGTCCAGGATAATAGGATCAGCTTCCCACATAAAGGTCCCTCACGAAGTCACATCTGTGAAGCCCCTGTGGCCATGGAAGTAACCAAATTCTCTGCTTTTGGGGATGAAGACAAGGACAACCAGGGGCCACTATTCTGTCTAACAGTCACCACAATAAAGCTGCCATAATACCAAAAGCAAAGTCACAGACAGAGCTCAGTTACAGCACATCTGAGTGGGTCCCACCACCAAGGAGGCCTAGAGTGGAGTGGGGCTGCCCTGGGGCTGAATGACCCAGGGATGACCTTCTCACTTAGGCTTCTAAGTCGAGGGAAGACTGGGGAAAGGGGGTGACTCATTCACACCAGGAGGACCTGAGGAACTGCTGCTGTGTGGTCAGCTGGGAGGAGGGGGACAGAGGAAGGGCTTGAAGTCCACACTGATTTAAAATCCCCTCTCATATGCACAGACACACACGGTCAGCTCTGAGAGAGAGAGAAGTGTTAGGCTTACACAGATCTAAATCTCTCAGTGGTTTGAATCTCATCTCATTTGTTACTTTAAAGAACTCACACGAAGTGAGTCTAGAGACATGGGATTTTTGCAAACACCCCCCACCAATAGGTAAGAACTGCTCCATGCTTTCTCAGCAAGGACTTTCAGAAGACAGCAGGTTCTGGACCAGCCACCTCATCAAGGCATGAAGGGAAAGAACAAAACAAAACCACAACTTACTCCCTGTCTTTGTGGCATCTTCTGGAGGGAGTGAGGCCAGATCAAGAGCTGCTGCCTCTCCAAGCACTTTCTTCTGTAGGCTATACCCTATTAGTGCCCAACACAAAGCAGGTGCCAAGGAGACCCACCAATGCTGTGCCAAGACTGTATGTATGTTCAAAGATTGATCATGCACATTTCACAAAAAATAAATGGGGTTCTGTTTGTTTGTTTGCTTGTTTCTAAGATAGGATCTTGGGGGCTCAGCGGTTAAGAGCACTGACTGCTCTTATAGAGGACCCAGGTTCAGTTCCCAGCATTCACATGGCAGCTCATACCTGTCTATAACTCCAGTTCCAGGGCTTCTGATACCTTCACACAGACATACACGAAAGCAAGACACCAGTGTACATAAAATAATAAAATAATGTAAACAAGCAAAGAAACAAACAAAAGACAGGGTCTCACTGTGGTCCTAGCCGGCCTGAACTCTCAATATAGACCAGAGTTACTTTCCACTCACAGAGTTTCTGCCTGCCTCTGCTTCCCCAGTGCTGAGATTAAAGGTGTGTGGCACCATGCCTAGCTATGTATAACACATGTAGTATGTAGATATATGCATGCATACACAAACAGGCACACTGCTTAGATATGGTGACTTCGTTCTCAGCATTTTGGGGAAAGAGGCAGGTGGATCTCTGAGCTCAAGGCCAACCTGATCTATATGGTAAGTTTCTGGACAGCCATAGAGAGACCTTGTATTTAAAAGTAAAAACAAAACCAACAAACTGGGAAAGTGCCTAAGCTTTAGCCCAGTGTCCACCTGTGCTCAATAAACAGCTGTCACTCAGGAGATGGCACAGGATCTGATAATCAAGATCTTTCTCAGCTATATAAGGAGTTCAAAGCCAGCCAGGCATACACGAGAACCAGTCTTTAAGAAAAAAAAAAAGAAAAGGTCTGACCTGCAAGGAAGCCTATCAGAAATAGAAGGAGGAAATGGGGGAAGAAGCAGAGTGGGGTGCACACACTGTCAGGCAGAGGCTGACAGGCTGACACAGAAGGAAGAGGGAGCTACAGACCATGAGGGCGAATAGAAGCAATAGGCACCAAGGCAGGCAGGCTGGGCCACAGAATCCTAGAGTCTCCTTGGTGTTTTAGTGGTAACCGAGCTACTGAGGACCTTAGGTCCAGGAAAAGCAAGAGCTGACTAGTCCTTTTAAAAGCTCTGATGAGGGACAGGAGAGATGGCTCAGTGGTTAGTGGACTGGCTGCTCCTCATAGTACACTGGTTCAATTCCCAGAACCCATATGGAAGCTACATAGCTCCAGTTCCAGGGGACCTGGCATCCTCTTCGGGCCTCCGACGGCACCAGGAATGCATACGGTGTACATTCATACATGCAGGCAGAACATACATAGGAAGTCAAGGGCATGGGGGTATGAATGTGTACGCCTTTAATCCTAGCACTTGGGAAGCAGAGGCAGTCAGATTTCTGAGTTCAAGGCTAATCTAATCTAAATAGTGAGTTCCAGGACAGTAAGAATTACAGGGTGAAATCCTCTGTCCAAAATAAACAAAACCAATTACAAACAAAAGATCTGATGAAAACTGAAGAATGAGCTGACTATAGGAAATGTCCCTCAGGCATCTGAGTTAGACCCACCTTCCTATCCCCTTGTTGTAGAAGCAGAAAGCCACCTAGACTGGGTATCACTCACTCATCTGTCAAAGCTATGTCATGAGTGCAACATACCTACCCACAGTGTAAGAAATGCAGGAGGCAGAGACAGGAACACCAGGCCTGGCCTTCCACAGCCTGAAATCCCCATGTGCAAGATCAGCCAGCTCAGCCCAGACAAGAAGTATGGAACCCAAGCATCCTCTGCAAAGGAGGCAAGGCTCCAGAGCCCCGAGTGGCCCACTAGCCAGCCCTATATCCACCTCTCTTTATCATTGTTTATATCTTCTCTCCAAACAAACTCAAAGCAGTTTATAAGAAAGCAAGGCGTATAAAGTGAAGAAGGAAGTGTAGGCAAAGCAAAGGGAAAGAGAGCAGACAGAACCTGAGAGCGGGCAACAAGAGAGTCCCAACAAGGCCCTGAGCTGCCTGAAAGCCAAAGTGGAAAGAGATACAGGATGAGAAGAAAGAGCAAGCTCGCCTCTATGGCCTGGGTATCCCCTGGCCGTCATGAAAGATGGAGTGGAATCTGCTCTGGGTGGGTATGGCTGCAGTCCATGCATACTGGCAGATAGGCCCCTTAATTCACTCCACCCACTGAGAACACAGTATCTTTCTCCACCAAGTACCTGCACCTGATTCCATGTACTGAGCAGCACAAAGACATCAGTGATGAGTCTTTGGTGTTGCACCATTAATGGGCCACAGGTTCTGCTGACTGCAGAGCCCCCACCATAGTTCAAGTGAATGAACTTTCAAGTGTGACTTTGCTGTCTTACTACAGGCCACAGAGTGTGGGTGCCTCTCTCTAACCTAATGTTCACATCACTGCAGAGGTAGTATTTTTCTAGAATTTGTGAACCTAACTACATCACTTTTCTGTGCTCTCTGGAGCACCCTCTGCTACCAGCAGGCAGCCTCACGATGCAGGATCACGAGAGACTGACGTTATCTCCCTTAACCCCTGCCCCTGATGAGCTATTTGGTCTTGATCTGCTGATGATCAGTTTAAGAAAGAGAAGCCAGGCCAGAGTCAGTCAGCATGAAGTATTCTCATTCACCAGACTCAGGTGTTCATCTGACCTAAGCCAGTCCAAGGAGAATGAAGAAAAGAAACAGATCTGAGGCCTGGAACTGCTGCAGCCATTTTATGACTATGAGGTAGGCAGCCTGAAGATGAAGCTCACACAAGAGGTGACCATCAGAGATATTTACAGACCCACATCAAACTAACTGAAGCCTCCCGTACCCCAGCCATTTTCGCTGAGAATGTCCAGTGCCTGTCCTGATTTCCAGCAGATGTACATACTGTAAAAAGGAGTAAAAGCCACTCAGCACGGTGTGAAGGGAAGTAAGGGCCACCTAAAGCTCACAGGCCAAATCAGACCCAGCACCTGAGAAGTAGCCACAGCCACTCCAGTGCAGATTGTCTCCGGATACTTAGGCACCACACAGGCAGTGTTGGCACAACAGAGACCAGGTGTCCAGTAGAGCCCTGAAAGAGTCCATCTTTACTGAGAGAAGAGTCTGCAGCCCTGACATGGAAGTGATCATTCTTGGCTTCTGCCTTCCCTTCCTGACTCTGCCACTCCCTGTCTGGTTCACAGGCTTCCTGCAGGAAGATCCTTCTAACTATCCATCCACCCACCCAGTTTACTCCCTTCATCCTGCCACACGTGGCTCAGGTGACAGACCTTTGCAGGGTCCCTGTCTGCGTCAGCAGTCCTGAGAGAAACCCTATCATCCCAAATAAGCTCCACTATGGCCCACATGCCTTCCTGCCCTATCTGTATCACAATGGCAGACAGCAGAAGCCAACCAGGACCACTGCATGAACAACTCTGTATGTGAGTTTGTTGTGTAGACTATGAGGAATCCCCCAAACCCAGAGGCCAGCTGGAGAAACACACTTGAAAAATGAGCAAGAGAGATATAGTAGAGGGAGAGCATGACTTCAGCTAGGCCACCATGTGTCCACCTAGGACAGAACCACCTCCATGGGCTCTTGCCATGATTACCCCCAGGTGGTCCTGCTCAGGGCCTCATAGCCTAGAGGCTGCTGGGAAAAACATGTTCTGGTCTACTTCAGCTGCCTGCTGGGAAGCAGCAAAACTCATTCGCACAGAGACACTCTATGCCCCTAAATAGAGAAAGCATCCAAGAGATAGATGCTCCAATCCTCCAAACTTAAAGTCACTAAACCCAGACCCATGAGCCCCAGGTCACTGCTGACAGGGAAAGGGAGTATGAACTGGGCCTCTGCATGTCTACACCACCCAGAGCCCAGTGTTAACAGAGGAAGTATTTCTCCATCACTCACCACAGACACCAAGCATGAAGCAGAATTTGAAGTACTGGCTATTTCTAAACACCTCAAGTGGTATGGAAAGGTCACTTCCAGAAAGAGCCTCTCCCTGACCTCCAGGACAGCTACTTTCTGGAGAACTTAGCTGCTGTTACCTACATACAGTTAGTTTATGCAGTCATTCATCCTTTCCTTCATTCTGAAAATGACGCAGGAGTATCAGGCTCCCATGCTGAAAACTAGGGTTTCAGAGAACAACTGGGCACCATGCCCAACCTCCAGCCTTTTAGTGGTGGCAGAAGGGCTAAGAGGAGGTTTCCTTTGCAGAGATGCTGATTGCAATGGGCGGTTAGAGGTCCTTACCCCACTTCTCTGCACTCACATCCCAGTGAGTTACCTCCTAGTCAGTCAGCAGCCCTAGAACCACGGTCCCAAGGACAAAGCTAGGTGACTATATAGAAGACCCTCATAGGAAAGGTTGATGACTGGGTAGGCTACAAATGTCAAGTCCTGGGCAGTCTTGTGTCCCAAAGATTGGGGGGAGGGTGTCCTGAGTTACAGGGTGTCCCAAAACCCAGTGTACTGGGGGCTTTGGGGCAGACCGTGGTCCTGGCATCGGCTGGTCCTCAGGAAATGAGATGCAGCATGCGTTAGTGTTAGGTACTTCCACAGCTCTGAAACCTGCACTGCTACAGCACCACAGCTTCCTGTTTAGAAGACACTACAGCTCCTTTACCTCCATCTCAGAGGCACTTTGCTAAGATTGCGTAAACCTGGGAATAGGTGACACAACCCTGATGCCACTGACACCATTTGTCTGAAGTCCTCCTTAATAAGTCCTCCCCTTTGCCCCAGACCTAGTGCCCTCCAGCCCTCCCCAGGCTAGAAGACCCCTACCACTGCCCTCCATCTCTCCACTGAAGCGCACTCATCTGGACCAGACCCTGCTGTGTTCCCAGGGCCTAATGCAGTAACAGAGTCACAGCAGGAGCATCATGAGAATCAGAAATCAAGCACCAAGAGGGAAAGGACGAGAAGACTCTGAAGGTACAGCCCTGGGGCTTTCATTTCCTCCCTTCCTGAACTTACAGAACAGGAAAGGTGTCTCAGCTTAGATGACTTGCCCAAGATGTTTCTGTTAGCAAAATGGCTGAGGTGCTAATATCATGAGACTCCAGATCAACTCTCCTAGCCAGCACTGAGGGTCCCTTCCCCCCAGGGATCAAAGCAGTCCACCTCCTTTCTGTGATCAATTTCCTGTTGGAGACATAAATGCACCCCAAACCTTTCCCTGGAGTACTTTTTAATATTCTGCAAATCAGAAAAAAAATGGTGCTGAGTTTGGTGGCATGCCTGTTGTCCTAGCATTGAGAAACTGAGGCAGAAGAATCATGAGTTTGACCCTGGAACCTACATGGCAGAGAGAGCCAACTCTCACCTCCATAGGCATGAGCATGCAGACACAACACACACATACACACCATGAAATGAATGTTTTAAGATCTATGACCTGTATAGGGAGATGAAGGGGAAGGAGAAGACAAGCAGAGGAGGTACCTGGATCAGAGTGACTGACAGCCAATATGCTTGCATGGGAAATCAGGCCACTGAGATAGCTCAGCAGGTAAAGACACTTGTACAATGCTGGACTTGAGTTCCATCCCAAAACCAAGGTGTTGGAAGGCAGAGGGAAAGTACTGACTCCAAAAACTTATGCCCTGTCTTTCATGCACATTATATGGCACGTGTGCCCTATACACACATACTATACATATACACATACTATGGTAAAAAACAAACAAACAAACAAAAAAACTAAGCTTGGCAGGTGGTGGTAACATACACCTTTGTTCCCAGCACTCAAGAAGCAGAGACAGGCAGATCTCTTGAGTTCGAGGCCAGTCTGGTCTGCAAAATGAGTTCCAGGACAGCCAGGACTGCACAGAGAAACCCTGTTTTAAAAAAATTAAACTTTTAAAAAGTAATACTGAACAAATGGACAGAGTTCGGAACCTGCCAAGTAAATTAATTACTCAAGATGTGGCTTCAGCTGACACAGGCACACGGCCTGTGGAGAAGGCAGAGGGTACATCGTTCGCTCCAGTCCATGGAATTCCCACTGCGGGCGGGGCTCTCCTCTCCCCTGCTGTCAAGAGTCACCCAAGAAGAGAAATAGTGCCAACTTTCTTTTTGGCTGCTGCAGGCTTCCTAATTAAAGTTTGGGATGTGTGTTTATTCAGGATTGATAAACACAGACCCACAAAAAAAGTGTTTAAGAGAAAGCAGATGAAATGTAGGGCAGAACTAGCTAATAAAATCAGGAGACGCTGTGAATTTTCAATCCTGACAGCATAACTCGCAAGAGGCTGAGGCCCAGAAGTGAACTCGGTGCTGTGTTGCCAGGGTAAATGCAAACCATCACTTCCTGCAAATTAATTGCTCCCTGGCAGGAGATGTGTAAAAAGTTTCTCTGTTCTGGGCCAGAGGATGATGCGGCCAATGTGGCTTCCTTCTCCTGCCCGCCTGCCACCAGGTGGTCCCCCAGCATGCCAAGGCAGCATTTCAAACTCTATAGATCTGTGGAGGGAGGAGGAACTCATGTTAGGACCCCCAAAGATGAAGTCAATGGAAAAGTCCAGAAGCTGAAGCCACCTCATCTCCGGGGACCCCAGTCTCCTGAAAGGACCCCTGACCTAGGTGCCAGCGGGGGTCCTTTCCAGAGACTGCCTCCCATAGGTTCTTCCTGATTCCACTCTAGGGCAGCAGGGAGCACCACTATTCTGAAACATGTGACTGTGGCCTAGATTGCAGTGACTGGCCAAGAAGTCCAGGAGCCAGGAGGCTGAAGGATTCCCCAAGGACAGGGATGGCTTCCCAGACATCAAAGGGAGCTTCAGAGGGGTGGCGCCCAGGGCTGGCCTTAATGAAACCATAATGAACAAGTTTCCACAAATAAAGACAACAATGAGAGGGCAAGCAGAAGGCCCAGAAAACAATCAATGCCTTTGATTAAGCACTGAGGAAATTCCCCATCTCGGCTTTCATCCGCTCCCGAGGGCTTTCCTTGGCTCTATGATGTATTCAAAGAAAACCATCTTGAATATACATTACTCCCCAAGCCACTGAACACAGGGCTTGGCTCTGCTGCTGCCTCCCAGCCCCAGGCCAGGCAGCAGTGTCCCAGATGGCCTCTCATGCCAGACAATAGCCACCCCAAGATGCTTAGTGAGCCATGTTGCCTCATTTCTGTACAAGACCATTTTTCTCAGCCTGCCCACCAACAAATGGCCCAACTCTGCTGGGGCCCCATACACTTCAAGGGACTTTCTGGCAATTGTCTGGGATTTAATTCCACACCAAAGTAGCTCCCTGCTCATCAAAGCCAATCTGGCTTCTAGTCAAGGAACTACGAAAGGACTGCTACAACGCCTCTGACAAGATCCACCTGTAACTCATCAAATGCCATCTATGCTCACACCGGCTGTTCTCTATGACCCAGTACTGACCTTCAAACTCAGTCCAAGCTATCCCTCTCTTTATGATCTCCTCCCCAGATCCTCCAGGTAGTTTGGTTCCACCGTTCCTGAGTGACCTTGGCAAGCTTTGAGCATGGCTAGAGGTTCATCTGTGTCTGGCCTCATACATACCCTTTTGGGCAGTTTTCAGACAAGTTCCTATTTACAGCTCTATTTTACTGTAAGATATCTAAGATATATAAAAATCAAGTGTAAGAATACCACCTCTTACATCCACCGCCAGCTTAAGTTAAAAAAAAACAAACCAATGGCTAGTTCCCAAGTAGCCAAGTCATAGCCCTCTCCTCCACCCACCCCTCTTTTCTCTACTCTCCACATACCCTCTGTCTACCATGCCCCTGCACCTTTTGTTTTAGTTGTGCACAAGCTCAGTTGGGATGAAGCTCAGTTGGCAGAGTGCTTGCACGGATCCCCAGGTCCGATCCCTAACACCCTATGAAACAAGAATGTTGGTTACTTATCCTAGGAGAGAATGCTAGGATAAAACACCCGGACAAAAACAACTGGAAAGACTGCTGAATGTGGCTCGAGGCTTAAATGCCAGGCAGGGAAGTCACAATGGCAAGAGCATGAGGCTGGTCACAATGCATATGCAGTCAGAGAGCAGACAGCAAGGAATGATGGATGGCTCGTGCTAGCTAGCTTGCTCCTTTTTATTCTGTCCAGGGTCCAAGACTAGGGGATGATGCCGCTTACTTTCAGGGTAGGGCTTCCCACTTCAACTAACCTAACCAACCAAGATAATCTCTCAGATGGGCCCAAAGGCTTGTTTCCTAGGTGATGGCAATTCCTGTCAAGTTTATAGTCAACTCGAAGCATTACAGCAGGTATGGTAGCACATATTTTGTCTCAGAGCATCAGATGTTCGAGGCTATCCTTACCTACATAGTGAATTCTATAAAGCCAACCTGGAATACATAGGACCCAAGGAGGGTAGCAATGACGACAGGACAGCAAAGTGCATTGCTTTGTCATAAATTGCTCACCATTTTAGGAATTTATATGTGTCCACTGCAATATGAGCCCAAGTATGGGACCATCTGAGGGCAACACCTGTCTCCCCTGGTTAATAACTGTAATCCTTGCCACTAACCCAAGCTTGGGCATAGCTCATTCTTCCTACTTGCTTATAAACATGGAAAAAACAGAACATGGAATGCAGATTCTCCCCCACAGCATGGTCTTACCACACCCATGACCTCAGGCCATACATCACTCCTAAAATCTAAAAAGGAGAAGGGAGCATGGGGACTTCCACCATAATATCTACTTACCTCTGAATGTCTCACACTGTCCTAGAACCCTGAGAATTTCTAGGTCCTAAGTACAACACCACTCAGAGTCCACTCCAAGGACCAGGATTTCTCTGAGTCTCTGCACTCAGAGCACTTAGCAGAGTTCCTTCTGCATGGGGGGTGGGGTGGGGAGGAGGACAAGGGGCCACCAGGACCAGCTCTCAGAGGGCAGAAGAGCCCTCATTCAGCAAGGAGACACCATCACCTTCCTGCTTCTGCCACCTTGACTTTCAGTCCTCTGAACAATACAGCTCCATGTGGCTTCTAGGATCTTTGGAAGAAACCTAGTGTCACACAAAGGAGAAAATGCTCAAACCAGCAAGGAACAGGGAGGGGCTGGGGAGGGTTGACAGCCACCAAAAGGACAGGCCAATTTTGAGTACAAGGCATTCCACATGACTTCAGAGTAAAGGGAAGAATGTCCCTACCTCCTTAAAATGTTCTTCCCACTAAACTGTGGCTTTGACGTCAACCTTCAAGTCTCTCCCCCCAGCCCCCACCTGTAATTCACATGCGTGGACCTTGACAAGAGCCAGGGCTAAGGAAATAAGTCCCCACTCTGGCTCAGACCAGCCATGCAGCTTCCAACAAATCTTTCAACCTGAGTTTCAATTTTCTAAAATGCTTCCTCAGGTACTGTCAACCCTGTGAGTCCTCAGTGGTGTTTCCTAGAGCGGAGCCAGAGCATACGCACAAACTCTGGACGCAAGCTACTCCGGGACGCTACGCTTGAGCCCCTCTTGGACTCTTGGCTTCCTTCTTTCTGTTTTTAAGATTCAGGACTTAGTGCTTGGTCACCACTGAGGAGAACACAGGCCAAAAAGCGCATTTTAAATTCAGTGCTGACAACACTCAGCTCAACTCAAACCTGGTACACCGCATTCTTTGGACACATCTATTCATAGATACCTGTTCCTAGAGTGAGCTCTGAATTATTCACACTACAGAGGACTCGTCCCATGTGTGAGACCTGTGTGCTGGTGAGGACACTAGAAGGGACAGACAGAAAGACTCCCCTGTGACAGCCACAGCAGTCACACCTCATGGTGGGCAAAACAACACCCTTGCATATGGTTGGAGGTGAGAGGGGACGATATTCAAGGGCCTCCCATTAGCCACACACCCCACCTCATCTCCCTCCAGAAACAACATTCAGAACCAACAATCTAGCTAACGATAGCGCGGGTGGCACATAGCAGAACTGAGGCTCAGGTGTGCCCAGCACCCTCAGAGATGGAGAGGCCCAATCATTAAGCCCATTTGGTGCTACCTTTGCTTCACAGGCTCCACATGACCAAGGCATGTTGCAAAGACTTCACAGCAGATGGGCAGCCAGCAGGGGTTTGCTGAACTCATGGAATTCTCCAGTTTGGGTAGGGATGCAGTGAGCTGCTCAGTGTCTGCTCTACGCTCCACTACCGAGTTTTCCTTCCACCTTCCATCTTCTTTCTTGAAGAGTTTGCCTGACTCAGCTCAGAGAGTCCTGGGATAGCAAGCATTCCCCCATTCATTTCAACACAGCCAGGGAAACAAGGGGCATCTCACTTCTTCTCCAAGGTGCTGAGGGGAGGCCCATAAGGCCAGGAGAGACCAGCAAGCAGCGAGTATAACTACTGCTTTTCTTCATGATGTGACAAAACACCTGGGAAGATCCATTTAAGGAAGGAGGGGCTTATTCCGGCTCACAGTGTGATGGCTCAGAACAGGTATGGACGGTGGGGGCAGCAGGCGACTCCCACAGTCAGTAAACAAGGATGTGAATGCTAGTGCTATCTCGGCCCATAGCACAGTGCCTCCCACATTCAGAAGAGGTCTTCCCTCTTCTATGGAGGTGGCTTCAAGGACACGCCCAGAGACATGTTTCCTAGGTCACTTCAAGTGTAATCAAGTTGACAATACTAACCATCCAGGGCCAAAACAGGGATTTTTCTGGACACGTGATAATTAAATACCTACTCAGGGTCCTAACACCAGTGTTTCTACCACAAAAACACATACATATAAAAGCAATATATCTATTAGCAGATGCAGCTCCGTGGTAGAGCACTCTCTTAACATGAACATAGCCTTATCTACACTACAGGGGAAAAAAACAAGAAAAAAGTGTGTGTGGTATCTCACACTGTGACCCGAGGACTGAGAAGACTCAGGAGGGAGTTCAAGGTCAGCTACATGGTAAATTCCAAGCCAGCTTGGAAGACACAGTGAGACTAAAAATGAATAGAAGGAAATAAAGGGAAGACAGAGGGAAGAGTCCAGGGGAAGGCGAGATAGAAATTTAAAAGGGACCAATCTGAATTGTCCACCCAAAGCAGAAATGTAATGTGTACACTTGTTCACCAGACATAAATTAGGCGCCTGGAACCTTGGCTGCTCTGTACTCTTCCTTTTAAAAAAAAAAAAATCCCACCCAGCAAACACAAGGTCCTGTGGACAATCTCCCATACTGGAAAACGGAAATTTAAAATGCCTGAGGCATTTTAAATCCGATTCCCTCTGAGACACAGGCGGAGATGACAAGTGGGCCGCATGACAGACAAAGAAGTCTGAGAAGATGCCATTTTAAATACCATGGAGTGTCTGGGAATTTGCAATTCCACACTCAGCACAGAATGGCCCCTCTGGGGGCACCTTCAGCTGTCTCCTCCTGGCCTGCTCAGAAAGGCATATATACACACCCCAGAGCATCCCAGAGTGCAGTCCTGGTGCTGGAGAGGCACCTGAAGGCCTGAGGTCACCGACGTTGCCTGCTGCCCAGGCCAACTTCCTTTCGCCTTGGCACTCCCAGACAACACGCAGATAGAAAACCCTCTGCTTACTGTTTGTCAGTAGCTGTCACTCATTTTTGTCAAAAGACAGTTTCTACATGATTTTAAGACCGTTACTGAACAGAGTACCCTACCAGCTGCTTACTGGGAAGAAGCAAAGTGATTCATTCTAGAAAAGTCTCTCATGAAATGGAAAAGTCTGTGTAGACCTAGGGGAGGCTGGCCCAGAGTGGCAATCATTCAAAACGGACCAGCTGTCTGCTTGTAGTGTCACCAGACCTCAACAAGGCTAAGTTTCATTAATTAATTGGCAGCTGGGCCAGAGAGTAACAGTGCTTGCCACCATGTCTGACAACTCAGGACACACATAGTGGAAGGAGAAGATCAACTCCTTTGAGGTGTTCTTGGACATCTACTTCTGCGAATGCACATAAAATAAGTAAAAATAAACAAATAAATGCAGAAATGTTTGACTGACTGGCTGACTGTGTCTTAGTTATTACCTGATCTAAATTTGGGTTTCTTCCTTTACCCTGGAAATGGTAAAGTGCTGGGATTCGTGGAAAAGGAAAGGAGAGGCCGGGGAATGGAAGGGAAGGGGAAGAAAAAAAGAGAACAGGATGCAATCACATGACAGAGAATATGCAAAAACCAGAAACTCGTTTGGATTCTCAGTCCCCACCAGACCTTCTGACACCATTTCTGTATATTCCCTAGGGCCTTTTTCTACAAAACACTGACAGCTTTCCATAGTCTCAGTGGCCCTGACTCCCAGAAGCCCCATGTCCATTCCAACCTTGTGACCACAAGTGACAAGCCTCTGGCCGTGTCAGACACTCTGTCATCTCTATTCACACTATACAGGTTAACAGCTGAGCTCAAGGTCTCCAGACAAGAGTCTTCCTGTATTTGCTACTGTGTCCTTAGGAGAGAGATTCCCAAAAGTGAGTCAGTCAGACCGAAGGTTATAACGATGGTTAGCTCCTGATATCAATCCTCACAGTACACGGAAGTGTCATTCCCAGAGACCAGCAGGAGAGCCTTCATACAGCGACACTTTTCACAGCACCACGTCTTTCTCTACCAATCAACTCAGGCGATCCTAGATGCTCCCCAGCTCGCCTTCCTACCTGGAGTTCCACAAGACACTGGAGTCTTTAGCCAAAGACGAGCTTACACTGGGAGAGAGAAGCTTTCAGGCCACTCCCCACCGTGAAGGAAGAGAGGCCAGGGAACTGAAGTCACACCAACAATATTCCTCCACCCTTCTGAGGGGGTCAGAAGGCAAGCCAGGAGCATACACACGGTCTTCCTACTTCTAGCATTCCAAACGGCAACTCTGAGAAGCTGCTGGAACAAACATACTGGTGCCCCCCTTGGGGACCAAGCGCAAGTGTCCCCTGTGCCAGCGCTTTCAGATCAACTCCAAGAAAGAAAAGGAATAACCACAAACTCACTGTGTGATACAGACTTTTTCATTCAAACACATGAAGTCAAGCCTTGTCCAGTCCAGAGAGATCACTCCCCTTGTCCCCTATGTCCCGAACCAGATAGCCAGAACCCCTACAACCTTCCTGAAGGACCATCAGACTCTGGCCCTGAGGTGACAGAGGACCGGCACAACAAACCTGCACGACCGACTCTGGGTACCAGCAGAACACTGCATATGTCCTCAGTGTGTCACAATGGACAAACCTTGCTCACCTAAGCCAGATTCAAATGCAGACTAAGTTCTTTTAATTCTTTCTATTCATTTAGAAACCTTAAAGGGGTGGGGATTGTGGTGTGGCTCAGGCCTAAAACACCCAAAGCCCTGAGTTCTACCACCCAAGAAACTGAGTGTGGTTAAACATGGCTTATAATTCTAGTTAGTACTCAGGGGTCCAGCCAGGGATACAACAGAAAAAGGGGGGCTGTTGATTTAGCTAAGTGGTAGAGCAATTGTTTACCCAGGAAGGCTCTGAGTTCAATCCTCAACTCAGAAAGAAGAGAGAAAGAAAGAATAAATTTGGACTGTGACTGCTGCAGTTATAGGTAATTTACATAGTAACATTCCTGAGGCCCTAGATTCCATGCCCAACACCTCGAAATAAAGAAATATGAACAAATACAGTGAAAACTGTAAATAGTGCACACATGTATCCTTGTGCCCTGTGACATATTCATCTGTAATTGCTTCCTTTTTTCACACTCAGTGCTGCTGCTGGTGTGTGTGCGTGTCCATGTGTCTGTCCGTGTGTGTTTAAGTATGCATCTATCTCTGTGTATGTGCTATGTGCACAGAAGATACCAAGTATTCTACTGTTCTCTTTCCACCTTATTTCTAAATCAGGGTCCCACAATGAACCTTGAACTCGGCTAGCTGCCAGCAAGCCCCTGATCCCTCCTGTTGCTCACACTGTACCAGGCCACACCCAGTTTTTCACATAGCTGCTGGGATTCAAACTCAGCAGCACCCTTTCTTCCTCACTGAACCATTTCCTTGGTTCCCAGGTGCTGTCCCTAAGTGTGTCCTGTCTACTACAGCTCAATCCATACATCCGAGTATCGATCTCACTACGAAGCCTCTCGACTCAGCTGTGCGTGCAGAGCACCGTCCTTTGGGGTAGGGCTAGGTGAGAAATCATCAGCTCTGTCAAGTTTTGCCTGCTGGGCTGACTTCCACTCTTCCGTGGTGAAGATGTGACTCTCATTAGTCAGGTCTCTTCTTTGATATTCTGGGTCTTAAGCAAGGACTGTCAGTTGGAGACTATTAGAAAACCAGCCTGTCTCAAATGACAACAGAAAGACAGTACTCCAGGCTGATGGTCACCCATAAGACCCAATAACTTCTTACTCCACCCCACTTCCCCAGGACAGTCTAGTAAAGAGAACTAGTTTTTCCTGTAGCCATGCACTGGCCGCACGACCCTCCGCAGGCAGGGCTCAGCTTCAAATTCCTATATGACACAGGAAACTCATATCACCTCCCTGGACCATGTTTGCATGTCTAAACAGATTCCACTCTGGAAGAGAATCAGAGTTAGTCCCACCAAGAGGGATGGGGTCACACTGCTGTGCGGGGACACTGACCTCTCAACACTGGGACAGTAGGCCCCCAGGGTCAGTCCCCTCCCATGGGGAAGCGCTTCCTCTTTCACTGTCTGGCCCAAGGCTCGAGACTGAGTCATCCTTAGTTATTTCCTGTGTGGGCAATGGCCTGATAAAGGCTGGGGAAGATACCTGGTGACCTTTAGGGTTTTTCCTATCTCAGGCCAACTGACCAGTCCCGGCCAGGCAGACCCTGAGACATCTGTAAAGGGTAATGGATTAGCCCAAACTGCCATACCACTAATGGGCATCAAGGACCAGGTTCTAGCACCTCTTGAGAGTGCTCTTTAAAACCAAGGATGCTATGCCTGGATTAGTGGCCTGTGCTTCTAATCCAAGCCCTTGGGAAGCAGAGGCAAGTGGATCTCTGAGTTTGAGGCCAGCCTTTCCTACACAGTCAGTTCTAGAACAGACAGGGCTACATAATGAGACACTGTCTCAAAAAAAAAAAAAATTAAGTTGGGATTCTGGGTTTAGGGCTGCAGATAAGTTGGCAGAGTACCTGCTGAGCATGCACAACACCCTGGGCTCCAACCTCAAGCACCCCATAAAGTACAACCCACAGAGTGAGCATAGCAGCACATGCCTGTAATCCCAATAGTTGGGGGGTGGAGACTGGAGGATCAGGGGCTTAAAGTCATCTTCATCCTGAGATACATGAGGCTTTCTGTAAAACAATACTTTAAGTGGGTGTGGGAAGATGGCTCAGCCAGTAAACTCCCTGACACATAAGCATGAGCACCTGAGTTTGGACTTCCGGACGCCCGCCCCCCAGTGCCACTTCTGTAACCTCAGCACTGGTGAGCAGAGACAGACAGAACCTTGCAGCTCACTGGCCACCAATTCTAGCCATTTAGTGGGTTCCAGGCCCACTGAAAGCCTGTCTCAAAACATAAAGTAGGAAAAAATGAAGAATGTTTTCATTTTTTCAGCTACTGGCTTAAACACACACACACACACAGCTGTGTACAAACCCCATGATCCACCACTCAGATTCACACACTCCCACCAAAGCTGTGAGCCTTGCAACCTCTTTCTCTGCCCTTCTTACCTCCTAAGGGGTGATTGTCACAGGCTGAGATACGCCAATCATGTGACCACACTGTAGTTACAAATCCCACCAAATCTTTGACGTGTCCAGAGGAATCTTAGGACCTAGGGAGATAGCTCAGCTGGTAAAGAACCTTTGATCCCTGGAACCCACATTTAGGAAAAGGGTATAGTAGTTTCAAAATGCTAGGGAAACAGAGACAGGCAGATCTTTGGGGCTCAATGGTCAGACAACCTAGCCAAATTGGTGAGCCCTAAGCCAGTAGAAGACTCAAAAAAAAAAAAAAAAAAAAGATGATACTTGAGGAATGACACCCCCTGTGGTTCACACCTGTACACACACAGACACACAGACAGACACAGACACACAGACACACATGCACGCACCACCACCATCACTCCCAGGGAAGTCCCTGCTCCTGGTGGGGCCACTCCATACTTTCTGATTTACATTCACAGGCCCTGGAACGAGGTGAGAGAGAAGTGGGCACCAAAGCTGACACGATGCGGAATGAGCTCCCACTCTCCTTATTAGGCTCTAAGCTGTCTCTGTTTTTCTCAACTACAATGTGATAGTAAATACGATCTGCCTCACCAAATAACAAACTCAAAAGACAGAACACACACACTATCTCAGGGAGCTTAAATGCCTGCACTCCCTCCCCACTCTTCCTTCCCCTTGAGCCATGCCTCTGCCTCTGCCCTGTTTCCTGGTCCCTGGTACCTGAATGAAGATAACTGGGCTGGGCTTGGGTCAGCCAGAAGAAACAAACCCAAAGTCCCTTCAGTTCCGCATTCCTCAGGCCCCGTAGGGACTTGGGTGAGTGGCCGCCAGACACTGTCTGTCCCCCAACCCCCCCACGGGGCAGCATCACAGGCCTGGAGCATGCACAGCAGCTACTTGCTTTATTATCGTGTTGAATGGCAGGAGAGATATCACTACATATCTCCATCATAAACAGGTGAGCTAGGGACACGTGTTCAGGAATAGCTGTAAAAACACATCTCGGAACACATGGGATTGCTGTCTGATGAGTCACTCCCCTCGAAAGCCTCTTAGATCTGTATGTATCCAGCTGGGCTTTGGTGCCCAATATTACAGAGCAGTACAGAAGAGCTCTGGTTCAGGAAAGCAGAGCAGACATGGCAGGATGCGACTGCCCAAGTTTCACTTCCACGCTGTCTTCTGCGTCCTACCTCACTCTGGTTTTGAACAAAGCTGGGGCTGGAGAAGACCTCAGCAGTACAGACCTTCCTCCGCCCAGTGTCCCCAGGCTCTGAGTCCTAGCCCTGGGGGTGCTGTACAAACCAGGGACTCAAATGATAGCAACACCTGGATGTGCAACCAACCCCACGCCAAGCTCATGGAAACATTTTTCAAAGAGCTACAGCAGGCTGGGAAATGGGGCTGACATGCCCAGCAAGGTCACACAACTTGCAAGAAGAGAGAATTCAATCAGAGTCAGGTTCACCCCTGGCCCCTTCCAAAGATGATAACCTCCTCCGCAGTGCTCCCTAAAGCCACCCCAACAGACTAAGAACATTAATTCACAGCCATCTTTGATCTACAAATGCCTGGCTTTCTGTCTATCCCCCTTCTGGGGGCATTGCCAGAGCAGCTACACGGTGGGGTTGGGGGGGGCGGTTACACTAGGATGTTTTCCTAGGTACAGACTTCCCAAGGAAGCAGGGACATCAGTCCAGCTATCTCAGGCACCATTCTGCCTCAGTGCGGTGATGTGATCAGCCCAAGGCCACACGGTACTGTGGCAGAGCAAGGGTCCAGTTGAAATCCTAGAAAGTCAAAGTGGTCACCCAAGGTCAATGGCATAAGACTCCTAGAAGATGAGTAAATATGGAGCCCTCTCCCCCACCCTAATCAAACAGGAGGAGAAGAGCTGGTCAGCCAGTGACCCTCATACACCACGGGATGATTTCAAAGCAACTGCTCTTCCCATCTTAAGCCTTCCTTTTCATTTAGCTTAGCCCGCTGCTTGAGAACATCAGGGGCAGGGGTACATCCAGGACCCCAGCATCCCACTATCTCTGCAGCAGAGTCACCAGGCTCAACTGAGCTACAGACAGACAGGCTCAGTGGGCCAGAGGAGAAGCTAGGCTTTACAGCCAGAAGGCCTTGACTCATGCCCTGATTCTGCCGCTTGAGAATGTCTTCTGCCTCTGGGTCCCCACTGCCTGGTCAGTTTGAGAGGACAGGGTTGAGCTGAAACTCTAGAAATTCAGAGAAGTTCTACTCAGGCTCAGGCACAATCAGACTCCATGGGACAAGCCGTCTGCTCACACTCTCTCCACCACACCCCCTGTATCATCGATAGCCCTCCTGGTTTCTCCAGAGCTGAGGAGACCCTTGCTGACAGGTAGTAGAGGGCTTCCTTCTCTATCAGCTGTACCCGCTCTAATGCACTGCACTAGTCTGAGGTCTATCCTGGGCTTCAGCATTTAACGATGTATTTTCAGCACACCTGCCTCTGCTACTAGCTGCCTTGGGAACCTACAGGGTCAGGATTCAGGTTTGCATCCTTGTGGCCTGTCTTCCAGGTCCTGGCTGATGACCGGAGAAGCAAGACAGTGAGGTGGGATGAGTGCCAAGTCTGCCTTACTGGATGTGTGGCTCACAGACCAGAGGCATCATAACCTCTCAGGCCACCCAGCTTTCTCAAGCACCTGACTCAGGCTGTGGGCTAAGCCCCAAGTGACTCGGCCACACACAAGCCCGGAAACCACTCCTCTCAGATGAGGCCTCTCAAACTGTGGACACTAACAGGACTCACTGTAGCCATTCGCTAATTAACAGAGCCTAGCCTTAGGGAACATCATAGAAAAGAGGGCAGAAGGTTCATAAAAGCAAGTGGATCGGGTAAAGTGCTAGGGAACACTGACTTCTGGGCATGATGTGGCCATGACCTGAACACAAGTGGGCCATCAACAACCCGCCAAAAAAGGGGAGAAGCTCACACAGTCCCACCTCTCACTGAATAGGCTGAAACTACAGGTGGCTGGGAGGGAGATGGTTGTGCATTCTCCAGTACACAACCCTAACTAAACTGACCATGTCACCAAAAGACATGAAAGTATGTGTGTGTATGTGTGTGCGTATGTAAATTTCCATATATAAAATTTCATAACAAAACCCATTACCATATGTAATTAATACATAATTTTTTTAAAAAGAGATTGGTTTTAGTAACCTTCTGGAACCTTCCATGGAAGACAAACTGGGACCTGAAACGCATATACTCCAGAGGGATCAAGGCATGGGATACTTCACAGCCCTTTTGAGACTCAAGGATGCCCAGTCAGTGCTCACACACTAGCTTTAAACCCCTGCACTGGTCCTTGTCCCTTGAATCGAGCTGTCCTCACCCCATCACCCCACAAACAGGATAATGCTCACTAGTCCTTCATCCACATTCCAAACACACATTTCCTTCGCTCTTGCCACGAAAGGGAGCCTTTCTGAACACAATTCCAGTTTCTTAAGATTAGCCCTGCAACTCCTTCAATAGTTTCAGGTTATCTTAAATATTATAAAAACCATTCTCGGCCACATTTCTTCCAGCAGGCTTCATCAACTTCGATTATTTATATATTTACGAACGATATTCATGGAGCAGATGGCAGCTAGTAAGCCTCCGACAAGTGGGGGTAGAAATGAATGGGACAGAAGGTAAGCTGGATG
>CM052718.1:35739162-35753650 GCA_028551405.1 Uromys caudimaculatus | reverse complement strand
GGGGGGGGACAGGATGGTGACATCAGGTGAAGGCAGAAAAAGCCTCATAGAAGGGAAGCAAGAACATTTACTGAGCACCTACTGTGTGCAGTACTGTTACATTAACCTTCGTGTTGATCCCAATGCCACCTCCAGATGGCCAGCATGACTCTCCATGTTATAGATGAAGGGGGTCCAAAGAGAGACGAAGGACTTTACCCAAGGTAACGCAGCATATCGGCAGTGAATGTGGACAATCTGGGCTCCAAGCCCACACCTTCAGTGCCTCTGGAAATAGAAAAGGATGTGGGGGGGGGGGGCTGGTAGTGGGATACAGGTAATTGTCCCTCAACTGTATCCTTGACTAGGAAGTCATCTTTCCACCTGAGGCCATTTAGCCTTCAGGTCTGCCTGAAGTCCAAATTCTAAAGTTCTACTAAAAACAACTTAAATTGGGTCCACTTGAGACACAGGAGAAGTCAAGTCTTCGCTAAAAACAGGAAGAAGATCCACAGGTTCTAGAAGATAAGGGAGGGGTATTGCAAGCACATAGAGGGTGGGTGGGTTGAGAGAGAACCAGAGAGAGAGGTAGGGGTAACATGCACTGGCAAGCCTCTGTACCTGGGGCTGAGGATACACAGAGCTCACACACTGTCTTCAGCAGCCTATGAAAAACATCCCCCTCTTAGGGAAGTTAGTAGCCTTCCCTCCCTGGCCTCCTCCCACTTTGTCTCTGGAAGTTTCATTGCCAAAATTGTCCTGTTCTCGGGACTTCCATCACATAACTGAGGCAGATGTCGGGCAGTGATGGCACACGTCTTTAATCCCAGCACTTGGGAGGCAGAGGCAGGTGGATTTCTGAGTTCGAGGCCAGCCTGGTCTACAGAGTGAGTTCCAGGACAGCCAGGGCTACACAGAGAAACCCTGTCTCGAAAAACCGAAAAAAAAAATATAAATAACTGAGGCAGAGTCAAGCACAGGACTCATCTGCCCATTTTACAGATAAGAACACTGCACAGAACCTTGGATGTGCAGGTATGAGCAAAAGAAAAGTGGGTTTAAATGCAGATCCTACTCGCTTATGGATGACCTGTGCAATGGGCATGGGCTGGAACTATCTCACCAGTTTGCAGACAGGAAAAGGGGGCTTCAAGGTATACTGATGTAAGTCTACCTGCTGACCACACAGATGAACTGATGTTACAGGTGTTTGTTTATGTCAGACAGAGGCTCACCCACATAGCACAGGCCGGTCTTGAACCAGTGATCTTGCTGCCTCAACATCCCCAGTGTTACATTACAGGTAGGCACCACCACACCCAGTTCACAAAATCATTTTAAATCTATACAGCACAGCCTCAGATGGATTTGTCAAAGAAAGTCAAGTGCTCATACCACCAAAGCCACAAGAATGGTGGTCTCTCCAATCAAAGAGATGGCAGGGATGCTGGACATGTGGCCACAATCTCCCAGCATCAGTGTCTCTTAGGAGCGCTTTCTATGTACCTGTCTCGAGAATCTTATACAAGGCCTGCCAGGGAGTAGGAGCCAAGACTTCACTTCAGGAAGAACCACCAGAGAATAACGTCAAGGTCACTTCAAGGCCAGATGTTGACCTTGAGATGTAGACAGAATGTATTCACAAAGCACAGGGGGGAAGCCATCACTTTCTTACTCATTCTGTCAGAAAACAAGTACATCTTTCCCAGTATAAGCCAGGCACAGTTGTCAAGGAGACACAAAGGCATTCAGAATGCAGAGGACCACCAGAACCCCAGGCTAGTTTTGCAGCCCCAAGACTTAGCCCATAATACTGCACCTGTCTCTCCTGGGCTGAGAGTCCTGGGAAGTCCTGGCCTCACTCCAAGTCTGGGTGAGATGGAAAGATTCTCTCTGGCCACACAGGTGACTGTGGCCACCATGTGCATAACAAGAGACGTGTAGCAGTGTCTATGTGGAGGAGCTTGCTTGCCTCTCTAAATGAATGGAAGTGAGTGGGACAGGGTGACACACACCTGTGGTCTCAGAACTAAGGTAGCAGAGGCTGGAACATTTACCACAAGTCGTGGGCCAGCCTGTGAGACATCATAAGATTCTGTCTCAAAACGTCAAGAAATAAACAAAACAAGAAGCAGTTGCTCTCAGACTTATTGCCTGTCTGAGGTAGGATATCACTATCTCCTCCAAGGTCTTCAGAGACGTGCACACAAGGCTTTGGACGTGAAAAAGGAGAGCGAGGAATGGCGTCAGACAAAGCAACATTTCTCTAAAATTTCCCAAAGTGCAGTGCACAAATCTCTCAATCTCTCTCTCTCTCTCTCTCCTCTTTCTCTCTCTCTCTCTCTCTCTCTCTCTCTCTCTCTCTCTCTCACACACACACACACACACACACACACACATTCATAATCTACAGCATACTTACTACAAAGTGCCTCCCAGGAAGAAAGCCTAGCCAGTTGACCTGTTCTGCAGGCTCCACCACAGGAGAAAAGCCACCTCTCCCCAGCCTCCTTCCCAGTTACATGGAGCCCAGGGCCTGGGAAATCATTCCAGCTGGCAACCCTGCCAGCCACCTCCACTGTCATCTGGCCATAGCAAAAAAAAAAAAAAGCTTCCTTTTTCTCCACACTGAATACAACCCTCCAAGAATAGGGAGAGTCTCAATCAAAATCAGAGTGGAAGCTTCTTCAGAGGGACTCACTATTTCCTCCAGGGTTCCGTGGATTTGTGAAGGCCGAGGTAACAAAATATGGCTCTGGTGATTATGGGATGGAAGGAAGTTAAGGGCAAAGAAGGCAAAAATGAGGAAGCCTACGGGCTCACTTCTCAAAATTTACCAGCCACCAATTCATTTCACAACTATCTATAGGAAGCCTCCCTGTGCTCCTGGCACGTGTCTTAGGAGATGAAGGCATTAAAGGGGAGGTGACTTTCCCACCCTGTACCTCAAGGCCAGGAAACCTAGTCCCATTTACTGCAGGCCGGAACTCAAAGCAGCCCATTTTACAGACCCAAGGAGCCCAAGACCCAAAGAAGGTAGACAACTTGCCCAAGGTCACAAAGCTAATGAGTGGCAGGACCAGGAATTAGACAGAGGTGCACATCCACGTGACTCTCCCTGCTGCGCCACCTTCACACTCAAGCCCTCCCCCCACCCCTCCATCTCTAGCGGCAGGGTGGGGATCTGAGACAACCCCCTAGGGTTCTGCCTGCAAAGGAAGTCCGGGTTCCTCTTTCCTCCCACCCCAGACACAAGACCCACATTCAGAAGACACACGGGTTCCTTCCAGACCTACAGTGTGTGCACGACCCCCGGACAGCCCTGCGGGCTGCAAATACCTCCACCTCCGAACACTAAACTTCCATTAAAAAAAAATGATCATGATGATGATGATGGTGATGATGAAAACATAACGGGCTAAGAGGAAGTACTGTTTAAACGCCGGCGGGGGTCGGAGAAGGAGGAAGTCAGGCTGGTGCGAGTCTATTCGCCCTTTTGGTTCCTCAATTCAGCCTCCTGGCCTGGAACGCCCCCAACCCCCAAAATGAAGTTAGCGGAGGGCAGCGCTGCGCCCGGGGCAGGCCCTGCAGCGCTCACCTGGCCTGCAAGAGGGGTGTGCCCAGGGACGGCCACTCGGACCCCGCGCTCCAGCCTCGGGGTGCACGGCGCCCCAGCCACTCGCTCCTTCCCTGCAGCGGGGTGGACCAGGGCGGCGACGCCGCAGCGGGCTCCCGGCCGGCCCTACACGTACCTGGCGGCCCGACGGGCGGGCGGGCGAGCGGGCGAGCTGGCGGCGGGAGCCTGCGGTGCACACACGCCGCTTCCGGGTCGGCGGCTCGCGCGTCCCCGCCGCAGGTTCGCGAGCGGCCCCGCCGCGGCGGTAAGCAGCAGCAGCAGCAGCAGCAGCAGCAACAGCAAACGGCAGCGGCAGCGGCGGCCCAGCCCCGGCGCGGCCAGAAATCGCTATAAAAGGAAGAGGCGGCGAGGAGGAAGAGGAAGCGCTGTTTACCTTCACAGCCCAGCCCGGCGCCGCACAAAAGGAGGACGCGGCGACGCGCCGCCCCCCGCGCCCGGGCCCCGCCGCAGCACGGGCCCCGCGTCACCGCGCCCGGGACCGCCCCCCGCCGCCCCCGCCCCAGCCCGCCCGGTGACCTTGGGCGAGTCCTGGGCGCGTAGGCCCGACCCCCAGGGCGCCGGGGCCCCGCGGCCCCTCCCTCACCTGAGATGAGGGGGTCGAGATGCGCACGGCTCGGGCGCCACCTGCCTGGTTGCTCCCGGACCGCGGGAGCCAGGCAGAAACACCCACCCGGTCCAGTGGTGCAAACCCGCGGGGACCAATGAAGCAGAGGCGGTGCGGGGTGGGGGTCTGGGCTACCCACAGGGTCGTCCCAGGACTTGTAATTTAGCGAGGAGAAGCAGCCCAATTACCATTACCTTGTTGTGATTCCCATGTCGGTTGGTGTGGGAACCCCTGTCCTTCCCGTTGGCTAGGACGTAATTAAGGGGCATTTTTCCTCCCTCTCCTTTACTCCTCTGCCCTCAAGTCTATGTCATCATTATCTTGATATTCAACCAGATTTTTCAGGAATATTTAGTGTTCTGTGAAATATCTTTTCCCTGACCTCTAACATGGTATCAAAAGGGTTTCATCCCTCCTCCTTCCTCTCGTTCTCATCACCTCTCCAGCTGTGCTGGGGGTATGGGGGTACAATACTGGGGACTGATTTACCTTGATCTATTTCATCTTTAACAAGGGTGTGCGTCCAGATTTTCCTTAACCTGAGCCCGTTCAGGGAGCTTGGGGTGCTGAGATGGACTCCAGGAGGGCTCTCAAGGATTTTTTGGTTGTGAGGGAAACTTGTAGGGCCATGTAGAGCTACTCTGATGATAATTTGCTTGCACTGGGACAAGCAAGAAAGGGTGTGTGGCCCACTTGGCACAGCAGACCGGAAGGGAGGGCAGAAGTCCTTTCTAGAAGTTTCCGGAGGTATTTAGGCCAAGGGAAGAAAAGAATTGCCTGGGAGGCCAAGGGCCTGAGTTCA
The DNA here is from genome assembly GCA_028551405.1 of Uromys caudimaculatus. Taxonomy (NCBI): domain Eukaryota; kingdom Metazoa; phylum Chordata; class Mammalia; order Rodentia; family Muridae; genus Uromys; species Uromys caudimaculatus. The sequence goes on along the minus strand of CM052718.1, from coordinate 35,748,628 downwards.
AGTCCTTGCTTACCACTGCACTTCATGGTCCTTGCCATCGTCAAAGTTTGCCAGGGCATCAATGCCCTTGTGTCTGAATGGGGGAGCCGATGCCATCTTAACAGTGTGAGAGGTAGTCTGAATAATGAATCAATGGTCAGCTATAAACTTGAAGAGACAGAGGAAGAAGGTCCAACCCTAGCACAGCAGAGAGCTTTCGAAAAGGCGCCTTAATCTGGATGTTCAGAGTGAACCAGGTGCCAGAGGCTGTGCCCACCTCACTTAGCTCTCACCAAAGTCCATGAAGCAGCCTGCCCAGAGTGATGCATGAAAAGGCTGAAGCAGGGACAGAGGTTATACCTACCACATACCAGAGGAGCCAGGCAAGTGCCCAGGCTGTGTTATTGAAACCCAAGGACTTGCCCAGTCTGAGCCCTGTGAAATGGAACAGACCGTAATGAGTCCATGTAGAGAACCTAGGAGCACTATCACCATTGCTGCTACTACTATTGGAGTAAGTGTTAAAGACTCAAGGACCTAAAGTTTTCTAGGAAGCTGGCCAGTGTTCAAACAGCTTAGGGCAGCTGGAGTGCAGCCTGGGTATGGGCAGGAGGCAGGGACGAACAGGGGAAGAGGAGGGCATGGTCAGGGGACCATGCTTAGCCTGCATTCCACTGAGTTCAACACTTGCTAGGATGGAGTCCTACCAGTCATTCTTGTGCCTCAGATAGGAAAGTCTGTTCACCGGCCCCAGTGAGACTGAGTCTTGCTTGTTCAACCAGACTCTGATATGCTTGATGAGGCAATTGGAGAGCCGGAAAGAGTGTTTTCAGAGCCTTTGGCAAGTCTGTGGTGTCCTGAGATATCAAGCCTGACAATAAACAGTGGACTCCAACATCCTGTAAGGAACACTGCCTGCCATTCCCAGTGACGCAGGCATAGGCAAGTCATGTAGCTCCTGACTGTAATTCGTCCATCTGTAAATGGGTATGATAATGTCTCCTTCCGGTATAGGAAGGACTGACTACATGAGATAATGAATTTTACATGATTTGCCAACTGTGGTGCCATCTTTTTTATCTTAATATTAAAATCTGGATCTCGTGGCATCTTTCGAGCACAAACTTGTATTTCCTTTGTGCATGCATTTGCAGGAGCAGATGCTGCCCTGCATAAAAATGGACAGACAGAAGGTGAAAGTCAGGTGACTCGGGCACTTACTTTTCTCCTGCTGGGTTAGCAGTTTGCAATTAAACACATTCTGCATCCCAACATGACCAAAGCAAACTCAGGGAAGGCCTCTTATCTGTTTGCCTGGCTTCCCACCCGTCTGGCCATTCGGATCCCAGAGATGATACAGAAGCTGCTAAACTAGAAGGAGCCTGACCAGATGCTGTGCGGGGACACAGCAGTGCACACGGAAGATGCCTGCAGATGGCTTATCAGCATCTCAAGCCAGACCTCCTCCTCAGGGCAGTAAGTGCCCTGCAGTAGCAGGAAGCTAAAGCTGGAACAGTGGTTCTCATGGAAAACACAAGGAATCTGAATCTTCCAAAGCTCAGGAATTGAAGGTGTGAGGCCAGCGGGGCCATGGAGTGAGGCCTTGTCTCAAAGCCACAAAATCCGTGGAGTGTGGTGGCACAGGCCTTTGTTCTCAATGCTCAGGAGGCAGAGGCAGGCAGACCTCTGTGAGTTTGACAGTCTGGTCTACATAGTGAATTCCAGGGCAGCCAGAGCCACACATGAGACCCTGTCTCAAGAAAACCCAAGCAAATAATGAAACAAAATGTATCCTGTGGGAGCAGCTGGGGGCAGCTGGACTAGGGAGCAGACAGTGGGGAAGTGAATGTGTGATGTGTAAAGGGTTTCCTTTGAGGTACTAAAATAATTTTTTTAAGTATTTTTAAAAAATCTTTATTTATATAAGTACACTGTAGCTGTCTTCAGACACACCAGAAGAGGGCATCGGATCCCATTACAGATGGTTGTGAGCCACCCTGTGGTTGCTGGGAATTGAACTCAGGACCTCCAGAAGAGCAGTCAGTGCTCTTGACCGCTGAGCCATCTCTCTAGCACCTAAAATAATTCTTTAATCAGATTCCAGGGATGGATAGACACGAAGAACACACGGAATGTCTCTGAATGGCTTTCACATCTGGGCTCTGTAGATGTTACATATTACAATATCCCATTGTATCTGCAAGCAGACTACAGAAATGGATCAGAGTGTGGGAATCTCAGCAAGTTGGTTTGGTGAGTCCTTGGGAGGAGTCACTGCCTTTTACAAATAGTTCTATAGCAATTGAAACTAAAACAAAACTTATTAACTCAGAATGTCTATCATTGTTGTTATGTAACCGAGTTCATGTTTTTAGGAAAATAAAGTAGGAAATGCCATTAAATACGTAAGAGAATTTTTTAAGTCAAATCTTGACTATTAATTTTTTTTTTTTTTTGAAATGTGAGCTTTTGTAGCCCAGGCTGTCCTTAAATTCATCAGATAGCCAAGGATAGCATCAAGCTTCTGATCCTCCTATCTCTTTTACAGGCGTATATCACCACACCCATTTTTTTTTTCTTTCTTACTTGCATTTTTATTAGCAAGGCTTTGAGGAAAGTATTTAGTCATGCTCTGCCTCGGACTTCTTCATGTGAAATGGGCTCATGGTGAGGCCTACAGCAAGGTATTGTGGGGGGACTGTGGGGTGATGAAGGTAAAATTTCACTTAGGAGATGCTTGATAATGGTAGTGTGGCTATTGTCACTAGAAGGTAGATGAAGTCTTTCAAAGTGTGCATCCAGAAGAGCAAAGAAGTTTGTAGAGCATATTGGTGACCTGGGCTACAGTGACAAGGGTGACAGGCAGATACCTGTGCCACACTATGGTGTGGATATGCAGTAGTTCCACAAAGGCACTGCATGGCAGGCTTGGCTCCAGAAACCGAAGCTATCGAGAGGCCACTGAAGTGTGGTCAGTGATTCCATTGATGGACCACGCCATAGCTGAAAGTGCTAAGAAGAGACAAGGACAAGTTTCATGGAGTGGATGGCTAGAAGTGTCTTTGGGTGGATCTTATCCTCTCTGATGGCACCATGATACCCTGCTTCAGGCCCATGAATTAAAATCTATAAAACCATGGTCAAAATTCTTTCCCCAACCATGTTGACTTTGCCCAGTATTTGCTCACAGCTATGGGAAACAGTGACAAATCTAAACAACAGGGGCTTCTTTCTAGAGTCTGAGGTCAGGGTAGACATCAGGTTCAGGAGAAGACCTTATTCCAGGTTGCAGATTCCTGACTTCATGTGTCCTCGTGTGGTAAAAGGGCAAAGGGCACTGTCTGGGACTTTTTCTTGGGGGTACCAATGCCTTTTATGAGGGCTCTACCCTATGCCCAAATAACCTCCCAAAGGTCCCACCCCCTTGTGTTGCATGACATTTGAAGTTAGGACTTTAATATATGGATCTGGAGGGCCACATCAAGATTCTGTCCATTGCAAAGAGATTTTAGAAGTATCCATGTCAAGAGCGGTGATGTTGGAGTCACCATGACCATCTCCTCTCCCTCTCTCTCCTCAGTAAACACTGAAGAGCATTTTTCAGGGTATGTTGCTAGCACTTCAGAAAATGCCAACTATCAGAAAGGGCAATGAAGAAACTGGGCCTGGTGTGGTGGCACATGCCTTTAATCCCAGAACTTGGAGGCAGGAGCACAAAGATCTCTGAGTTCAAGGTTAGCCTGGCCTACCTAGTGAGACCCTGTCTCAAACAAATGAACTTAAGTCCTGAGCATGTCCCTTAGGTGTCCCTAAGACCTTGATCGCTAAGGAAAGTGAGAAGCACATTTGTTCTCAAGGGGTTGCTGTGAAGTTTTTAGGTATGGAGGATTTGCCCAAATGGGGAATTTTTGCTGTTCAGAAAAACTCACTTTTGAGGATGGACCTCATTACTGCCTGAGGTGATGTGGGGATCTTGTGAGATAGTAAATGGTTCTATGTGATAAAGAACAGGTTTCCTCCACTGGTCACCCTGCCCTCCGCGCGTGTGTGTGTGTGTGTGTGTGTGTGTGTGTGTGTGTGTGTGTGTGTGTATGCGCGCGCGCGCGCGCGTGCAGATAAATTCTGGGCCTCATATGAAGAGCGGAGGACCCTGCGCCACTAAGATAAACCTCAGTCCCTTGGAGTCAGAATCTCAGCCCACATCTAATGATACCAAAGTCTTAGATTTTCTTCATCTTTGTCCTTGTATTACCTAGATAATAGGAGTAATCTCAACATGATTCCAGTTATGCAGAAGCTGTCCATGAATTGTGTAGTATACCATTGTGTAGATTTAATAAGCATTCTTGAATTTGCGTACCCACAAAGGTCCTAGAGCCAACACCAAGAGACAACTACAACTCTATATACAGTTGCATATATATGTGTGTGAGCATATATGTATATGTATACATATATATATACACATACGTATATGTGTACACACACACACACACACACACACACACACACACACACACATGTGAACTACTGTGTCCTGATGCAAGTGTGTCTGAGATGTTGTCACAGCCCATGGGTCTGAGTCAGTGACTGTGGATAGAGTCCTGCTTCAGAAGTTCTCCAAGATCTCCAACTGCAACCCTGGGGTTTGTTGCTTGCTTCAGTGACACTTCTGAGACATTTATGGTACTGTGTCTGCCTGCCTGCTTTCCTTCCTTTCCTCCTCTTTGAAACAGGGAATCGTATAATCTAGGCTGGCCTTGAACTCAACCTGTGACTGAGGATGACCTTGAGTGTCCCATCCTCCTGCTCCCACCCTGTTTATGTGGTTTTGCGGATGGTGACCAGGACGCTGTGCACATTAGGTAGGCACCGTGCCCATTGATCTACATCCCAGCTCAATGACTTCCGTTCACTGCACTTCAGGGCTGTGGGTTGTCTCTGCTCCAGTCTCCTCTGCTCACACGGAGGCCTAACATCTGGATCCTTTGGAAGGCTGTCCCTCATTCAGGCCTGTCTTCACCATCCCCACCCGTGATGCTCATTGTTTCCACTCTGATGCCTCAAGGATGCTTCCTCGTGGTGTCAGGGTAAATCCCAGAGCGTCTGATCTCCCCACACCTGGCTATCGGCACTCACCTTCTGGCCCACTCTACGTTCGTTTTCCTCCGGACTGTATTTCACAAGTTAAGCATTTCTATGCTTCTATAGGTTTCAAAGACTAGTGACCCCACTCAGCAGCCCAAGATGGAGACACAGCAGGGCATGTCACTAGCGTTGGCCTATAATAAGTAAAAGGAATCAAGGAATGCTTTAGAGTCGCAGAATACGTTAGAAATACATTTTGGACTAAAGGTCAGCTCTTCAGATGCCCATCCATCACCCAGGAGTTTCAGTATTATTCCCACTATGAAGATAAGAAAACTAAGTGTGATTATGACATGATTCCAGAGCCACTTACATCAAAACACCTGAGAGCTTGCTAAAGATACAGATCCTCAGGGTCTGCCCATCCATATTCTTGACCTCTGGATCTGAGTGGGAGCTGGACTCTTTGCCTCCACAGTCCAGGGTATTAAGCCCTGGGTCTTGCACATGCCAGACACAAATGTTACCACTGAGCTATATATCCCCTTGGCTATTTGGAGACAGTGTATTGCTATGTAGTCTACGTTAGCATTGAATCGCCAATCTTCTTGCCTCTTCCTTCTGAGTGCTGGGATTATAGGCATACTAGCAAGCCTACCAGGAATCTGCAATTTAATGTGTCTGGCAGAGTAACTTATATTCATTACTAAGGTCAGCATATATGCTCTGCCCTGTGGCTTACCCAGTGATGTGCCTACCTCAGAGTTGGCAGCTTTGGCAAGTAACCTGGCCCAGCTATGTGGGAGCTGCTGGCCAGAAGGAAGGCAGGGCTGGCCCATGTTCCTCATGCTTGGGTATACATGACAGTTTCTTTAAAGCTAAACATACTGTAACAATGAAAGAGTCCTCTGACCTGACCCAACCAACACAGTCCCATTGGGGGACTTACACTTTCAACCTGATTCTTGGGGGTCACGATCAAACCACATCACTTCCTAAGCAGGATCACAACAGTAGAGAGTCAACAGAAACAGATTTGGGTGGCATTTCTGGCCAAGATGGGCTCAGCAACAAGTAGATTTATCCTTTAGCTCTAAGCAACTGGGGAGAAAAACCTCATGAACCGGGCATCAGGAGGCACAATCTGTAACCCCAACTCCAGACATAGGCAGGAGGATCACTGCCAGGTTTAAGGCTAACCTTATCTACTTAATGAGTTGTCATACAAGACTGTCTCTAAAAACCCAAACCAACAACCAACAAACACAACAACCCCCAGCCAAACACATATATGAGCAGGTGTCTGTGTGCGCTCGCGTGTGTGAATCAAAATATCCTTTCAGGAGGTGAACTGTGGCAAAGAGGATACCCAGCCTCAACTCCATTTGCTGTATTTATAAAGAAACTTCTATGCTTTGGTGACCAGCTCCATGCTGTGTTCCCAACTTCTTGTGGGAGGCGATCCTTGCTCTACCTGATGTCCTTAGGTCAAGCTCAGTGGTGGCTCTGATTATCCTCAGCTGTGTCTGCCCATCTGGGACCTGGACAGTCAGGAAGCCACTCCCACCTTTGCACCTCTCTGTGTAGCACTAGTCTGCAGAGCAGCTCTTGTGACATCCCTGGGAGGGAGATCCAGTGACACTTTCCATTCTGCTTATAATTAAAAGAAGTCCCTTTGAAAGAGAACACTCTATAACCACTAAGGTTCTTGACATTTTCACTGAGCAGTCAGAATGAGTGACTCTTTGGACAAGGCTCTCTGCCTGGAGAGAGGAAGGGCTGACAACTCCTTGCTGTGGGTATTACAAAGTGTCACAACAGGCACAGGGAGAGGACAGACACCATCACTGTCATCATCAAGTCTGGAAATACACACACACACACACACACACACACACACCCGCAGCATCAACATACTTCTGAGAGAGAGGAGGGGCAAAGAGAGTCCTTCCAACAGGAATACTGGGAAAATTTCAAGGTCACTCCTTCCTTGCCTCAGCTTTTGAGTAAATCAGTGGAGCTAGGCATGGCGGCACACGCCTTTAATCCCCACACCGGGGAGGCAGAGGCAGGTGGATCTCTGAGTTCAAGGCCAGCCTGGTCTACAGAGAGAATCCTAGCATAGCCAGGGCTACACAGAGAAATCCTGTCTATGCAACAAAGGAAGGAAGGAAAAGTAATCATGGCAAAACAAGAACAAAACAAATATTTTAAAAACTTTTTTATTTAGCAAAAGTCAATTTAAATTTCGAAGAGAAAAAAAGTAAACCCTTCTAAATTACTCTGGTGACATCAAGTAACAGAAGCTACCATCACATCATCATGCTTGGTCTTCCTCTTGGGGCTTAGTATCAGAAATCATAGTGCTGACACACTTTCAGTTTCCCCCATGGACTGAAAACTCCGTGGAAACAGGGAGTGCATGGCTACTTTTCTCTTGTCAGGGTAAAACACCCTGACAAAGGCAACTTTTGGAAGGAAGGGTTTGTTTTGGCCATTATGCTGTGGAAGGCATAGTAGTAGGCCCTTAAACCAGTTGGTCACATGACATCCACAGTCAAGAAGCAGAGAGAGATGAGTACCGGTAATCACTTTCTCCTTTTAATACAATCCAGGGCCCCAGCCCAGGGAGTGGTGCATCTTCTAGAGTCAGCCTTCCCACAACACCTGATGTCATCCATCAAGACCGTTGGTCACAGGCGCAGCTTCTGGCTTGTCCTTGGTGAGTCTAGATCTTGTCAGTTGATAACCAACTTTACCCACACAGGTACTTAGTCTCTGTGGAATCCTCAGCTCCTAAAATAGGGCCTGGCCTTAGCACAGGACCTGTGAAGCCTGGGCTACCCCAGGATGATGGCTCTACCTGAAGGAGTAGCCCACACCACAGATCTTAACCAACCCGGCTACAATGTCCATAAGAAAGGGGGCAGGGAGAGGTACAGCTGAGCACAGAACCTGAGAGGCTGGGTTGGGTTAGCATGGAAGGGAACTGCAAGAAGAACTTCCTGCCTCCAGCTTAGGTCTGGGAAACACAGAACCGTCTCAGTCTTTCATTGACTAAAGCTCTGAGAGTGTCAGCATGCAGACAGAAAGATGGATGTCCTGTTCGCCAGCTCTACCGAAAGTTTCTTTCCCCTCTGACCAACTTCCTCTCCCTGCTTACTGTACCTTCTGCTACATTTGCAGCCAACTTTCTCCCCTGCCCCCTTTCCCTTCCACCCCACGTCAGTGGGTAGGGGAAGCTCTACATCCTCTTCTGATACTCTGTTGCCCCTCCCTCCTCCAAGATGGCCATGTTCCTAAGTTGGGATTTAGTCACTTTCTGGTATCCATAAATTGTATGTTTTCTAGTAAGAATCCTCTCAAGCCAACTCGACACAGCTGCCTTCCTCAGTCTTCTGTGGGCAGCTTTATTGTGGGCTATTTGGCCCATCAACAGTGCCTCTGCAGGGTGTCCTTCTGTGTATCTTCCCTGTCCTGTCGGCATGGAGGCTGGATTGTCTACAGACCAAGTATGGGACATCTGGGTAAGACACAGAGGTGAGCAGATTCAAACTTGTTAACTATGACCCACTTTCAGAAAGGTTAGACCCAGAGTGAGTAAAATCTGATCTCAGAACTACAACTCCCTTTAAAAGAGTCCCCATGTATACAATGTACCCCAGGTTAGCTCAAAACTTGTAGTCTTCCTGCCTCAGCCTCTTGAGCAGCTAGAATTATATGTATGTGACAATATTCAGAGCTAACATGTTCCACTTGCTACTTAATTAGTTTAGTTTAGTTTGCTGTGCATAGTAGCTCATACCTTTAATCCCAGTAATCAGGAGGCAGAGGCAGGCAGATCTCGGTGTCATTTGAGGACAGCCTGGTCTGCGTATTGAGTTCCAGGCCAGCCAGGATTACTTAGTTAGATGATATCTGAAAAAAAGAAAAAGAATTTAGCTGAGCACAATGTTGTATTGTCCTGATGGACTGCACGCTTGTCAGTGTTGGTTTTCCTGGCACCCCCACGTGTACGACAGGACTGAGTACTGTGCACAGCCCTCCTGGGACATGCTGTCAATCTGCTGCAAGCATTTGTTTTGCTGAATGGGCTCTCAGCATCACAGGGAAGGTCTGTGTAGTTTTGTCCCATGTCCCTGGAGCCTGGTATATAGTAGCTACACAGTAAATGGTCATTAAAAGGAAGAAGGTGGCCTGACACTGAGAGCTGGTTAGAGACACAGATGGGTGTTAAGCAATATTGTGGTTCCTACTTGTCACCAGAAGCTACCTGAGAGCCTGCTCTTCTGTCAGTCCTGACTATAAGCAGGTAGTTCCTGGGCTGGCCCTTGCCCCGGTTGGGCAAATGTGTGTGTGTGTGTGTGTGTGTGTGTGTGTGTGTGTGTGTGTGTGTGTG
>CM052718.1:35683031-35738662 GCA_028551405.1 Uromys caudimaculatus | reverse complement strand
AGACATATTTGAAAGTTAGCTGCAGTTCTCTGATGTTATGCTAGCTAGAGATAAAGTTGGAACAAGATCTGTTTTGTGAACAAGTATTAGTACATGTGTTAAGGCTCCCAATATTTATTATTTGGTCATGTTAAAATATTGTTTCTTCTGCAGAATTTAATGTAAGTTGTATTGATTGTACACCTTCTTCAACTATGTTGGAGCATTGAAGTCTGACATGTCTGTTATGGTCTATCAACTAGTCTTGTTCTATTGCCTGTGAGTTTTACAGGACCTTGATATTCTAGAAAAGGATTGCAAGTATTGAAAGAAGTGAGTCAGATCTAAAATAGAAGCAAGAGGATAATGGGTTATTATTGAGAAGTTTTCCCTCCTTATGCCCCTTGTTGGACCAATAATTAGCCTTTTACTTCTATCAAGCCTGAGCCTTTAATAGACGATTTTCTATGTTGGCCAGCGAGCTGGAGACCCCCTGGTATCTGCGTTTTTAGATCTTTGGGAGGAGACCTAACATCGCTCCTGACCCCTCCCTCTAATGGCCTCAGATTTAGAAAGAGCCCATGCATGAGCAGTCTTGGTGCTCCCCCTAAAATGAGCTCCTCGCAACATAGGACTGCCTGTAGTCAGCAGCAGGCACATGAAGAATCATGTGGGCATCCGCAGAGATGCGAGACTAAGTATTGTAAGGGATGGAGGGTCCAGGCACGACCCGATAATTGCTGGCTTCCCTGAAGGGCACGCCCAAATGCATAGGGGTTGCCATCCCAGAACCCCTCCTCCAGCAAAAGATGGCAGTCACCATGGAGGTTTGGGCCCCTACCCTCACTCTCGGATTACAAGCCCATCCTTGCCTACGCGAGGCTATAATGCTCATTTATTTAAGAAAAGGCTGCCCCCTACCCCTTCCCGACGGGGTGTCAACTCCCTTTTAAACTGCACGGGATAGGCAGGGAAGCAATAGGTTCATTCCCAGGCCGTTGTGCGAGGACTAGTTGTTCTTAATCAGGACATTCCCGCAGCCAGCGTTTTGGCTTTCCATGCTTGATGGACGTTAATCAGTGATGGGCAACCTTTCTGTTATACTGACCAACCTAAGACAGGAGCCTTGAGAATGACAAGGTTATCCAAAGACGGGTAAGGCAGTAGTAATGCAGAAATGACCTAACACAGATGGCGTCCTCCAGTATGCATGGGAACGGCCTGCTGGTGCCTGTTCCTAGCCGCCCTTGTTTAAATAAGGCCATTGGCTCATTTTATTTAAGAAAATAGGGGGAGATGTTGGGAGCCATCAGAGCACAAGCTTGGTTTCTGGCCTCACTCATTGTGTAAGAGACTGACCTTTTGCACCAAGATAATGTTTACGCAGGTAGCTTGGGAATCCCGAGATACGATTAACCACAGGACGTTCAAGATAAGATCAACCATAAAAGATTCCATTAGCAGATGCTCACCCATTGTTTGAACCCGGTTATTGATTTACCCCTTCCCCTACCCTCCTGAACCCATTTTTCTTTCTTTACTCTTTATAAGCAGCAGCTTTCTAAGAATAAAACAGACCTTGACAAACCTTGCTTGGTCATGCTCCTTTCTTCCTCTCGCCCATTTCCCCTGCAGGTTAGGATCCCCCTCCACGAAGTGAATAACTAGGTCCTGCGGGGCGGGACAGTTAACCTCTGCCCTCCCACCGAAACACACACATAGGTAGACATGTATATGTGCACACATTGATGAAATGTATCATATAAAAAGGCCCCCACTTTTTTCTTTCATTTTTCTCCCTCTAAAGTCTTGCTATGTAGTTATGGCTGGCCCGGAACTTACTATGTAAACCAGACTAGCCTTGGCTTTTGGCAATCCTCCTGCCTCCTACCACCCAGTTTAAAAGAGTTCTTCTAAAACACTTTAAGTTCTATGTCCATCCTGGGAGACCAGTGGTGGCTACCACATTTATTTGTTTGTTTGTTTGTTTGTGAGACAGTATTTCTAACAGCCCTGGCTTGTCTCAGAACTCACTCCGTAGGGCAGGCTGACCTGGAACTCAGAAACGTACCTGCCTCCGCCTCCCAATCCTCTGCTGGGATTAAAGTTGTGTACCACTACTGCCTGGCTTATGGCTGCTGCATTTCTCTAACAACAAAACTCAGGGATCAGAGGATCCAGGTAAGTTTCCCATGCCTGCTCAGCTTTGAAGAAGAGACTGTCATTTGCCTAGAAGCTCAATCCTCTAAGTCATGTTTGTGTCATTTGAAGGCAGGACCTCTGGGAGATGAGTGGTGGTGAGCCTCCACCTTCCCAAATGCATCCGTGAGTTACTGAGGAAGTGGCTTCTTAATAACTCTCTCTAGCACTTCAGGGTGTCTCAACATGTGACCCCTCCATGCTGTTCTAAGGCAGGAAGCAGGCCCATTTCATGCTGAGCAGATCTGGCCTCATGTAATCGGATTTCTAAGAACAATTAAATGCCTCTTCTTTATAAATTACCTGACCTCAGGGATTCTGTGACAGTTACAGAAAAAGAACTATCACGAAGTTCATGGGAATCCAGAGCTTACATTGTAAGTTAGCCCAAACACAACACTCATTCCAGGAGTGAAACCAAGTGCCACTGCACAGGTTCTAGATCACCCCCCCCCCCCCCCAGCCTCTCAAGGCTGTGGAGTTTATGGCTCAGAAGGCTCATCTTTCTGAAGAGGGAATCAATGGTCTGAAGAGAACAAGAAATGCAGGCCACAAAATGGCAGAAAAATAATCTGTCAATCTTGAAGCTGATAAGGACTTAACATCTAGAATATAAAAACAGAAAGGCTGGCCATACTTGTAGTTGCAGCATTTTGGAGGCTAAGGCAGGAGGAGCTTCATGACTTTGAGGCCAGGCTAAGTTATACAGCCCCATCTCAAAAAGCCAAAAACAACCAACCAACCAACCAAGCAAATCAAACAAGAAAAATGTAACACATACCCCCTGCCACAAAGCCAGAAGAAAAGCAACAAATAAATAAATAATACAGCTGAAAAATTTAAACATGAGTAAAGGATCTGAAAACCTCTTCCTTTAAAGATCTGCAAATGTGCCCAGCATCCTAAGTCTTCTGGGAAATGCAAATCAAAACCACCGTGAGAGATCACTGTATCCTTTTTAGGATGACTGCTATAAAAATAGAAACCCAGTGTGGGTGAGGACACCAAGAAATGGGAAGCCTCCTGTATCACTGCTGGAGTGGAAATCAGGGGGGGCTGCTTTGGAGAATATCCTGACAGGTCCTCAGAAGGTCACACGTACAACTACCCCACGACCCACCCACTCCATGTCAAGACACAATAAACAAACACAAGGAATGGAGAGAGAGCCCGTGCAAAACATCACCCCCAAACAGGGCTGGGAAAAACAAACAAACAAACAAGAAAAAAACCCAGGATAGAGTGTAGCCACAGACATGGTGGAAGATTACTTGGCAATGAAAAGAGAAGCTGGATGTAACCGTGTGTTTGGGGTAATCCCAGCACTGGGAGGTGGGAGCAGAAGGATAGTTGAATTTAAAGTTAGCCTGCAATGTAGAGCAAGACTCTGTTTAAAAAAAAAAGAAAAAAAGAATTGGAACACCATGGATCAACCTAAGAGATAATACTTACCAAGTGAGCTAGTCACAGAATCGTATGTACTGTATGATATGAAATTCCCTGGCGAGATCGGGCTATGTGTAATTGTCCGTGGCCAGAGGAAAGGGGAATGACTAGCTGCCAGTGGGTCCAAGGTATTGTCCTTGGATGAGAAAAACATTCTTCACTTAATGGTGGTGATGGCTGCCCAACTCTGTGAAAATACTAAACCCACCTAGAGGGACACTTTGAATATATTAAGCATCTTAAAACCTAATTCTTTTGAGTCTGGCTTCTTGGACTTGGCAGCCATTTGTGAGATTCAGCATACTGTTAACATGTGGTTGGAGACTGCTCATTCTTTTGATTTTTTGTGTATACATGTGCATGTCTGTGTGTGTGAGTGTGGGCGTGTGTGTGTGCCACAGTGCACATGTGGAGGACAGAGGACCTCAGCTATCAGTCCAAACTCCCTACCTTGAGACAGGACCTCTTGTTTAAAGCTTTCTGCATCAGTCTAGCTGGCCTATGAGCTTCTGATTCTCCAGGTTTTCACTCCTACCTCCCTGTAGGGGAATTGCTGGGATTGCAGACATAAGCTTCTCTGCGTCCAGCCTTTACATGGATCCTGTCTAGTCTGGAATGTTAATTCTCATTACTGAATACATCCTATAGATAGTGGCATCTTCTACTGTGGTATGGACAAGGGCGGGCCTTCTAGGCTTTGGGTAGAGAGGTAAAGTTGAGGCCACAGGGACAGGTTGGGAAGAGCTAGCCTAGGGATATGTCTGCTGGTCTTTTCTTAGGCCGGCATAGCTATGAAGAAGTGTCGGAGAGAAGCAGTTGACTGGTGACTGAAGGTAGTCTTAGTGGTTGAAGTATTTGTGTGTGTGTGTGTGTGTTGCCCAGGCTGGCCTCGAACTCAAGATCTTCCTGTCTGAGCCTCCCCAGTAGCTGGGATGACAGGCCTATGTCACTGTACCCGGTTGAGGCTTAAGTGGTTTCAGCTGAGCAGGAACTAAGCTTGCACTGTCAGACAATGTGCCCTTTGCATCTTTGTTCTGCAGCTTAGGGCTCCATAAGAGGTCCATTGTCCAGCTGCCTGCTTCTGTGTGGGAGTCAGCACTATGCAGCATAAGCGTGCAAAGCCAAGTGCAGCAGGGCTCCCTGACATTGACCTTTCATGGGGGTGAGGGGGTTCCATAGGCTTCTGACGGGGCAGCTCTATGCCTTTCCTTCACTCCCCTTAGCAAAAAGTGGCCCAGAGCGAACCTGAAATATGTGTACAGGTCTTCCTCCAGTTTCCTGCCGAACAGCTGCTGAATTCCTTCAACTCACAGAAGTGACAAGAGTCTTTTTTATATGCTAATGACTGGTTGGTGGTTGCTGGCCCCCAAGGCTATGGAAAGACCAAAGCAAGATGAGAGGATTCAGACTTTTTAGTTCTGTTGTCCCAGCCAGCCAGAAGGGCAGAGGACTAAAGGTTAAGGTGAGCCTTAGGAACCCTGCTGTCTGCGGAACAAAGCCTCAAACCCCTAAAGGGATGGAGCTTCAAGGAAGGAAACCGAGCACCTGGCAGTGGCTGGAGGGTGGGGAGCTGACCTGGTTTGGAAGCCGGCTTTCTACTATCTTATCTCACTCCAGAGTATCTCCAGCTTGTTCCTGTGCTGTGTCCTCTATAAAAACTGAGTGAATGACTTTCCTCCAGTTAGTTCTGTGACCATTCTAGCAAGTTAATCCAAGTGGAACCCCAACTGATAGCCACTGTCAAGCTTGTGACTCCTGCCAAGGACTTGGGGGAACAAGCCCTTCCCTTATGGGATCTGTCAAGATCTCTGGGCAGAGATGGCATCGGGATTGAGCTGTGTCAGCACACCCATCTGGTGTCTCCCGCAGCAAGCACCTTTGCATCAGAGGCTAGCTTGGTGTTCTCGGCTATCCTGCAGGGTCCCTTCTAGCTACTGACCACGTCACATGCTCTGTCATTCAGGGATTGCCAAGTGATCACTGCATGTCCAGTACTCAGTAGATTCTTTAATTTCTCACTTGTCACTGAGGAGAATTCTTCCCACTTCCTGTCTTATTTATGACAGTTCAGGTCTAAGGCCACCGTTTTCCCATTTACACGGAGGAAAGATTAAGGCTCAAGCCCAAGGTGGTTTTTGTTTGTTGTTGTTTGTTTGTTGTTATTTTAAGATTTATTTATTTATTATATATAAGTACATTGTAGCTGTTTTCAGACACTTTTTCTTCTTGCTCCAGCACCACTCGCTGTAGCTGTCTTCAGACACCCAGAAGAGGGCATCAGATCTCATTACGGATGGTTGTGAGCATCATGTGGTTGCTGGGGTTTGAACTCACAACCTTCGGAAGAGCAGTTTCTCCAGCCCTTATTGTGGCTGTTGTTATTTTATTCCCAGGCCTTGTCATCCCAGAACTCAGGACACAGAGGCAGGGCAATCACCTGAAGTTTGAGGCCAACCTGGTTTACATAGTGAGTTCCAGGTCAGCCCTATCTCAAACAATATGGAAAAAAAAAAAACCAAAACATATCCAAACAACCTCTCCCCATAAAAACAGAAACTCTAAAAAAAAAAAAGCCAAAGTGAGAACTGTACCCCTGTCCCGATTCCCACCCTTCAGAGTCTAAATGATATTACCCCTCCGGCCCCCCCCCCCCAAAAAAAAAGAATTCAGGCCCATAAACTGCCACCCTGGGGCTGGCCAGAAGATTCAGTGCAGGTGACAGGAAGTCCCGGGGCTTTCCCTGGCCTATAGGGGACAGAGGAAGCCAGTGAGTGGCTCTGGAAGACAGCTTTCCAGCTACTGTAGCCAAGTACCAAGCACCTCGAACTTATCAAAGGAAACTTGAGGCTTTTGGGGCGTAAGCAACCTGTGCTGGCCTCTCAGTAATGTCTGTTGACACATTTGCTGGTATGTGGCCGTGGGTGGGATGAACTGGGCCCGTGGAACACCAATGTCTATGTTGTCACTTGCATCATAGTTAAGTGCTGAGTCCATAACTATCAAAGCAGTTCCCTGTGCAGAGCCTGGTACAGGGTTCCAGGCCACCCTCCCTTTTGGTGACAATCCTAGAGTTAAGAGCTATAGTCCTGGGGTGACTGTGTCTATTGGTGGTACATGTGGCTCACCTGAGGGCTGGGTTTAAAATGCTGATTCTTGGCTCCCTCCTGTGGCTCAGTTTCCAGGGACAGAGTCTAGGAACCTGGTTCTCTGTTGAGGAGCCCAGAAGCTCGGAGCCCAGAAGCTCAGAGCCCAGCCAGTGTATTTTCAAGTTGGTACTGGTGACACATTTATGCTTTGCTCTCTGATCTGCTTGGAACTGTAAGGTGGCATTTGAGTCCCAACAAAGGCATCTCCCCTAGTAGAAGCAAACGCCTTCATAGTACCTGGCTAGGGTTTGCTGGGTGCTAAGACTTATGCAAACAGCTGTGTTTATCTGAGCTCTAACTCCTGTTTTCAGGAGCTTACAGTAGAAGGCTAGGTTCAAATCCAGCCTCCAATACCAGCAACAGCTTGACTCTTACTAAAGTTACACCTTAACCTGTAAACCAGCATCATCTGTAAATGCACCAAGAACCCAGCCTCAGCACTGTTAAGCTGACATAGCCCTGGAGCCTCCTGCAAGGGAAGGGCTGGGAGTAGAGACTTCACTCTCCATTGGAGTAAAGACGACTCTGGAGTCATCCTTATGTTTCTGGCCTATCTGCTTAGTGCTGCCTGCCCTGGCTGCTTTGGGGTGTCACCCTCTAGCCCTGAAGCCTGAGAGCTGAATCTATAATGGCCACCCCTCGTTGCCAGTCCCCTTGTAGCTGAGCCCACATTTGTAAAATTCATTTATTTTATTCCTTTACCTGAACTCTTCCTGCTCTGGGAGTGTTGCAGAGAGAACATGGAGCTGTCTTTACACCATAGGTGTGGTATCCTCTGGCCACAAAGGAAATGTCTAAATCAGCTTAGCAGGCTCATGTTAGTATTCAGTTGATTTCATCCTCATCTAGGCTACTGGCCACTCAAGCCAGGCTGAGTGGATCAGCCTGACACCCATAGATGCTGGCACACAGTTAACATGATACTCATAACAGAAGTGAGCCCATTCAATAACCCCATGCCACAAAACTGGGGGAAATTAAATATATTCCAGACATGAGAACCCATTGAGGAAGGCAAAATAAAAGGTGAATGTCATTAGTTTATGTCACCACCCCATGCCCCCCTCTGGGAGTAAGGAAGACTTACAAATGGGGGTGAGTAGGCACAGGTTTAGAGAAGAAAACGACGAGGAAAAGGAAGGGACACTGTCATTGAGGTCACAGGACTTGGGCTGGCAGCTGCTGCCTGTGTGGCCTGGAGGGGACCACTCCAGCTGTGCCTATTGAAGCTCTTCTCACAGAAAGCTGTACATGTCTGAAGGAATATAGGCTGTTTGTACTGGGCACTCAGAGAGCCAGGGTGTGACCTCAGGGACCCTCCAGTTTCTAGACCATTCCCCTAGATATGGCCGCTGCTCTCCAGAGGTCAGCTGTTAAGTTTGTGTGTCACAGGATTGAACCACAACCAATGGGAGACTGCATTTTATCACAAGTTGGCTGTCCTTGGATCCCGGATTCTACAGGTCACTGTTCGCCTCTTATAGAAAGATCCCGATAGGAAATCACAGCCTTTCCCATCAAAGCTGCTTTCCCTGGGTGTATGGTATTTGTCTTGCTCTGTGAACAGACAGGAAATGTACTTAGCTTTCAAGAAAGGAAACTGCAACATCTTCCTGATGAAACTTTCTTCTGCTCCCAGCAATCTCTGCTTAGAACTGTGTCATGAAGCCTCTTGACTGTAGGAATCTTGAGAATAGCCTCACAGCAAGAATTGCTTGTGCGGACTCCTGCCTGACTCAGGGTTTTTCCAGCCACGAATCTCCACCCCTGCACACATTTCCCTACACCTCAGCTCCAGGCCTCTCATAGAGGGGATAGTAGATACTGCAGAGAGCATTTGTTTCATCTACCCAGCTTTGTGGCTGCACCAGGAGTGACAGCCATGCAAGACAGCCCAAAGCAGTACTCAGCACATTAACATATGATCCTGGCCTTAGGAAAAGGTGCAAAGTTAAAGATATGCAAATAATCTCCTCTGGGCATGCTAAGTCTGTTGCCTTGAATGTTCAGTAGCTGTGACTACTTGCAAGGACCACCACAGGAGATCCTTTACATTCATCATGGAGGAGGGACTTATGAGGCTCCTCCCTAAGGGTATACAAGTAGTTAATGGTTGCTGGGTGAGGGGCTTACAAGGGCCCTCCCCTCCCTGACACAAGGCGTTAGAGTTCTTAGTGGTCTGTAGCTGCCTATAAGCTGCTCGTGTCCCTGTAAGTAACCTCTCATGGAAACTCCTGTAAGTAGCCCCAGTTAAACACACGGATTCACCAAGATAGATTTGGAGGAATTGTCTAGTCTGCCCTTAGCGCCATATCTGGGATGAACAGTTGTTTGTCTCCCCATGAAACGTTCACACACAGTGGGAGTGAGGGAGGACTCGGGCGAGCCTGGAAGACCACACACTGTTATGTATCTAGAAGGAGCTGTGACCCAGTGATTCATGCTTCCCATCTCTACCGGAAACCCACGTCATTTAGTTGGCTTGTTTGTTTTTCAGTCAGAAAGTCGTGGACAACTCACAAAATGGCCTGATTTCAGATGCTTGGGATCAACTGAGAATATGTTTATTTAAAAGCAATTTTAAATATTAAAAAAGTAGAAATTAACACATACAGTACTGAGAAACTGTCACATTAAATACATGTGAAATAAAAAGTGTACTGATGCTTCATGGTAACTCCCAGGTACGAATGTGGGATTTAACTAGTGGCAGGCGTGACTGGGCTCCTATATACCACGTCCAAGTAGTAGGCAATAAAAAAATAATTAACAATTGCTGTCCAACAGGAAAATAAGACACACTGTTTGCAGACATAATTTTTCACTTCTGGGTGAGGGAGGAATGAGTTTGATCTTTCTTTCTTAAGGTTGCATACGTTCAAAATATTATGTCATGTACAAAACTGTAGATAGTGGCTTACTCCCTTCCAGAACAAGGTCAGATTTAAACTTAACAAGATTGCCAAAGGAACGTCTACCTATTTTTCCTATGTCCCACAGTACGATGGAGTAGAGAAAACCCAAATTCCTGATGGGAAACAAACAAAAACCTGAGCAGGAGGGCATGACCCTACATTTGCATGGGTCCCTGCAGCAGGGAAGACTAACAACTCTTCATCATTTTAGAGATGGAGCTTGTCTGTTTAAAAACCAGCTGATGTCCAGATCAGCAGAAGAGAGCCTAACCTCCAATACGCAACTTCACTGCGTCTTAAGAATGTATGAACGAAATGCCACACTGGGCAACCACCACATTCCTGAAACCATTATGGCCTCTAAAACATGGCTGCTGGCCACACACCAGCGTGCTGTCAGGCACCCTTTGCTCCTGGTTTGGTGCAGGATACACAGGTGCCCAGATACTATGGAAGCAATTGCTCAAGATCAGTTCCCAGTAACAGTGGATGGAATATTTTGCAGGTTTGTCATGCGAGGTTTATTTCTTGGTGGCTATTCGGAGTTCTCACTGTAACCACGTAGGCAGAACTAAGGTAGTATTTACCGAGCACGGTGGTTATGAGAGGGCTCTTCCCACAGGCCTTGTGGGAACTGTGCTTCTGTGAAATCAGTGTTTTTTATTCATTGCCAAATTATCTGCTTAAAAGTATTTGTCTTCTGTGCTGTGGTCAAAATGAACTTAGCCAAATGTGACAGGGCATGACAGCACACCTCAGAATCACAACAGTCCTGGACCCAGGAGCACAAACAGCTACGGCATCCTTTCCCCAAACTCACTCTGAAGCCAAAGATGGAAACGCTATGTGCTGAATGGGCTGAGGGAAAAGAATCAAAGAAAAACACAAGCAATAACAAACCAGACAGTCGGCCGACAGACAGACAGACAGAGAGAGATGGCTTGCAGAGAGCTTTATCACAGTGCAATTCATAGCAGCGTCCCACAACTTGGTTATAACCTGACCTGAAGGGCACGTGCCTACCGGGTAAGTTGAGGCTAAGAAAATCACTCTAGCATTGGAGTTTGAGGAAGAGAAGAGGGAGGAAAAAACTCGTGGCGTCAGCACCTGGATTCTGCACGAGAAAACGGAAAGACCGACTTTACAGTTTTCCAACTTGAATAGTAAAGGTTTACTCAAGAACAAAATGAAGAAAATCATGTCAAACTGACCCCTTAGATGCTTTTCAGCACTGTTGGGGGTGCTGCATCAACACGATGTGCAAACACTCTCGAAAAGGCCAAATGAGTGACCAGAAACAAGTACTGTTGCAATCTTGTAACTTCTGCTTTAATGGCAATCAAGGTTAAAAATGTACAGCTCACTTCTTCATACTGTTTGTTCCTTTATAAAAGGCAGAATTTGGGTAAGCGTCTAGATGCATGCATAACGTAGAGGCAGATATTTTCTGGCAGTCCTTGGTTCCTGAAAGTTGGACTTCATCAGACGTGGTTTTAAGCTTTTGTCAAAATAGTCATGAAGGATATGTTACTTCTGCATAATGAGGTAATATCTCAGGGGTGGCCACTTGCCATAAGATGTACAAATCCACTCATCTAAACTTGCACGAGGCTGCATATGCTGTAAAATGCTGCAGAGGATTTTGTGTCAGTGCGTATTTGCTGAAGGAATAACACAACTAACTGAACACTTTTCTGTAATAAATACCAAAGTAGGTTTTGTAGCTGTAAACTGTGTACACAGATAACTACAGGCTGGCTGGCCAGGGGCTAACTTAACGTTCCACCCGGAGCGCAGAAGCCACCTCTGCTCATGTTGCATGTTCAGTAAACGCCATTGAGAATACTGCACTGTTCGGAGTCAGTACCGCACCCTTCAACAGCTGCTGGAGACCCCTCAACTGGAAAGCCAGCAGTCCTATACTCCTGGTTTGTGTTTGCTCATGAAACAGCACAGAGAGATGAAAGTGCTAGACGCCAAGGGTGGCTTTGGCAAACCAGTAAGGCGCACCAGGTCCCGAGGTTACCCTAATACTGGTGAAGGCAGAAGACCACAGGCTATTTACAATACATACTATATCCCCCTCCTGAGTGGCCCTTCCATGAGTTCTTGGTCTGTAACAGCAGCTATATACATGTTGTACACAGGATTACATGGAGGCAGCGGTCTGGCATGAAGGGTGTGGACGGACAGAAGGTTCTGCTTTTTGCTAGTCAGACAGGATGTGAACAAAGGACACTGGAAAGACACCCTTCCTTTCAGGCTGTCCTTCGATATGCCCAATCTGTAGGGAGAAAGTCGCAGTTAGACAGGAGATCGCAGGCAGCACCCAGTGACGGCTGTACTAGGTAAGAGCCCACCCCATGTCTGCCCGTAGGCCTGGGCTGGCAGCAAGCTCCCCTGCCCTACCCTGTGGTGAACCACAGTGTTTGATAATAACAAACAGCATGGCAAGGTAACAGCACCAAGGGTAAGCCCTCAGTCTTTCAGAGGTCAGTACTTCCCATGGTGCTGCCCAGTGATGGAATTACTGAGGAAGGCTTCCACAGGTGTCAGGTGTCCACAGTCATCCCACGGATAAGTCCAGACAAACCTTGATAAACCTCTTGATTATAAAACTTGGTTTAAAAACATCCCTCTTCAGGCTTGTGTGACTAAGATGACAAAAGAACAGCTGTGTACACAGCAAGGTCCTGTGCCTTCTGGCTACTGCAGATGCCGTCAGTAGTCTGACACCGAGTGGCCTATGACAGTTTTACCATTTGCAGTATAACTTGCAAAACTTCCCTAATTACCTCCACGAGATCAACGTTAACTGCACCGAAAAGCATCCTGTTGTGGGCTCTCCATAGAAAGCACAGCAAGAGCATGTGCACTGGCCGTGAAGACCCACTGGATACACAGAAGGGTGCACTAGAGAGCTGGGCAGAGAGCTGGACAGGCCGGCTTTCCTTCCCTTACGCACATGTAGTAGAGTGTGGTATGGACTCAAGAGCTGTGCCTAGGCCTCCATGTTTCCAGTCTCCTCTGAGGAATGTGGTTAGTGGTAGGACCTGGCCTACCTCTCTCCTACCAATCTTAGTTGGTTCTGTGCTCAGGTTTCCTGAGTATTAGGATTTTAAGCTCTTTACTGGGGTGAGTGTGGGTTGATGGCTCATAGAGTTTCCCCAAGGCATGATTCGAAGTCATAAAAATGTTTCTTTTTCTTCCAAGAGTCTCACTTGGAGTCACTGGTATTTTAGCAGTGACTATGGTCACTGCTGGATCAATGTAGTAACATTAACAGACTGAACAAGAATGAACTCTAAATACTACCATCCCCTCCAGGGGACACATTTACAGACAGGAGGAACTTAATTCAAGTCCCCAGGACTAGTAACTGACACCACTTGGGGACTTCGGACTCTGAGTCACTGTTCTAAACTGGTCTTTTAGTGTCCACTGGGCACAGACTTGGCCTTTTGAGCATCCCAGCTCATCGCGACCCAAGAGAAGCATGCCCTTGGGACTGCTCGGCCTCAGCACCGCGGCTGTGCTCTGCTGAGGAGCTTCCCTGAGCACTGTGCAGTGTCAGTGGCATACCTGACTTTTACTTGTTGTATGCCCACAGTCTAATTCCCTGGTCCTGATCATTAAAACATGTCCTGGTAGTGTCCAAGAACCTAGGTTGGCCAACCACACTGACCCCTGTTGAGAAAACTACTTTAGTCAAAGTAAAGCCTACAGTTCTTGCAGGCCCAGAAGAAGAAAGCCGAAGGTGTGTGTGCTCATGTGCAAGCAAGTGAATGTGTGTTTCTGGACAGTCACTGCAGGTCACTTCCTGGCAGACAGATATGAGCCTCTCTTGGAAGGAGGTAAAATTCACGCTGATGTTGAGAAATGAAAACAAGGATTCTGTCTGTGGACACAATTGCGATTGTATCATTTAATATTCTAACACTGTGTGAGGAAGCTACTGTGCTCTTTTTACTAAAGATCTGAAACTGGCTTAGGGGCTGAGCTTGCGTGGGGCCATGGCCTTTTGCCTCCTGGCTCAGGGAGTAACAGAGGTGAGAGCAGTAGTTCACGTTTAGAGCCAGGCCTGACAGGAATTAGCTCTGTGGCCACGTACTGTGACCCAAGCTCCTGAGCTTGAGTTCTGTAACTGAACAACTAGAAAATACACACAAAAAGCTAGGCTGTCATAGGACATCATGGGGACAGTGCAACATAAATGTTAATACTCTTGGCCCATTTTCAAGGTAAGATTGTCTCTTTGTAGCACCAACTTAGTGACAGAGTGGCAGATGGGAATGGCTGTGGGGTGAGTCGTGCCCCTGCCTGGCAGGATCCTCACAGCCACCTCAGGAGTGGAGGCTAGAGAAATAAGGGGTCAACCAGCAAACACAGGTACATACCCACCACTCCTGGTCCTCTTCCCCGGTGACAATGATCACTTCCCCCTCAATAAATGTGAGCTCATCGTCATTGTCTGCTTGGCAGTCATAAATGGTCTTCACACGCCTCACTTTATTTTTCCCCTGCAATAAAAAAGAACAGGTTTGAGTGGAGACCTGATAAACAGAACAGCACTCTTCATAAGGTGGTCACCCAGCCAGGGGTGTGTGTGCGTGCGTGCGTGCGTGCGTGCGTGCGTGTGTGTGTGTGTGTGTGTGTGTGTGTGTGTGTGTGTGTAGGAAGACTGACATGCTCCCCGGATACTGTACATTCTCAGGAACGGCAGTCCTTGCTCTGGCTGGCATCATGGCATCAGCAGATAACTTTTGGCAGAGAGCAACCAATGCAAGTAGCAACCACAACTCAGCTTTCTTGAAATGCATGACTAGATCTGTCTTCCCTCTGTCCACCCTGCCCCAGCATCAACTTCCAGAGAAATGACAGTAGAAGCTATAAAAAACTTGTTTGGAAACACTGTCAAGCAAAATGTGCAGCTTCTGCATGTTGAATGTGCAGCACAGACAGATTTCCTAGTGCCTCATGCAAAACAGGTCAGGACACGCCAGGGAAGCCAGGGAAAGCCCGGAGTCTACACGCTTGTGATTCTGACTACTTTTTGGCTGGACTTCCAGTTCTCTGAAGACAGGAAGATGGAAACAGAGTCAACATCTTCTAAGGAATACTTTTAGCACCCAGTTAATTAGATCATTGGCAAGAAGAACAAGTTATCTTTTTAAGTGTTCTGGGCCAAGTGTCCTCTTTGCCCCTGGCTTCTCTTTGGCTTTCCTGGTAATCCTGGTTCCTTCCTGAGCTCCTGGGGGAGGGGTTGGGACATGTGTGCTGGTGTGGTTGGAAGATCGGTAGAACCATGGCAGACTTTCATCTCAGTGCTGAGAGACTGAGAAGGCCTCAGGGAATTTTACGTGGATACTATCACTAATGCAGGCAGCAGGAGCCGGAGTTCTGTGCACAACAGAAAGACTAGAGTAGCTGTCAATAGTGCTGAGGAAGGCTGGAAGGCTGGCAAGCCAACAGTGGGCTCAAGTCCATGGGAGGAGGGCCACTCTACCTTTCGTGTAGATGTACAGCACTGGTATAATAAGATGACCCGCCAGAGGCAGCAGACACAGAGACAGACAAGAGTTTTGGTTCTCTCCCTTAATCTGGACTGCCTGAGTGTCCTATGTTACATCTTCTTGGAGTATCACACGTCCATAAAGACTGTTGGGATCTTGAAAAAACCACTCTTACATCAAAATAAAGTTGGTAAATTATAGAGTGGGACACATTGTGTGAGAGAGGAATGATAGGAGGGCTACCAAACCCAGTCCGGGCTTTCCCTCTGGTTCCAGTAGGAAGACACAGTGAGAAACATACTTAGAAGCTACTCAGAATTCAGGGACAGAGACTGATCCTCCCGAAGAGTGAGTTTAACCCTTGAGGCTCCTGAGTCAGAGGCACAATTGTTGAGTGTATGCTATGCGGCCTTTACACACTGTTCACGGGTCACTGTGCTAGTTAACACATAGGCCCTTCTTGGACTCGAGGAATCAGACCCAGAGAATGGAAGGACATTGCTAGCTAGGCAGTTACACCAAGTGTTGAAGCCAGGTCTCAAAGCATGCCAGCTGGGGTCCAAATGTTTGTACCCACTAGGTTCCGCACCACTGCCAATGTTTCAGTGGGTGGGAGGGAGTGTGGGCCACTGCTCCCTTCCTATGGTGGGGCATACGGCCTCCTACCCTTGGGAATTGCAGTCTGAGGACGCTGCGTAGTGTTGGAGTACAGAGCACACATACAGCTCTGAGTCCAGTTCCCAGCACCACGAAAGGAGAAGTGCACCAGCCTTACCAGAAGAGCCTGACACTGGCTCCCACCTACCGTATTGATTTTTCTTGGCAGTGGTACGGGTGTCTCTGGTAGCGTGGGTGTGAGGTCATTGGAGTCCTCAGATGCTTGCTTCTGGAGAGCATCTCTGGACTGCACATTTGGAGACAGATCTCCAGTGTGTAACCTCTGTGTGACCTCTGAGGATGGCTGCACCTTGGCTGAGACATCGCCAGCCTGGGACTTTGCCAGTAGGTCCCCCAGCTGTGGCTTGGGGGGAAGGTCCTTCATCTGTGGCTTGGGAGGCAAGTCTGAGAGCTGTGGCTTGGGGGGCAGGTCCCCCAACTGGGGCTTAGGGGGCAGCTCTCCAGGCTTAGGTGGTAACTCTCCAATTTGGGGCTTGGGGGCCAGTTCCATAGGCTTCGGGGGAAGCTCTCCAAGTGGTGGCTTTTGGGGTAATTCTGTCAACTGTGATGATTTCTGAAAAGTCTCAGGTGGGATGTTGGCTCTGTCGAGGGAGAGATGATGGCTGGTCTCTGTCTTCCTTAGTGCCACTGTGGGAAATGATGACAAGAGAGGAGTCACAGAGCAGATGAAGGTGGATGGCATCATAGTCATGGAATAAAGAGCAAACACTATCCAGAGTACTGACCTGAGTGAGCACTGGGGAGGAGCAAGCCCAAGGCTGGCCCAAGTCTAGCCCAGGCCAGGATAAAGTTGGAAGCTGAGAAAGATCTACACTACAGTTCACAGTTCTGGGCCTTCACGAAGCCAGTACGTGTTGACCACATCAATCCAGAATTAAACAACACATAAAAGACTTCCTTGTATGTCAGTTTACTAATACATTTAGTAATTTAAAAATTTTTAAGTATTTCCTCCTAGATTGTTGTTTTGTTTGTTTGTTTGGTTGGTTTTTCTGGAAAGGGTTTCTCTGTGTGGTCCTGACTGTCCTGGAACTCTCTCTGTAGACCAGGCTGGCCTCTAACTCAGAGATTTACCTGCCTCTGCCTCCCAAGTGCTGGGATTTAAAGGCATGCACCACTACACTCTGCTATCTCCTGTATTTTTCTATAGGTATAACTTTTTAAATATATTATTTAGCAAAAGCATTTGCCATGTTATTTATTAGAAGTACAGCTACACAGAGAAATCCTGTTGATAAACCAAAAAACAAACAAGCAAACAAAAGAACAAAGTTATTTGTGAAGGAGCATGCCATTCAATTCTCTAGCTGTGTTTATTTTCCCTCATTTTATGTGACTCAGCACTGGCAAGAGGTTTCTCTGTTGCCCACCCACCACCATGGCACCCTGTTCATGGACTGATAAACATATCACACCACACACTGCTAAATTATGCATTGTCTAAAACTGCTTTTGCCACCTGATGTGCTTGGATGTTTCTAGGTCAATGTCTCCTAGTCTCTAACAGCTGCATCCTACTCCACATCTGGAAAATGCTACTCTGTACAATCATCCTTGTAACAATGTAGAAACCTGAAGTTTACCACTTGTGACACTCTTAGGACATTCTAGCTCACTCACTCACTGTGTGTGGTGGTTTGAATGAGAATGGCCCTCATATGCTCATATTTTAACATTTGGTCCCCAGTTACTAGAACTGTTTAGAAAGGGTTAGGAGGTGTGGCCAGGTAGGAGGACATGTGGCCTCTGAGGTTTCAAAAGCCCAGGCCAGCTCACTGTCTCTCTCTCTGCCATGATTCCAGCGCCATTCCTGTATGTTTCTTACTATGATGTTTATGAATTAACCCTCTAAAACTGTAAGCAACCCCCCGAATTAACTGCTTTCTTTTATAAGAGTCACCATGGTGTCTCTTCAAGAGCAATATAGTAATAACTAACACACCTTGTCAGTGTATAACTTTGGTCAAATTATGCAACCACTCTGAACTTCAACTTCCCCACCTCTAAAACTCTTGTCTCGAAGCACCGTGAGGATGACATGAATTAGTCAGTGAAAAGAATTTACAGTGAGGACATGACTGGTATTGGTATTCGACAGGGGTGACATTATTATTGTTATTATGTAGGGTTCCTTGAGGCCAAGTAAAACCTGCAGTCTTATGACTGAGGTTCTTTTCTTGGTATGGGAGCTGGCCACTTAAGTGTGTGCTCATGAAGGTACACAAAGGAGCCATACCAAGGGTGCTGCCCTCACACTGGAATGTATTTAGAAAAAGCATCCTCAGAAGACAGGGCCAAGGACAAAGAGGGGATGTCTCAGTGCTATCCACTGTCCAGCAGTCCTGAGAGTGCTTTTGCTAATGGCCTGTCCATGTCTCTCTCTAAGGAAGTAAAGCTCAAAGACCCTGTTCGTGGGCTGCCCCATGTGGCATGGCTCAAAAAAAATAAAGCTAGGGGCTGGAGAGATGGCTCGGTAAGAGCACTGGATGCTCTTCCGGGGGCCCAGGTTCGATTCCCAGCACCCACCTGGCAGCTTACAAACAGTCTATAACTCCAGTTCCAGAAATCCAATGCCCTCCTCAGGCTTCCACAGGCACTGTATGCACACGGTGCACAGACATATATGAAGGCAAAAGACCCATACTCATAAATATAAAAAATTAAAACCAAAACAAAATCAAAGCTAGACTGGTTATGTTCCTCTCTTGGAAGCATAGTCCAGGACTCGGATCCATGGTGGCTCATGGCTCTGAAGATGAGGGAAGCAAAGCAGTGTGGCCACATGGGCCTGTGCTCTGAGAGTGTTACAGAGGTATCAATAAACTGCGGCCAAGGGACTCAGCTTTGACAATAATGAAGTGTGACCAACCATCAGTGTGTCATGTGGGACCCAGGCTGCAGCTGAAGGAATGGACCTAGGTTCTGATAAGAGCAGCTACAAGCCTCTCCGTGTAGACTGATGGATCATGACTCAGAAAAATGCTTTGCCAAAGCTGCATCTGGTGACAGCTGACAGAAACCCAGGAGAGTGAGGAACACGAGAAATGAACACTGGGATGCAAAAAGCAAGATCCAGAATGCAAGTCCTACGGGCTCTGAAGCATTGATGGTATGATGCAGGCACTGTGGTTTACGTGACTTGAGTCTCCTCCAGCTCCACACATGCAATGTTGTCTTGGTTCTGAGGTAGTATGGGTGAGACCAGGACATGAGGGTGGGGCTCCCATGACTGGATTCTGGTGGCCTTATAAGAATAGAGCCCAGAGACACACATAAGCTCCGTGTCTTCAGCCACGTGATGTCTCAAGTCAGCAACAAGGCAGGCTGTTGCATCAAATGCAGCTCCTAGACTTTATGCTTCTGAGCCAAAATAAGGCACTTTATTTCAGAAGGCTACCAGCCTCAGAAATTTTACTTTAGCAAAGATACATATAAAAAATAAGCAGGAAAACGTTAATCTAAGAGACTAAGAGATATTTTATTTTGTTCCTTTTTCAAAAAAAACAAAAACAAAAACAAAAAATAACAACCCACTTCTGAGACAGTTGAGGTGAAAGAAGTCCTTTTGATTTTTTAAAGATCTGAACACTAGATTGCACACACATGCCATGCCATGACGTTTGGGATCTGCTGTGCAATGACAATGGGTTTCTAAGTAGGGAATCAGACTAAAGATCAGGGACATGCCCTTCAGTAGGGAAGATGAAGAGCCCCTGGAAGGCTACATTACAGTTTGGTTTTTATTTTTGCATTTTTTAGCAAGTTTGTTATGGAGAAATTTCAACAGTGAAAATATTGACAGAGAAAGTGAAGTATTCTGGGAAGCACAGATTAGGGTGGGAAATCTGGCAAACATGGCTGTGTTCTGATAGGAGACTCAGAGGACAGTGATGCTGGAGGGGCCAGGAGCTGGAGTGCAGTCCTGACCACAGACTACTGACACACAGGCTTGTGGGGCACAGGGTAGTGGCAGGGGCAGGCTTATACCTGGCAGAAACTGGGTCTTTCTTTCTTTTTTTAAAGGACAGTGTTAAGGGAGGGTGACACTTGTGAGGAGCACCAGGCAGCAGAGGACTTTGTGAAGTCATGCTCAGTGATTGCCACTATGACTATTGCCGTAGGCTCTGTCCCAAGCCAGAGCACACACAGGGTCAGCCACTGAGCATACTGCAGTGGAGGACGGTGAGTGTCAGGGAACACTTTTTCTGTTGGCCTCACACTGGGTCAGGAGGATGGGGAAGGTGTGACAGGGTCAGAGGCAGAGTGGCAGCAGTCACAGGGGGACTAAGAATCTTTTGGGTTTGAATCTTGGGGAAGCAAGCAGCAAGGCAGGTAGAATTATTCAGTTGTCATTAGGAGAGACAGGGCAGAATTTGGGCCAAAGTACCAGGAGCCACCAAAGACTGTGTGGTTGCACTCAGGACAAAGTCTGAAAATCACCACCACTTTGACCAAGATAGACGACAGACTGGGTGAGCAGAGAAGCCAGCCTTCTTGCTCTAGTCAGTAGCCTCGGGTAGCTGCAGTGCCACTGCAGCAGGAGCACAACCCCAATGCAGATATGCCACTTGTCAGAGAGCTCTGCAGAGGGGTGCATCTTGATGTCCCCACATTAATCTCCAGTTTACCTTCTCCTGAAGCACTGAGTTGGAGCCGGTTCTGCTGTGGACACTGAGCATGGCCACTGACAACTTGGAGCCATCGGAGCTCCTCTGAGAATTTACCCTGATCTAGCACAGGCCTGCTGGCCAGAGGCCTTCACAAAGACCTAATGAAGCAGGCGCCTCAGATGGGGCTTCACGACTCTAAAGGCAAGCGGAGCTTCCTCTGTGCACCCATTTATGTGGTAGTAAGAGGCTGAAAATTTTGTGTTATAAATGAAAAGCATGGTCAGGATTTCAGAAGATTTGGTCAGAGAGCCAAGTGTGTGCTTGGCAAAGCCGCAGCACTGTAGACACTGGTTTCCTGTGCTTCCTAGGCACAGGTGTCCCTGCTCTGCAGGACAGATGCCACCCCAGGAAAGGCTGCCTGTGCTACCGCCTTGTGAGGGGGCCATCTGAAGCATGACCTCACCCTGTCCTTACACAACCTTAGCACTACAGATGAGCGCTCCACGTGGGTGAAGTTAACGCGGCATTTGCCCAAGGTCTCACAGCGTTTGAGTGGGACAGCAGTACCTGAGGGTTAGCAGTGTGTCTTCTGAGAAGGGTCATGTTCTCAAGGAAACTACACTATTTGCTATATTGACAGATTTGGGCTTTACTTTCTTCATTTAACAATATTTGTTGGGCACCTTCTCCATACTGCTCTAGACATCTGGGACAGATCAGCAAATGAAAGGAGGCAGCACTCTGTCCCCAGGAGGGTAGTGACACTTTAATAACCTGTGAATATGAAGAGGGAGGAGTCTTACCTTTCTGAGGTAGTTTAGGAAGCACTCTCGGGCCAAGGGCTGTCTTAGCGGAACTGGTGCTGATTAACAAATAACAGTTGTTTAGCATCTAAAAGTGCCATTTCCAACACTGATCTATGATTCAGGTTAATCACAGTCATTTCAAAATTATCTTAAAGTTTTTTTTTTTTTTGAGACAGGGTCTTGGCTGGCCTGGAAGTCACTATGTAGAGTTCTACTTGCCTCTGCTTGCTCAGTGATGGGATTAAAGGTGTGTGATACCATGCCAAGACTCAACCACCTTTACTAGGGCTGGAGAGGTGGCTCAGAGGGGAAAGGTGTGGCCACACAGGTGTAGCACCATCCGCCAAATCTCCAGAACCCATGGCGAGGTAGGAGAGAACTGACTCCACAAAACTTATCTTCTGAATTCCAGAAGCCCAGCAGAGCATGCTGCCCTCTGCTCTCCCCCCACCCCCCATCCCTCCAACCCTAAGAAAGATAATTTAACAAATGATTATGGTGTACTTTTTATATGCTGGCTGGCCCAGATGGAAAAATACTTGGAAAGGTGAGAAAAAGCCAACCAAGGCCCTCATTTCAAAGCTTTGCTTGGAGGTGATCATGGGTGAAAGCTCTGGACACTCTGCACCTATGAGGCTTGATGTCGCACACAGAAGCACTTCATCTCATGTCATTCCACAGGCAGCCCTCTTCACCCTCCCTTCCAGGGAACAGACTGCTATACATGTCACTGATGGCAGTCCAGCCCTGTCCTGCAGTGGCCTCTCTTTGGACGACATGCAAATAGTAGGGGAAGTAACACCTAAGTCCCTGGACTAAGTTTGCCTAATGTTGTTTGAATAATCAAATGTGACATCTGCTAGCACGAAGCCACTACTTCCCCTTCACAAGGAGCACCCTGTATTCAAGGAGCAAGAACAGCCCAGTGAGGAGCACCTGGCATGCACCTCTGAGAGTCCCTTATGGACCTCAGGCCTCTTTCCCTGCCCCCTGGGGTTCCAAGAGTTGACTGACCTTTCTTTTTTTTCTTCCGACCTAACTGCCAAACAAAAGGAGTCAAAGAAAGAGAATGTGACAGGAGTTCCCCTTTCTGCCTGGCTTTTACATTTCCTACCCTCTCCCGCTCTTGGGCAATACAAGCGCCTGTTCTTGGGGGCAGGGAACAGCCATGTTCAGAGGAAGCTACCAGGACGTGAGAAACAATGAAAAGGAGAGGGCCCGGTTTTCACCTTGACTGTGTTTTCCTCATGTTTTGCCTTAGCATCCTCTTGGGGAAGCACAGCTGCCTGATCAGTCACCCTTGAACACAGGTAAGGCCAAAGCCTAGAGGATCAGAGAGTCCTCTCAGGAAGCCCCTGTACCAGCACTGCACAGGCGTGGCCAGATACCATCAGAAAACACATATACTTACATTACATTTCATAACAGTAGCAAAATTACAGATATGAAGTTTCAATGAAACTAATTTTATTGTTGGGGTCACCACAACATGAGGAGCTGTATTAAAGGGTTGAAGCGTTAGGTCGGTTGGTATCTGGTGGTCTAGGATGCTTTGGGTGGGTGGGGGCGGGAATGGCTCTAGGTCATAGCAACGAGATCCTGTTTTCAAACACTTTGTGAGTACTTGAAGTCACTCTGTCCTCTCTGCAGGTGACCTGTCCGACTGCAGCTACAGGAGGAAGAGTAAGAATGAAGCCAGGCTGGAGGTGAGTGAAGGAATGGAGAGACACCTTGACATCTGTTCAGCCATTTAAATGCTCTGAAATTTGGCTGATCTCACTGGGTTAGAGACTAAGAGAGTTCTAAAAGAAGTGGGGATTTATTTATTTATACTTTAATATAGACTCAAGGTTAGCCTTCTCCACCTACAGCTGATTCTCTCCTGCAGGGTGTAGAGGTGGCTCTCTGCATTCTGACTGCATTTCTAGAGGAAAGAGAAATAAAAACCCTGTCCTCAGGAAAGTTCCCAAAGTACCTACTTCAGTGCATGGAGGGGAGAAAGAAACACTACTTTTAGCTTAAAAAACAAACAAGTCTTTCTCCCCTCAACACACGCACGCACGCATGCATGCACTCAAAGTAGGTCTCATTTTTATATTAAAAAAGTCTTTAGACTTAAAAATTTGCTCAGTTAAAAGGTGAGAAGTAGGCCAGGCATGGTGGTACACACATTTAATCTCAGCAATAGGAAGGCAGAGAGGTAGGTGGGTCTCTGTGTGTTTGAGGTCAGCCTGGTATACATAACAAGTTCCAGGACAGCCAGGGCTACATTGTAAGACCCCCCCCCCCTTTATTTCTCAAAGAAAAAGAAAAGAAAAAAGAACAGAAGAGGAAAGAAACAATGAGCTGGTTATGTTGGCTTATGCCTATGACCCCATGTTTTTGACAAGCTGGCTGGAGGAGTGCCACAAGTCTAGGCCAACACAGGCTATGATGTGAGACTATAAAAGAGAAGACTCATTCTGGCAGTGTCCAGATCATTCTATAACCCTGTGGCCATGAGGGATTGGGTCACTCCTGGTGTCACTACAGGGAGATGGCTGTGCACATAGGTCTGTTCCAGGCAAGGGTGCCCACTGGGGCCCAGCAGGGAGCTACCATGTAGACTGAGCAAGATGCCCAACTTCCCTTCCTAACTGGTGCTACCAGGTGCTGCACTGAGTAGTGTTGGGAAGGCAGGTAAAGCCCAAGTCTGGAAGTCTGCCCCTAGTAACCATGAGCACAACAGGAGAGGAAGGCAGAGGTGGTGGCTCACCTTGCTTGCTGAGACAACCCTTCAAACTTGTTCGCCGTCTTACTTGAAGATGATGGGCCCACATCATTACCTACAAGGCAAGTCAAAGGTTCTATATTCAGACATGGACATGAGAGACAATGGAAAACAAACTGGCATCCTGCAGATTCCACAAAGCATCAGAAGACCTCAGTCAGAATAGCATGTACTTCCAGTGTTAAAACAATACCAAACAGTGTCTGGACTGACGCTTTTACTGCTAGCCAAGGACTGTGCTAGAGTGAGCAGCCTGCCTCCTGGGAGGTTTCTAAGATCATAGCAATTTGCCGATGTTCAGTGGCTAAGGATCTGGTCCTTGGTCTGAAAGGACAGATAAAAAATCAATAAAACATCACCTTCATCTAGAACAGTGGGTCTTAATCTTCCTAATGCTGTGACCCTTTATTACAGTTTTAATTAATACCATAAAATTATTTCCACTGCTACTTTATAACTGTAATTTTGTTACTCTTATGAATTATAGTGTAAGCATTTTTTTTGAGATAGAGGTTTGCCAGAGGGGTAGGGACTCACAGGTTTAGAACTGCTGGTCTAGAGGTAGTTACCAGGCAGGGATAATACACTCAGCTCACAAGCGAGGCCCATGCTGACAGCAACACCATGGGCACCTGCACAGTGGATACCCACTCAGTGTAAAAACTGTTTGGCACCTATATGTTACATGCAAGGCATGAATGCACAGCAAGAACAGGAGCTAAGACTATGTGGCTGCTGTCTCAGTGCTTAGGATCTGGCTTGGGGAATTTACATAAAGGAATGATTTAGTACTATGGAGTAAGATAGAGCTAGGCTGGGCGCTATGAAAATGAAGAAGCAGTTATCTAAAACTCCAGCTGGTGAGCAAGGACATGGCATGTGGAAGAGGGAGAAGAATTTCTACCAGGGCAGCACCCAAACTAGCAGAGCCCAGGATAGATGTGTGCTTTGTGCAGGTGGGTAGAACGTAAGTGGGGCTTTCTGTGACCACTATACAGCCGGAGAAGTGCACAGCAGAGCTGGGCCTCTGAGTTTCTATAGAAATTTAGGGACAAGAAAGTAATAACTACTTCCCACTTCACGATGAGCCCCATGTCACACACAGCACAACACATGTCAAATGTTCTCTCCTGTCAGCTGCCATTCTGCACAACATGAGAGACTGGCATTCTAGCCCTCTTTTAAAGAAA
Organism: Uromys caudimaculatus; assembly: GCA_028551405.1. Taxonomy (NCBI): domain Eukaryota; kingdom Metazoa; phylum Chordata; class Mammalia; order Rodentia; family Muridae; genus Uromys; species Uromys caudimaculatus. Next base: position 35,713,410 of record CM052718.1, on the reverse strand, counting down.
AGGAAATGAGAGACTTAGTTTATGAATCACTGCGGGTTCCACAGCTATGGTGAGGCCAATCCTGACCTCAGCTGTGTGTTCTACACGACCTCTCAGGATACCCTGAGCGTAGCACAGATGATATCACCTACTGTTCAAGGAGTACTTATCACAAGCATGGTATTTGCTAAGTATCTGTAGGGAATCATGTTCATGAAAATAACATAATCACCTTTTCCAATCTATATATAGACAAAAACAAAGGCCCCAGGGGAAATAGCAGGTGAAGGATCAGCTGAGATACACAGCCAGCGGTACTCTCCAGAGTCCAAACTCTCAACACCTACTCTCCCCTTAGTCCAAACAAAACTATTCCATCAGGAGAGTCTAGGAGAGCTGAAACTGGACCTCTTGGATGTTCTGTAATGCCAGGACAATGGGACAGGAAGAAGCAAACTAGACTGGTTTTGACAGCACCACCAACTTGCAAACTGACTACTGCTTAATGGTAATGAGATGCTCTTTAACTTTGATGGATGTCTAGCAGCACATGGCCTAATACAGAGGCCCTCCCTTGCAATTCTCAAGAAACTTCAGGGGGGGACCTCCTTCAAGGCAAGAGTTTTCTCAGCACTGTATTTTATACTGAGCCCACAGTCCTGGATACCAAGCCTTTCTGTGAGCCACAACAATAGAATGTTGGGAAATAAGCTGCTGTTCCCACTAATTCCTCTTCTATGTGAAACCATTTCCAACAAATGACTATTTAATTCAATTATACAGAATTTGACAGGAACAAGAGAAGGTCCCTGGCTCCACTGTTGTCATTCTCTGCTATTGCATAGATGAGCTTCAGGGCAAGCTTGCAGTGGCCACACCTACAGGCCTGGATGTCAAGAATTCTCATTTAATGTCTCTCTTTGGCCATTCCCCCCCAACACTTGGTCAATTCTTATGTATCTAAAGAACATCCTCCTGGCTGACTTGATCCCCCTACCCTCTTAAGAAATTAAGGGTGCAGATTTGGGAGCCATACAAGTCTAGTTTTGAATTTCAGGTGGACCACTGATCTGGATTGAGCTTGGAGGACGTTGCTCTTTCTGATGAATCTCCATCTCTGTATGCCACAACAGTTGTGCCCCCTACAATAGAGAGCACTAGAAGAAAGGCTATGGATGTAAGCATAGTCCTAGTCCGTAGGAGCATGATACAAAAGTAATTATTTTCCACGGCCCTACAATGTGGTGGGAACTATGCTGACTTAGTCAATAGGCTGGTACCCAGCTGATAGTAACTCTTTCGGTGCCTTTGAAATGCTACCTCCCACACAGTGTCTGGAAGAGTGTAACTGATGGCTCCTGCTACAGAAAGACAGGGCCAGCAGGCTTACTGAGAATGGGACTTCTCAGACCTGGATGGGAAGCCATCTGTAGTGGATTGACATGAATCCTGTCATTCTCATAGCTAGGCAAGGCTGGCTAGTGTGTAAGTAGAAGAAATGAGGTTTAGAAAAATTCTGAAAGATAGAACCTCAAAGAGGAGAAGGTGAAAAGAACCAGAAGGCTTAACCCTTTCCTCTCCCACTATGTAGTTTGAACTTGCCGCTTGGAAAAGTTCTGGGTATGTCAGAGATAGAGGCAGTAAGAAGGCTGTGCTCAACTGCTGGGCAGGCAACTGGAGAAACTGTGGACAGTGCTCTGCTTTAGCCACCATTCAGCTTAGAAGCCACAGGCTGAAATTTGGAGCTGGCCATGAGAACATGTAGGCTGCAGGGATCTTTTGGAACAGTGCAGTAGGATGCGGGTCATAAATTCAGAAGTTCAAATGCCACTTCTAAAGTTATCAATTTGTGATCTTATGCAAGTAACTTAACTTCTCTGTGCTTCATTTCCTTCCCAGTAAAATGGGGTGATATCATTCTATCTTATGGGATGAATATGAACGCTCAGTACAAAAATGACTAGAGGAATTACCTGCTTTATATTTAAAAAGATTTATAGGAGAGGAACAACTCAGAATCTTAACCCATTTTTTTTTTTTTTTCCCCTGAGGCCTTTTGACTGTAGGACACATAAAAAGCACATGGACTTTAGATCTCAATGGCCAGAGGTGATTCCCAAAGAAACTAGTGCTGGTTCTGTCCTGAGTTCCGTATCACTTAAATGTACGTGTTAAAATACACATAGGTTTGTTTTAAAGCAGATAAGTTAAAAAGGGTGAATTCAGCTTCCAAGGTCATGGGCTCCCCACAGACCTTATACTTGCTTTTGTTTTCCCATCTCAAGTCTGTCTGAGAAGTCTCCTAAGACAGATGGCTGAACTCATCACCAGGCAGGACTTCTGTCATGTGATGCACTGGCTATTCTGGGCACTGGGGACACTAGTTCTGGCAGGAACAAAGCCTGGAAGGGTTCTCCTTGCTTGGACAAAGCTGGACACAGCAGAGAGTGCTGCTACAGGGGACAAGGAGGCACACCAGTGAGTGGGGGTGTGCTGGACAGTCCTTACCTCTGGCAAGGACAATGCCTTCACCAGGCCTCTGATTCTCAAGCAAAGAGACAACTGTGGCGAGGAGGGCCAGCCAGATACTCACTCTCTGGCCCTTTTCCAGCCATCCCATGCAACAGAAGGCAGCCTGTGGACAGGGTGAGGAGTGCAAGCTCTCAGCCACACTGGCTTCTCACATACCAGCCATGAGAACCAGGACAACTTCTTAACACTTAGTGTAGAATCCTTAAAGCCCAGGAAACAGTGTGTTCTGTGCTAGAGACTGTGGGCAAGATATATTAGTGAATGTAGAGCCCTAGGTTGGGCGGAGTCTCTGCCGGGAAGGTAACATGCTCTTCTGTGAAGCACATGTGCCACAGGTTATACTTTCTTGCAGGTGTGCCAATGGCTAGCTGGCTGTGTGACTGGCTGCATTCTTCTTCTTTTGCTCCTTCCTGAGATTTCCACAATCATATCTTTGGTCCATTTCCGGCCATGGGCTATGACCTGATGCTCAGGATTCTGAGAGGAATCCACTCTACTCCATTCATCTTCCAACACCAAACTCAAGCTCTGTCTCCTCCTCAAACTGCCTTATCCCTCCTCAGAGGCTACTGTGGGGGTCTGGTCAGACTCACAAGCTGCACGGGTCCCATCACCAACACCAGCGAAGGCAGGTCCTATCAGTCACAGCTATCAAAGGTTCCGAGTCAAAGAACATGATGGCAAAATACTCAGCAGTAAAAGCTTCAGAGTGTGACAGCCAGCCGAGTGTGGTGGCACATGTCCATAATCCCAGCATTGGAAGGATGTGACTGGAATCTTCCAGGTTCAGGCTAGCCTATGTTACACAGTGAAACCCTATTCTGAAACAAACCAACCCCATAAAGAATTAAACAAACAAAACCCAAGAAGCCCTCTCCTGAAAACTGCAGCAGCAACAACAAAGCCCAAACCCAACCAAAGGAAAGGGAAATGGCTGCCATGCTATGGTCAAGTCACAGGCCAATGAAGACTGCTGGCGACGTGGCTGTGTAGCTTATTCTTCTGAGGAATAAAAGGAGCAAGGGCCAAGATAAGAGGATTCAGACTTGGTGGGCGTGAGATGAAGTGGTATGGTGAATGAACTTTGGATATGGAATGGATGTGAATCTGAGTATTACAAAATGGCCACCTAAGGGTACCAAGTCCAGGCTGGAAACATATCTCAGCCTGTAAGGTGCTTGCCAGGCAATAATAAGGATCTGAGTTTGATCCCTTAAAACCCATAGTAAAACTGAGTGTGGTGGTGCACTAGGAATTACAGTACTGATATATATATATATATATATATATATACACACACACACACACACACACACACACACACACACACACACATACATACATATATACACATACATACATACACACACACACACATATATATATGTATATATACACACACACACATATATCTCCATATCCTGGGGGCTTTTTGGTCATCCAGTTTAGCCTACTTGGTAAGCTCCAGGCTAGATACATATATGAATGCATGCTTGCACAGTTAAGGACCCTAAATAAGTCAAGGAATATCTGCAGTCACCAAAAACAAAGGGAGTTAAGGAACAAATTATTTCTCTTGCCTCCTAGGAGAAGACATGGCTCTGCAGGATGATAGACTTGCAGACTCTAGAACTGTGAGGATAGGCTTTGTTGTCTGAAGAGTCCGAGTTTGTGGTATGAATTCTAGCAGCCAAGGACACATAAAGCTCCATGACACACATGTGGGGTCTAGGGCTTGGCCATCCAGCAAGGATGAGAGTTAGAGCTGCAAGCGGCGGTAACACTTGCTGAGTGCTTTCCAAGGCCCCGTCCTGTGCGTCTTCCTCATATCACCTTCGTAAGGATTCCACGGATAAGACAGGAGTGTACTAGTTCTTATTTCATTGTTAAAGAAACTGAGGCACTGAACAATGCACAAATATGTGTTCAAAGTCACGTGTGGTGGCTCACACCTGCAATGTCAGTACTCAGAAGGCTGAGGCAGGATTGCTATGGGTTCAAAGTCAGCCTAAAGTAAAGAGAACAAAAACCAAAAACCATGTGGAGAGTAAGACACCACTACATTAGGAACTACACAGAGATGGTGCTCTGAGAGGAACAGGCAGGAAGTAGGAGCATTGGGACAACCCCCGGCCAGAGGCACACAGAGTGGGGTCTCTGAAACAAGACCCAGAACAGGCCTTGAAGGATAGCTAAGCATTAGTATAGCTAAGGAGAGGGAAATGCATGCTGAACCTTGTGAGAGCATATTATGACCAAGGCCCATGGGAGGGTGGAAGAGGAGTGTGACTGGGACCCTGCTGCACCTGGTAAGGAACACAAGTGAGACAACTACTCAGAATGTCCTTAGCTATGTCTACCCTAGGGACCCCAACTCCAAGGGCTGAGGGGAGAGGGAGATCTAGAGGAAGGCTAGGGAAGCTGAGGCACCAGGGAGATGTTTTCTAGAGGCTGACCTCTGTATCTGCCTACTGACTAGACAGTCTGACCCCTGCCTTCGCCTCCAGCACAACAGCTGACAGGGTCACACTCCAAGCACCAATCACTCAGCAGAGTACACAGGCCAGGAGCTGAGCAAATTTCCCCTGACAATCATGAGTCCAGTTGTGTACCTGTAGTGTGCCAATGTTACTAACCTATGTCTGTATATGTATTTGTATCCCATATGTGCACACCTACCAACCACAAACAAGCCTTGAGTCAATACGCCAGTTGTCTGACTTCTCACCACAGTCCTGCCATTTGGAGCAATGCCACGTTTGCTGAGGATAAACTTTGATTTTTGTCATATAGGGCGGGCTGAGGCCCCATCTGTGAAGGGCTCTAATGCTCTCAGTCTACTGGCAGGCAGTCACTTTTATAATGTGATAACAACTGAGGTTCTTTGGGGAAAGGCCTGACCTCTACCACTACTGGAGATAAAATGAAAAGCCAGGCATTAGATAACATTCAAACCGGAAAACAGAAATTTAACACATTGATTCGAGAGATGTCTGTTTTTATAAGGAGCACAGTAAAGCACACAGGAAGCAAGCAAAGGATCAAAACTCAGTGAACTCTGGGATGAATATTCACCTGTGGGATAAAGGTCAAAGAGAAAGCCTGTGGCTTCCGGGGAATGTTATCTAGGCAAAGGCTGTTTTGGGGGCAGATCTTCAGACTCTTGAAAGCCTTGAAATGCAATACCCAGGAGCCATTAGCATTAAGGACCGGATGTGTCTGCATGTCTCAAATTGTTTTGCCTTGATTACTTCTGATTCATGCAGACCCATCTCGAACATGTCCTGTGTTGACTGTGTGTAGTTTCATACCCCATTTTCTAGCATTTCCATAGAGTTCAGTCGACATATACACTTGATACTAAAGGAACTGTACTCTGTGTATCTGAGGTCCTCATTGCACCATGAGCTCCATGGGCACAAGGACTTGAGAAAGCTCAAGCAACAGACACAAACTCAGCAGGTGTCCAGGGTAGGCCTGCTGAGCCAAAGCATGAGTGGCTACAATATAAATACGAGTTTGTGAACATGCCTGCGCTGGGTACACACATATCCTGTGGCATTTGGGACAAAACTGTGTGGGACAGTCTTACAAAGTATATATTCTGGCTTTTACTCAAAACAAAACAAAACAAAAAAATCAGAACAATTCAGATAGGCTTTGAGGAATCCTTTAAGACTATTATGCTGAATTACCCATCACACGTTAAACCCAATTTTAAAAAAGGCACAGTGGACTCCACTGGTGGGAAAAGGTGACTAGCATGCTCATTTGGCAGAGATTGTCTGTGTGGGCCAGGACCTTCGTGGGTACTGGATGATGGTGACCCATATACAAGTGCCAGGGTAGCAGGCAAGATGCAAAGTATGGGCTTATCATTGTTGTTGCTGTTAGCAGTGTTTTGGGTTTTTATTTATTTTTTGGTAGACAAATTAAGTCCTGCAGCCAGTGTCCATCAGTTGATTCAACTAAGTGACTCTGGGTAAGGCTACTCATTCTCAAGAGATTTCTGAATATCCAGTTTGAGCCAGGCAAGATTCCATTCAGGTGAGACCAGAACAGACACGGACGCTTTGTCTCATGGTACTCTCATTCTAGTGGGGCAGACAAAACATGCGAAGAACTTAACTCTGATAGTGCTGGAAGACAACGGACAAGAGCCAGGGAGGCAAACAAGAGAGCTTGGTCTTGCAAGGAGAGGACAGAATGCCAGGGAGTGTGAAGGCCTTGGACGGAGTGCATGGTGAGGCTTGGAGGTGAAGGACAAAGCCACTCCTGCTTTGCTATAAAGAGTCTGCACTTACTGAACCTCAGCAGGAAGGCAGCACAGCAGTGAAGAAGAAATGTCTAGGATTTCTGTTTTATAAGGAACCTGTTCTGGGAATCATGAAGGTGTGGACTGCTTTATTTTTCTTTTCTTCTTTTTCTGGGACTGGGATTGAACCCAGGGGGACTTGTGCATGTTGGACAAGCACTCTAGCTAGCATGGAAATCCATCCCTATACCTAGCCCATTATTTGGCTTTTCTGAGTTCTGTGAGATTCATAATTCCAACCTAAAACAGTTGCTATTCTCAGCTGGGATTTAGGATATGCTCAGTTCCTACTAGTATTATATTTTGCCCTCCATATCTGTGGATAAAAAATATTTGGGAAAATATATGTACCAAACATGGACTCATTTTTAAAAAAACATCCTATTTACGCTGCATTAGATATGCTGTCTAGAGAGAATGTAAAAGTATTTGTGCTCAGGTTACTCAAATGCCTAGGCCACTTATAAGAGAGATGAGGGCACCTGCAGATTTTGATGTCTTGTGTTTGTGGGGTGTTCTACAACCAGCTCCCTGATGATATTAGCACTTTATTTCTTACTATAGTTCTGAGTGGCCCCAGACATTTTTTCAAAATGTTTCCTGGCCTTAGAAGGCAGGCATAATCATATTAATACATGTTTAAGTCCTCAGGCAGTATCTGTACAGTTTGGATGGTTTTCCTAACGTGCAAACTGTCCAGTGCCCAGTGGAGTTCCCCCAACTATTGGGCTCTGGGCAGCTTTGACCCTGACTTTAGGAAAACTTACCCCAAGGAATTGCGCCTTTGTTTGGGGGCCCATGAGGTAGTGGGCTGGGAGGGTCAGACAGTGTTCTCTTGTGTCCTGGTGGTGGGGGAGGAGGCCTCTTCTTGGATAGGGTGGAGCTGCCACTAGAGGTCTGGGTGCCTAGAGGGAGTGTTGAAGGTGGGCCAGTTGGACCTAGAAAGGAAATTGAACGGGGGCAGGAGGGTTAATCCCAGTCTCACAAACACAGAACAGCCAGTATGTAACTACTCATCAAAACGTGGTATAACATGGGGGTTCACCAGCCCACCAACTCACAAATGGATTTCAAAACTGTTTGTTGGAGGAGTGCTCAGCCCCGATGGGGACCTCTGTATCATACCCTGTTCCCCCAAGGCGCAGCCTTCACTGGGGGAGAGGGGGAGGAATAAGTGTAAGAGCTGGAGGCAGTGGGTGAGCACAAGGAAACTGCTTTCTGGACCCAGCAGGAAGGTTGCACATATGAGTTCACAGCAGTTGAGGTAGCACTCCTAAGACCTGTGCAAGCTCTAGCCAGATAAGGTCACAGCATGAAGAGGAGAGGGGGGCACAGAGTCTGCCTCCTAGCTAAAGAGCTGTTGCCAACAGATAGCTGCTGGGACCGAGAGTTACTTTTCTTTAAGGGTGTGTTCCCTGGTGGACTGTGACCACCATCGAGTGGAGGCCATACATCCAAGAATAAATGTACAAACTGTACCTGCTGGGGAAGGACACAGTGGAATGGTTATGGAAGGGCAGATGGATCTGGGAGAAGTCAGGGAGAAATGAATATGATCAAAATACAGTGTAAGAAGTTCTCAGGGAACTGAAAAAAGAGAAAGAAGACAGTAAGAGTCCAAGTGATAAGTGGTGGTGGTGGTGGTGAACTTGGTTAAAAAATTACAATGAAGGAAAAAATGAGTATTTTTAAGGAACAAAACAGCAGCTAAGCCAGGGATGGTGGTAGAAGCCTGAAATGCCAACCTCTTAGGAGGCCAAGGCAGGGGATCATGGACTTCAAGAATTATGTGTTCAGCCAGAAATGTAAAAACCAAGGCAGAGGAAAACCTAATAGTCGTTCTGAACACAGAAGGCCCAGGGATCTAGCCGCTCCCTCCCTCCAATGCAACGGTACACACACATCTTCAATCAGTAACTCACTGCAGGTCACTACATCTACTCAGGAGGAAGGCATACTGCACTGTCACCAGGATCAAGAGGAGGACAGCCGGGTGCTGCGAGCTCGGCAGTCAGTGGCTCACAGTTAAAGTGTTCAGATAGCAGAGTTTGGAATTCTACTAGCTTTTCTTTTAGTCAGAAAACAAATTTTCCTCAAAACAAAAAACAAAACAACCCCTCCCTCCAAACCCCAACCAACCAATCATTTTTTTCCCTAAATAACAAAGGATCTAAGATGACTTAGAAAAACAACTCCAAAACCTTTTTGTTCTAATTCTGAATTGTTGTGGAAATCCCAAACCATCTGTTATACTTGGCATCTGAACGACAGCCAATGACGCTGGGTTTGAAGGAGTTATAGGCGTCCCATATACATTCCTGAAGTAGGTGCATGCCAGACATTATGCTGGGCAGCTGAATGGGTATTTCTCTAGAGAAGACTCCCATGGGCCTGCTTTAACCATGTCCATGAACAAATGCTTCTATACACATGTAGGAGTGTGTGTGTAGCTAGGAACACTGCCATATGAAATGTTTAACTTAGGAGATATTTAGTGATCTAGAAAAGTTTCAAACGAGCTTTTAATACACCATGTTAAAATAAAATCATAATTACTGATGGTCTTCTTCCTGGGTAAACTTAAGATAGTTTTAATTATTAATTAATGGTTAGTACTAACAAGGGTTAAGTCATTAATCCTCAAAGGTAGCCTGACAGGGCAGTAGACACTCATCTTCTCAATAAGGTAGTAATGTACATTAGGATAATGGCCATAGTTGCAGATTTGATTCTGTTTTACTGACGTGATACAGGACAGCAGCTTTATGGTTACTTTAGACCAATACCTAGTCACACTATTAGTTACTAAAGTTTTTGATACCATTTTCACAATCTGGTTGTACTACAGCCTTACACTTGCACGGTGCTTTGCATTCTTCAATTGTGTCTGAACAGGTTATTCCTTCTGACTTTCAATATAATCCTGTGAGATATGGGTTTAGTCCAGTCCTATCACGTATTCAAGGAAAGGGGTCTGGCATGACAAACCCACAGAATAGGGAGCATGCATCTGGGCCAAAGCAGGTTTAGAAACAGCAGACACTTGCCCCAGCAGTCAGCGCTGCTGGTTCCTGAGGTCCAGGGTAGCATTTTCTGCATTTGGCCCACGAGGAAAACAGCAGTGTTCAGTAGGAGGATACGGAAACAAATGCATAATAGATAACAGACAGCAGTGAGTTTCTCTTGTAATTTCATCTTTATCGCCATCTAGGGATTCTCTGGTGAAGTGCATCTTACGGAAGGTCATGTAAGGAGGCTCCAAATACTGAAGTAAAATACTAAGAGAGATGTATCTCAGCCAGAGGAGCACTATATATACACACGACTTCAGAAATGATCTCCTGCAAGTCACCCAGTCTCTACCAAACAAACTGAATCCAGATCCAAGACTTTAGAAATTTGGCCAGAGAGGGCAAGAAGCTGTGTTCGGCATACCCTGATCTGACTCAAGCCCAAATTCTCAGGCCCGACAACAGCTCGTTCTTACCAACTCCCACGTGCACAGTGGGGATCTCTCTTCACTTCCTGCCCACTTTAAAAAATAGTTTTATTCATTGTAGAATTTCAATACTTTTTTTTCTGCCCTCATTTTAAAGGAGGATTTATATGTAACTTTATCCAGAATCTTTCTTTAATGCATCGCTCTTCCCTGGAGTGACTACTGCTAATGTCTAGACTTCCACAAGGTTTCCAGGGGTGAGAATATCCTGTTTTGTAGCGCAGTGCCTGCTCTTCTTCCTCCTCTGTCTGTTGGTTTTCACAGGGGAGAAGGCATTGCATTTATATGTCCCAGTGCCGGTATCATCTGGACATCCAATGCATGTTCATGCAAGCAATCCATGCTGCAAGCCAGCAGGATGATTTTTCAGTATTTTGCACATTTGGGTTCCAGTAAAGGTAAAAGCCAGGTCTTCTACCTGGAGACCAAATACAAAGTACAACTTTCAAAGTTCACAGAAAACGGCTTGAAAAATTGTCTTGACAGTTTTTTAAAGGCTTGTCTGTAACATGCCTTACAGAAGAGTTAATGACTGAAGTTATACCTAACTCTAGCAATATGGATAAAAGTTCTATCATTTCCTAATGGCTTCCCTTTACATTTTTAATTAACAGTGTTGTATATGTTCACTGAGCACACTATGCTGTTTTAAATCACATACACATTGTGGAATGATTCAATGAGCCAATTAACATTTTTCACCTCATATATCACTGTGGTGAGAACACTCAAAATCAATTGTCCTAGCAATTTTCTTTTCTTTTTTTTAAAGATTTATTTATCTATTTTATGTGAGTACACTGTGTTGCTCTCTTCAGACACACCAGAAGAGGGCATCGGATCCTATTATAGATGGTTGTGAGCCACCATGTGGTTGCTGGGAATTGAACTCAGGACCTCCGGAAGAGCAGTCAGTGCTCTTAACCGCTGAGCCATCTCTCCAGCCCTGTCCTAGCAAATTTCAAGACTATAACCCACTATTATTTGCTATAACAACATGTCCTACAACAGATCTTCAATTTATGTGGCTGCTCTCATGTAGCTGACCCCACGGGTTTTTATAGTATGTTAATCACCTCAACAGGCAGTAGATAAAGCCAGGCACTGTGGAATTCATTACACAGAGATGGACTCTGGAAGGAAGGAGCTGCCAGGGTAACATGGTTTTCTGTTTGTTGATTTCTATACACACTAAGACCTCTCACTATGCAGGAGAAATCAGGATTTCCTCTGCTTCTTTTTTTTCATAGCCTAGAATCCAAGTGACTTGACCATAGAGCCTGTGTTAGTGGCCTTTGTTGAAGACAACGTTCTTGGTCAGCCCCAGGTGCTTCATGTAAGGTGTTTAAAAAGGAATGTGGTACATCACATTCCATCCGGAATGCCTATTTTACCGGTAAGGTCACTGAGTTGTACAGATTTTGCATCTGGTTAGTTTTGGTGTGTGATGTTTTTACTTGCTTGCAAGTTTTTGTTTGTTTGTTTGTTTTTTTTTTTTTTAATAATGAAGCTTTAACATTATTAAGATAATAAAAAGTATGGTGGGAAACTGGATAAGGGCCACAACAACAAAATAAAGCAAAGCTAAATATAAACATAAATCTAAGGAGATTTAAAGGCAAAGTTTAGGAGTTGTTATACCAAGCCACTCAAAGGGTTGTCCCAGGAGACACAAGGAAATGGTAGTCACCAATGTCCGAGCACTTCCCAGGCTTGTAGCACTCAGCCAGTGGAGCTCTTCCTGATGGCAGAGAAGGAGACGCTGCGTATACAATGTTTTCATGGCTGTATTGGGCAGAACTGCTCTGAACACTTTCTACAGAGCTCTTCAGCAAGTGAACTACCACCTCCCTATGGTATGTGGTCTGCTTTCATGTGTGCCCACCCCTGACTTTAGCTGTGTATTTTTGGGACATGCTTTCACTTATTCTTTCTGTTGCTTATACACTTAATAACCCAACACAGATGAACCCTGTCTTGCACTGTGCTAAGACAACGGACTCATAGTTCCTGTCCTAGAGAAGTTTTCAGTAGGACAGGAGGAAATGGAAACCTGTCCTTCAAAGCAGCAACTCAGCACTCCTCCTGCACCGCCCCCTACTGATCTGATGGTGCATCTCATGCTTTCTTACTTCCTGTGAGTGCAGAAGGCCTTCTTCACTCTCCCCTGCACTCCCGCTCCTGAAATAGTTGTTGAATGATAAGCACACTCAGTGCAACTGCTCAGTCTCATTTGCTTGTCACTTTACTGTGCACGCTCAAAGCAGTGACTCAGCAAGGCAAACACCACGTCCTTACTTCTGGTAACTCTGCAGGATCAACTAAATATAGGATGAGAGACACAGGGCTGAATTGGCCCTTATGGAATAGGAATCCCAGGGTCTAGACGGAGGCTAGAGTCTATATGAGGTAGGAGGTCTCTATCATAGCAAGTATAAATTAGATGAAGGGTTAATAGTCACATGCTATTTAGAACAGAAATATTTCTGGATTCTAGCACACTAGTTGTTCCTGCTTCTCAGAGCTTAAAAACTTAATTCTTTAAACTAAGCACTGCTCCTTGAGATCAGACTTATTCGTTACAAAGTTTCTTTCAGTTAAGAAACACATAGATGTCAGGTCTCAATATGGTACATGCTAATCCAGCCAGTGGGCAACTTCACTCTGGTCCATAGTTCCCTGAAGACTTCTTAAAAGAGGCAGTGGCAGAGAGGTACCAAAGCCAGGCAGAGAGAACCAACCCCTATGGATCACATGGTACCATGTGCTGTGCCCAGTGTTTCCTATAGTTCTCAATCTTGTGAGAATAGCTCTATGGTGGGTATACATTTTTGCTATTGACATGCAAAAGGCATGAAGATGAAAAATGGCAGACAGTCCTGGTTCTAAATTTTAACATTATTGTAAACCAGTTAAGTTAGTCAACCAAGCAAGCAAACATTATGTACTAGCAAGTACCTGCCCTGTGAGATGGGCCGTGCAGCTATGTGGTTCCCATGTTCCTCCACTCCAGAAGCAGCTACAGCCATAGCCCAGCAGACCTAACAGAAACACCTCTCCATACACTGTCTCAGTGTATTCTGAGGACCACTCCGTTAGGCAGGTAAGAGAAACACAGACGATCTCACTCAACAAGGAAAGAAGACTTGAGGTGACTTGCATTGCCTGATACAGCTCTCCTGCTGCAGCACCATGTGATCTATAGGGAATTCCTTAGCCTTTCTAGGGCTCAGTTTCTTTGTCTTTGCTAGTCCTTCAGTATCCTCTTAGCTTTAAAGGAACCAAAGTTCTCTGATAGCATTCAAATGTAAAGATTAAAAAAAAAACAAGTAAATCCTGGCGAGCCTGAGGCACTTCTGTTTAAATAGTACTGGATAGGGGGCTGCTGATCATGAGAAAGATCTATAAACTTGGCTTTGTACCTTTTAGTGATTCTTTCTGGACTCCTTTCTGAAGAGGAGGCAGGCACCGGGCGGCCTGAGCCATCAGGATGGTGAATGTGGGCCCGAGATGCCGGGTTCTAATTCACTAGGAGGACTCAAGTACAGGAGGTGCTGGCTGATGGTAATTTAGATCAAACTTCCCTGAATTTTGATGAGGCCGCTGGAGGGTTCTGGAACCCTCCTGTACTGACCTCAGAGGAGTTTTTGTTGTTTTGTTTGTTTTTCCTCTTGCTGCCTTTTGCACTCCCTTTATTTCTGGGGGACTTTGTCAGAGATGTATGTTCTTTCCGAGGAAGCCATTATCCTGAGGTCTCTAAATTTGTGTCTGTGGGGGTAGCTTGTGCTATAAGCAAGGACCAGGACTTTCCTTGCTGTGGAGAGAAAGTGATGATAATGCAAAGGATGACTGATTCAGACAGCATTGTTCTCAAGGAGACAGCTCTTCCACTTAGAAGGATAGATTGGAAAAAAAAAAAAAATACAGGGACCACAAAACACAAGGACCTCTGCACAGGGTGTCAGCTGACTGCTTAACAGTGGCCTCTGAGAATCATATTAACACTGCAAGTTTCTCACATGTAAGGGCATGTGAGCCCAGCTGGCTAAGGACAGCTATGGTTCAGTGCCTGGTGGCTGCCATTAGAGGCTGCCTATCTGTGTCAGCAGCAGACAGTCCAATGCTCTGACTCTGATGTCCCACGATAGGCTGCCAGGGGAACTCAGTCAGCAGAGCAAGTTCTATTTTCAAGCATGGGCTTGATTTGTAAAAGGGAGGCATAGGTGGTCTATCCTTAGTTAACCACGGTTGCTATGGCCAACCTCTAAGCCCCTGTTTCAGCAGCTGAACCACTGAATAAATGTAGCCTTTGTTTTCTGGGTGTTCAGTAAAGAGCTAGCTAGAATTTATTCAATGCAGGCAAGTGATGCCTGGCACTAAGCCAGATGGTGCACTCTGTGTTTTTTTTTTTACGTTCCTGTAAGATAAAATTACACAAGACTACAAGGGATGGGGGTGGAGTGTGTTAGTCCCTGGGTTCTGGTGTCAGCGTAGGCTCTCTGAACAGGTGCAGGCTCTGCCTGTCAAAGACAGGTCACCACATAACCAGGGCACAGAAAATCAATCCTTCAGATGCATTCTTCCATCGCTTTATCAGGTCTGGAGGTTCCTTTCTGTCCTTGTCAGAAGCATGATTTGCTGGGCAACGTGGTTTTGCAGAGGGGAGAACAGCACAAGGTTCACACAGTATAGATTTGAAGCTTGATATGTTAATGGTTTGTCTTTAAAAGTGTGTTCTACTAGACTGCAGAATGATAAGAAACACTTGGCTTATAGCCACCGCTATAAGCGGTTGTCTTTGATGAGAACTGCTAGTGCTAAAGCCTTATTGTAACGTTCCCTATTATTTTATGGTCTACAAGGTCATTTGGGGTCTCTCTAAGAACACAGCTCCCATTTATAACACCATTTCAATGGAGAATCAGCTGTGAAAAAACAGTTTTGAATAAATCTCACATTGGCCAGAAAATAGCACCAGTGTGATTCAAATAGGCCTGTCATTGTATACCAAGAGGCCCTGCAAACCTGTGCTAACTTGGGCTGAGCACACTGGGAGAATCCCACATTTGGATTCTCTGGCAGCTACAGCGTTCAGCATCTCTGTTCTAGCCCTAGAATTTCTGTGCCTTAATTTGACCCTCTATACTGACCTCCAGAGCTGCACATACTCTGGAGAGAGGACAAAGGGCTAGCATTTGTGGTGATGGCTGGGACCATCTCCATTGGCCTGATGTTGTGCTGGGAAGGTATCTGATACCATAGGGAGTAACAACAGCCGAGGCCATCTGGTTAGGATCCCAGGTAGATGAGAACCTGTATTACCCACCTCATCTGGAGGCTTTGGAATAAGGAAAGTGTGGTGTATGTCCTCTCATGTGGCAGGTGCTTCATAAATACTACAAACTACTATGACATCCCCATCCCACTCTGGAGTCAGGGTCTCATGAAATGTAGGTTGTCCTCAAACTTGCTATAATGGCAATGAATTCCTGATCATTTCACTGTTTCCTATCCCAGCCAATTAAGTAGGCCTATTAAAGCTATGGACGCCGCTGAGGTAGTGCTGTTGCTTTTCACTTAATCAGTAATAACGATTCCTATGGGTGGGAGTCCTGCAAGAAGAGGGATGCCCCATGTGACAGAAGCACTGTAAAGGACTGCAGGTATTTTATTTCATACTTTTAGAGAGAAGGAATCGATGCAAAGGGGTAAAAGGAAAGGGAAATGAATGTGGAAGTCATTAAAAGAACATAAGTAATTTAAGAAGCATGAAAGTTGGGTTATCTGGAAGAATAGCAATTATGTAATCGTGACATGCAATTTTACACAGTGCTGGGGACAAAATCCAGGGCTTCATGTTTAAAAGATGAGCTTTCTACCAGCTCCTACCTCTTTAGTCCAGACAGTCACATATTTAACACAGAGGCATCTCAGTACAGAGAGAAGTAGCCTTTCAGAGAACTAAGAGCTTACTCCTGCTACAGACAGCACAGGTGCTAGTGTCACATGACTCTCAGACTGAGTCTCAACTAGAAAGCCACTTTATCCCTTCAGTCTTAGTTTTCTTTTCTGGGGGGTGAGCATAAAAACCATGTAACTCACAGGAGGTTAATGCAAAGTAACAATGCCTAGGATACTACCTTTTCCACTCTGGTGCCTGAGGAATGACACAGTCCTGATTTTGAGCTGCCCCTGACAGTATGTTCCATATGCTGCCACTTAACTGGCAGACTAGCAGCCACGAGGTCAAATCCACAAGCACTCCTCAAGCTCATACCTTTCCCGGCATTCCTAGGCGGCAAAGGGGGAGCCTCACTGGTAGGTGATGTGGGCAAGTCTGTGCTCGTAGAGACGAAGATCTGGTTGGTGAAGGCTCCGTAGGAGAGCCGCTGCTTCTCCCGTGGAGTGCTGAACCCTGGCAGTGCCAGCTTGTCCTGTGGCGAGATGCTGGAGGAGTGGCAGAAGCTCTGTGGTCTGGGTGAGCGCTCCTTTTTGATGGGGCTTGGCTGGTACAGGAAACAACAGATGATATGAGACTCAAGGGCTGTCCTTGAGGTGTCCAGGTCATCTGGTTCCTATGGCTCTCGGTGTGGCATGTGTCAGCCATCAACACAACTTCAGAGCAGTGACAGTGAAGGGAAGACTTTACCCTTCCTACATCCTCATCAGTAAGACCCACCAATGCTCCACAGTTACAGATCAGTAGGACATTCAAAAGTGACGGTAAAGTCACAGTTACGATTAGTACAAACAGCTCCTGCGAAGGGCCTGTCTGCCTTACTTGAACAGCATCCCCGTGAACCTATGATTCCTTACATGGCGTCCTTCTCCATGTACAAGCCTTTCACCTCCACCCTTCTTCCACACCTGGTTTAGAGGTGCTACCCACATGCTAATGGCTTGGCGCTCTAAATCCCATCCGCATTCTGGGGCTGCAAACCTTTTCCAGTTGCCCACATGGTGTTTTACATACTGTGTGGCTTGAGCACCATCCAACTCTACCTGTGCAGTTACACATCACCTACATCCCATGTGTTGCGTGGAAACCTTAGATGGACCCTCTTAGTCCTAGCAAGGTGCTCACTGCTCTTACTGCAGCAGGATGGCCCTGATTCTTCTCTCCCCCTTATCTCAATGTGTACACTACAGGGAGGGCTGGTAGGAAACTCAGTCCTGCAAATAAACGTTTGCTGGCCTCTGACTGCTTGGGTAAAGATAAAGATTGAACCTGAAAAACTACTTGTGACTCTTCAGGGTACCTCCTCCCCTTCCCCATGAAGATCTTCCCACTCTCAGTGTGAGTTGTTCTATCCCTCTCTACTTTTCTCTGGCCAATACCCACCTATTCTCAGAAATCATCTCTGCGGCTGCTTCCTTGATGAGACTGTCAGGGCTTACCAAGGCTGAGGAGCCAGGTCTCAGGAATCCCGCAAACTGTCATTAGACAGTCATGTTATCATTTCTCTCCTCTTGAAATGGAGAGTAGCATTAGGACCTCTGTCCTCGAATTCCTTATCTCCCGCCTGGCACACATCTGATGATAAATATGGCTGAACTTTCAAAGGCTGTTAAACATCACCTACAAGAGTCACCAAGACCTGGGCCTAAACCTAGAGGCAGTCTCTATCAGCTAGGAGGCTTCGGAAAAGATGCCAGGTCCTCTTTGTGTTTAAGTTTTCTCTGGGAACAATCACCACATCCCTGTGAGTTTCAAAAGAGACAATCTGAGATGATGGAAAAATATTTGACACA
Source organism: Uromys caudimaculatus (assembly GCA_028551405.1). Taxonomy (NCBI): domain Eukaryota; kingdom Metazoa; phylum Chordata; class Mammalia; order Rodentia; family Muridae; genus Uromys; species Uromys caudimaculatus. Next base: position 35,695,333 of record CM052718.1, on the reverse strand, counting down.
TGTAAATCCTTCAAAAGTGACGATGATGGGTATTTATAGGTAGTTTTTACATGTTTGATTCTACAATGTGACCAGGCTATGGTGTGGCAGTTAAGCATCAGTGTAGACACAGCTTTCATTTTAAAGCTGATTACAACTTAAATCAGTAGCATTTGAGCTGCCCTCCAAAATGTCAGTGGGCCCCATCCCATCAGCTGAAGAGCTTAAGAAAAGGTGACCATGGGTCCCCAAAGAGCAAGGAGTTTGGCTTTCAGACCCCTTCAGCCTCCACTCTGTACATCACCTGCTGCTGGAACCTGCAGCCTGCTGGCTGGCCAGCTCCATAACTGCATGGGCCACTTCCTTCAGATGATTGTCTCTTTCTGGATCTTTCCCACTGGTTCTACTGTCCAGCTATTACATGGTGCCCCACAGGGGTCAGAAGGCCCAAACCAATGCATCTCACTCACGGAAGGCAGAAGGTGGCTCAGGCACTCGGGAGCATGCCCCTGTGTACTCACTTTGTCATCCAGATCGTCATCGCTCTCGTCCATCTCGTCCTGTCGGAGGTTCCACTCGTACTCTACATGGACGTGTGGGTTGAACTTTCCAGATTTAGCCTGGGAAAGCTAGAAGGAGCAGCAAGGGCACATCGCTTAATGGAAATGCTCGAATATCCTCCACTGCACAAGCACTGAGCAAGACCCCACCCTCATCCCCAAGGCCCAGTGGGCACAGTTCTAACTAGACAAGCAGGGTGGCCGCATGAGCTGCCCAGGGACCTTGAAAACCTACGCACAGTGGAACCTTTCTGAGTCTGACTGCATGCTTTTCTCCAAAATCAGAAGTTTCCCTACTGAAAAGATCCTCAGCACTGCAGGTTATGGGTTGGAAAACACAATCAAGTGGCATCAGGTTTAAGAGGAAGGGCTAAAGTTTGAGTCAATCTGTTCTCCTTTTTTGTTCATGAAGTGTGGGCAGAGACACTGGTCTCAAAGGACTCCAAGAGTACAGGTGCCTGAGAGGTAGTTCTTGTTGCAGAGGACCTGGGTTTGGTTCTCAGAACCCACATGGTGGCTCACAACCACCTGTAAGTCTGGTTCCAATGGACCTAATGTTCTCTTCTGGTCTCTACAGGCCCCAGGCACACAGTGGTGCATATACATGCATGTAGGCAAAATACTCATATACATAAAATAAAATTGAGTAACTCTTAAGGGATAACATGAAGACGCCATACAGCCAGTGATCGTGGTGCAAGTCCTGGCGCTAGGGAAGATTAGAGTCTGAGGCTATCTCCCACCCCCCAAGGACTTAACAAGAAACAAATAAAAATATCCAAGCAACAAAACTTACAAATAGCACAACTTTTCCCGGTCTGGAATCTGACCTTCTGGAGAAACTCAAACTCAACCTTTGTCTACTCTCGCCTCTCAGGTGCCGGGGCCTGTAGCCTCTGTATTGCAGAGTATTTTTTTTTTTTTTTTATTGCAATGCCTCCCCTATAGAACTCAAGTTTGCTTGAAACTTGTGATTCTCCTGCCTAAGGCTCCTGAGTGCTCAGATTACAGGCATGTCCCACTATTCCCAGTCCATTAAGTGAAAACTTAATCCTCATCTCGAGGTCTTAAAAGAGTGGAAACTTAGAAAGGGTATTAAGATCAGGGCCTTTGGGAGGTGATGAGGATTAGACAGGGTTATCAGGAAGGAGCCATAATGACTGAACACTGGTGGCTTTAGAAGAGGGACAAAGAGCAGGAAACATAGGTAGTCCCTGTCTCTTATAGTGGGATTAACTGTGAGAGGAACAAGGCCATCACAGATGCAGCCCCTCTACCCTGATCCATGAGTCAACATACACCTGTTTTCTTTACAACTTGCCCAGTCTGTGTATTACGCCGTCAGGAACAGAGAGCAGACCTGAGGCACTGTGGTTAAGAGAATCCCGCCCAAGTGAAGGGCCAGGAGGTTAGGCAAGAACTAGTAGGGTAAAGAAGGTGAGTGTGCACAGAAGGCTGGGGGGCAGGAGGGAGGGGGTGCTTAGCTTCCCAGCTCTTTTCTCTACCATTAGCTACAAAGCAAACACAAGGCATGGTCCTAATCCTCAGTCCTACAAAGGCCTTGGATCTCCAGTGTGACAACTGCACTCAGCAGGCAAAGTGGTGGCCCCACTACTCTTTCAAATGTACTTTAGCACTCATTTATTTGTATTTCTTTAGCTATTTACAAACAAAAATGCTTCATCTTTCCCCAATTCCATCCTGTCAGAATAACATTTAATGGCCACTGATGTCTGACAAGACTCCTATCCTAGTTTTGCTTACCAGATCTTCACACTGGGTAGCTTTGAGTCTCTTTGCTATATCCAAGGCAGTTTCTCCATTTTGGTTAACTGAAACAGTAGAAGAATAAACAAATGTAATTATCTAGGATACTTCTTCAAGAGGCAAGACATAGTTATTAAGTAGGATGTCTGTGCAGTCTCGGTCCTCTGGGATGTCCGAGAATTGCCACACTCACCAATGTCCACGGTGGGCTTGCTCCTCAGCAGCAGCTTCAGACACTCCGGCTTGCCGTACATGCTGCAATAGTGCAGAACTGTATTCCCCACAGATGTTTGCTTATCCAGGTTCCCACTGAAAGATTGCAGCATTATTAGAAAGACTGTGTGACCGCAGGTCCTCTCTCATCTGTAAGATATATGTCTTAGGAAGTTCTTCAGATGCTTAAAAGCACAGACAGTTTCTAAGCTCTGTGTTTTCTATGCTTTTTTGTGACACCTAGCAGGTCGTACACATCCCTATGGGCACACAATAAAGCAGGCGCAGATAAAGGGATGCAACTGAGCAATCACAGCCAATAAAGGTCTTTTAACCAGAGAACCACAGAGAACTCTTGAGTTTGGAAATAAGTCTTACACAGTACTGGGTTGTGCTGTAAATCATGCTCAGTTCATTCACATGAGAAAACAAAAGCCATACCAATTTTGTACAAGGAAATCAACCAGATGGAGAGACGTCTGGTCTGCGGTCCTGACGGCAAGATGAAGGGCTGTCTCCCCGAGCTCCTGAGGAGGGAGGGTGGATATGAACTCAGTGATCATGCTTCTAGCAGCTTCACTGCCAAGGAACCCCAAGCAATTATCAAGAGCATGTCGACTCTCCAATTTTCTTAGACATGCTCAGCTAATGTACATGCATCTCATTAAATTGAGTCAAAAATGTATGACCCCTCATTTAAACTCTGTCTCTGCTGTGCAGCTCAGGGCTGGCTTCCAGTTTGTTTCAGACTCTCTGACACTTTTTCAAAGTGCTGAGCTTACAACATGCTTACTTTTTGCTTTTTAATCCTCTTGTCTTCTCTGAGTCATTACCTGCCCAGGTTCCAGCAGTGGCTCCATTAACTCCACCCCCTCTGCATAGACTTGGATTAGTGCAAGTAAGTCCCTGGACTTGATGGCCTCAAGCAATTCATTCAGCTTTGCTGAGGAAGAGGCACAGGTCTTCCTGGAGAAGCGGTGGTCAACATACTTTGCAGTGATGTACTCTTTCCGTACAGTCCTGAAACAAACAAAATGGTCAGAGCATTTCTGCTTTGCAAGAGCTGAAAACCATTTCTACTCTCCCTATCCTTAACTGAATGTGCTTCATTTCAAATATCAAAGGAGGTTTTACACCAAGTCCAACACACAGAACAAGGAACTATGTATTTGCTGATATGTGTGGGTAATACATATAATAATGAAATTAATGTGCACAGAGATCATGGGTGATTCCTTTTCTACATAAGAGAAACATTCTATGAATACTTCAAATTCATGGAGAGATTTTAAAAGTTGAGACAAGTTAAGCTTCCAGACCAGAGCTTCGTGAAGAAGATTTTAATTTTTCGCTCTAACCCCTTTTATAGGTGAGAAAACTGAGGCTTAGAAAGGCTGCTATTAAATCTACCCCATGGGCAAGAAGTGTTACAAGGACAAGGTGAGTTGCCTTCCTCATGGCTGCTCCTTCAGGGGCAGGTGCTGGAAATACCAGAGCTGAAGTCTGAGTGGACATATGGTGTCTAATCACCCTCACTATGGAAACTCAAGCGGTCCTGGGAGACTGGGCCTACCTCTGGGCCACAAGCTGAGAACCGAGCCTCAATGCCCAGTGGTCACTCTGTCACCTACAGAAGAAGACTGAAGTGGAAGTCGGCTCAGGGAAAACCAGAGAGCCAGAGAGAAAGAACTAGGGTCAGGTGACACCGTCCGGCACCCCAGAACCCTTCTGCCCATCTTCTAACTTTCCCACTTATATAAGCTAATTAGTAACAATACATGAAGTCTGGGTTCAAATGGTTTGGGGTCTACAGCATGCCACTTCTGTGATACTACGATCTGTGGTAAACTTGATGAACTTCGGGTTTTTAATCATTTGAAAATGGAGACATCTACTCACAGGCACATTAAAGATTTATATACTGATGTTGAATTTACAAATATGCCTGCCTGAGTTTATGTGTATCATATGCTTGCTCAGAAGAGGGTGCTGGATCTCGCGGAAATGGACCTACAGGCAGCTACTAGCTCTCTGGTGTGTGTGTGTGTGTGTGTGTGTGTGTGTGTGTGTCTGTGTGTCTGTGTGTGTGTCTGTGTGTGTGTGTGTGTCTGTGTGTGTGTATTTGGAACTGAACTCCTGTGACACATTTCCCACAACCATGATTTTGTGGACCTCTTTGGCAATGTCTGCCTTCCCTGCTAAACCCGAGGCACTGAGGATGAGGTTTACCGTGCAGTTTGCTTAGTATATCCTCAGTATAGAATGAGCACACTGTAAGCATGTGCACAACTCAACAAAAGACCACTGCTGCCCAGAGGCCTCTGGGAGACTTAACTTCATGGTTGCAGACTGAATGTGCCCTGTAAAAATTTTAATACTTGTGTAAATTTGGTATCCATGGAAGCATTGGCCAAATATTTAGACTGGTGTCCTTTCGTCCTGCACAGAGCCTTCCCAACAACGTGAGCAAGAACATTGCCTTTCTTCCTACTTATCCATAGCTCTTAGGGGCTGAGGTAGAGTCCTTACCATGTACAAGGTGCAGGATTCAACCTTGAGAACTCTCCAATTTTTTTTCCCCCAAATACTGGGAGTGGAATCCTTGTTCATGCTGGACAAACACTTTACCACTGAGCTATGTTCCTAGTGCTTCTCTACTTATTAAAGTGTAAGTTCCATTTTTTAAATAAATTAATTTATGTGGCTCAAAGTAAAATGAAAGTGTTATCAAAAAGTGTTTATCAAGAAGTCGCACACCTGCTCCTATGCTAGACCACATACTTTTGTTTGTCTGCTTTCTCTGTGTAGCCCTGGCTATTCTGGGACTCGCTCTGTAGACTAGGCTGGCCTTGAACTCAGAGATTTGCCTGCCTCTGCCTCCTGAGTGTTAGGATTAATGGCGTGTACCACCACTGCTGGGCAGACTACAAACTTTTATCAGTTTCCTAGTTACTGTCAAGTTTCTTAAGCAAAGATAAATTCCAATATATGTTGTTTTGACTTAGATCTGAAGCATCCCTCTTAGGCTCATGTTGAAGGTTTGGTCTCTTGTCAGTGATAGTAACATGCTACTGACCAGGCCATGAAGTTACTCACCCCACTGACGGGTGGATGCACCCATGGCTTCATGGTGGGATTCAATATTAGAAGGTAGGGCTAGTTGGAGGTAGTGGGTGGCTGCAGTGTGTCTGTGAAGGGTATAGCTTGTCTTGGATCACTTCTTGCCTGCTCGCTTTCTCACTGCTGTGAGGTAAGCAGTTCCCTTCCCACCACCTACTGCTGCCTTGCTTCCTACCTTACCAGTCTGGGCCACAGCAGTGGGACCAGCTGACTATGGACTGAAACACCCACAATCTTCCTTAGTGAGGCATGTATGCAGAACTATGTATGCAAGTGTGTTTGGCTTCTGAGTAGGCAGTACAGGAATGAGAGGGTTTAATCACCGAGTTTAGCTATAACTCAGTTTCTGAGTCTGGCAGTGGGTCTAGGTCCAGAAGGTGTGTTTCTTTTCCCCATCACCCATCTTGTCTTTTCCTGGGAAGCAGTCTGCTTTCTACTGTGCTTTGCTTTTCACGATTTATCAACTGTCTTGGAAATCACTTAAACCAGAACATGGGACTTAGTGTTTTCACATCTGCATAGTGCTCCATTCTCTGGTAGAGTCACAGACTCCCTTTGTCCCATTATTATTTTTTTTTTTCTACCACAAAACAGACATTAGTTTCCAGAAGTGGACGAGTCTGGTCCAGGGTTAATAGATTTATAGTTCTGGTAAGGTGCTTTTTTTTTTTTTTTGTACTCCCACTGAAAACTCATTAGACAGAACGTCAGCCTTCCCAGACTTTGCTGAGAGGGTTGTTGGACATCTGTATCTGAGAGAGTTCTCTTGGCACTGCCTTGGCACGTCTATTACCATAGCACAGCTTGGCCAGATATGAGTATCCCCAAGATCTGCTCCACAAAGCTGGCACTCAGCAGCAGCTTTCAGGGAAGGTACTGCTGAGAAGAAACTTGCCTATTGCAGACATGCTTCAAAATATCTTTCTAGTCTTTTCTTGATGATGGAGGAGTAGAGTGAGGGGACACTGCGTTGCTAGCTGGTTTTTGTTTCGTTTGTTTGTTTGTGAGAGGGGGAGGAGAGGATAGACTAGTAAAGTATTCATATACACAAAATTCAGAATACTTACATATCACTTGAAGGGGTGGGCTTTGGTGAAGGGCTGGGTAAATTTGCTTCCATAATATCATTAAAACTATTGTTTCCTACATTCTTGGCCAGCTGTAATATAAACAAACAGAACATAGTAAACTCTCTACCACTGGTTACTAGACTCCTATTATTTGCTTTTAAGATTTTTGTATATGTATTTTCCTTCATCTGACTCTAAGTATACAAACTATCCCTTTTTCTGGTTAGGAAAGTTCCCAAGCACCTGTCACAGAACGGGCACTGAACTCTGACCTGGAGCTAGAAGTGGAAACAGTGCTTGTTTCTCAATCTAGTGGGGTTGGGTTATGTCAAGACAGTCAACAATGTCTACAGATAAGATGTGATGAATGCTTGCAAAGAACAGGACCTGACACCTCCATCCCCTGTTTCTAAGATCAGACAGACAGACCTCCACATGGGGGCCTAAACTCATGAACAATAGCTTTTCAAGCAGTAGTACACATCCGTTTTATATGGAATCAAGTTACTTCTGGTGAGCAGGAAAGAAAGTAGCATTGTCGCCTTCTTGGGTACAGATTAGGGTGCTGTGGGTGCAGCAGAGAACTATCCACAAAACATTTTGCTTCTGGACTCAGGATTGTTTAATCTTTGTGTCCTTCAGAAGGGCCTTTTGTCATCTGTGTACTTCTCACGTTCATGCAGACAGGCCTTTGGGTAAAAAGTCTTAGGTTTATTGTACAGTGAGTGTTTAAAATTTGGAGAGACTCAGATTTCATGTTCATAAGTAACAGACCTGCCATGACACTATTTTTGTACTGAAGGAGAATGTGCTTGAGGGCTCTTTGTGACTGAGCCTTTTCTCTGTAACCCAAAGTGAGACAGAAAGCACAATTTCCTAAATGAAAAGGGTGACACAACATGAGACACTGTCATCCAGTGGCTGCTCAGAGGGCAGGAGCTGCAGCTGACGGACTACCTGCCTTGCCTGTTTGGGGCTCCTGTGCAGACAAGGCTGCTGCTCAACTCCAGTTCATTCATAGGCTCCTCAAGAGACACTTTCACCTGAATTCAGTTTCGCTTAAACAAGTTTCATTCTTACTGCAAAGTCTCTCACAGCGCACTAGGGCTAATGTATTCAAGACAAAGACCCGTGGCCAGAGGCATTGTAGGAAGCCATCGGGGCCTTTTACTTCTGTTTTCAGTGTATTATGAGCAACAGAAGAACTCTGCAGAGTTTTCAAATTTGATGGAAAGGCAGAAAGAAAACCACATTTGAGTATTCATATCCTTCATGTTTTTCAAATCATCAAGTAGTTTATTCCCTTCGTAACTACGTCAGTTAGGCTGAGGCTGATCGGTTTTGTGCTACTAGCTAACAAGTCAGATCTACTTTTACAAATATCCAGGCAACAAAGATTAAATTGGGAAAGCTTTTCAATCATTAGTGTTAACAATATAAACCACTAGGTTAATTTGCACGCATGCTTTAATTTCCATTGTAGTGAACTGTATGAAAACTAATTCCTAATGAAAAAAGCAGCTTGGAAGAAGCCCTGTTCACAGGGATGAGCTAGTTCCACTGTAGTTCACTCTTTTTCCTTAAACAGGAAACAGAAATAAGCAGTAATCATTATATATTACAAAGGTTAAAGTCTAAGTGGTCAGGCAAATCCATTAAATTTTATAATTATTTCTAACTATGAAAAACAAACATATCCCTCAAGAGTAATACGCTAAATATTGAGACAATAAACCTTTCTTCTAAAGCACAGGTAGGACTTACCAAGAGTTCGGAAGTTCCTAATTTGTCTAGTTCCAAAGACTGAATGCGAGAAATATGAACCCCCATTTCCCTATGGATTCCGGAACATTCTATACAGGTCAAAATACCCAAGTTGGTTGAAAGCCACGTGGGTTCTGTGGAAAAGATTTGATGAAACAGATATGTTATTCGGATTGCCGGCTACAGAGGAGACTCACCCAGCAGTCAGCCTTGGTTAAGAATCAGCTCAAGGGAAGGGTTGAAGTAGGAATCCAGGGCTTGTGCTTTAGTGCAGGGGCTCCTGGATCCCTCCAACAGTTAATTAAAAACCAAGGTCAAGCCCTTTGTCCTTATAACAATTTGCTTCAATCCTCTCCCTAGAGAGCTTTTGGAAGTCTCAGGCCGTGTGCCAGGCAGGGTTCCAGTCACAGATGGGGTTGAAGGCCTGAGAAGCACTGACTCTTACAGCCACTATGTACATTCAGAATACGAGTAGCTCTAACCCATCGTTCCGGTTCAATCCTAGAAGCTCCAGGTTTGGATTTCAACCTTAAGCAAAGCACCTTTATCCCCATCTGTAAGAGGAAGACACTGGTACCTTACCGCTACAAATGCTGTGAGGACAGTGGCAGAAAAAACAAAACACCTAGCGAGAGTGAACGGAATTAACACTTCTAGCTGGGCGTGGCAGGCGTGCACTTACTTCCTGAGCACCATGTTTTGTTCTCATCCCCTTAGCGATCGATCGTGGTGCACACTCAGGGAGAGGCACTCTGTGTCAGGTGACCATCTTGGTAGAATAGGTTGGGAATTACCCAGGTAGGGAAAACAGAGTAGGGAAGTGCAGCCCAGTGGGGGGAATCTTCATGTTCAGAGCTCATGCTGTGTGTGGGTATCTAAGTCAGCCCCAAAACTCTAAGGAATGCAAGCAACCACCCCCCACTGAAGACTACACAGAGAAGAGGCTCAACAAGCCGGTGTGCACAGGACAAATACCTGATGAGCCACAGTCACAGCAGATATCATTCCCAGGGAGCCGCTGTACATCCTCGATGATGGCTTTGGTCAGATCCTCCAGGCTATTCTCCCCTGTGCTCTGCTCACCACGGAAGGCCATGGTTAGGGCCTCTTCTTTGCTATTCATCAGTACTGATATCCACCTGTGGTCAAGATACCAGAGGGAGGTAGCCTTCATAAGGGCATGGCCACCACTGTCTTCCTCCACTGGAAACATACCTTCAATAGGAACTTTCAAAAGCCCTCTTTTCTTTCAAGTGCTCCCCCAAAACGGCAATAAAGTGAGGAAAAAGGAAAAGGTAAATTGGAAGATAAGAGAATGGTTACGGTTGTTGGAGTATATATGAGGTCAATCATTAGACCATAAAACATTAAAAACAAATAAATAATGGAAATAAAATAATAAGAAATGTCATATAGGACAAGTGAGAGATGACTGAGGTGGATGACACACACAGAGATGGCTGAGTAGGTGACTCACAGAGAGAGATGGTTGGAGTGGATGACAGAGGGCACGTTAACTGATACCCTGTGTGAATATGCCGGTCTTCCGTGCCCGTGTGAGCAGAATGAAGGGGGTGCTTGACTGAAGAGGATGCATACAGGGCACAAGCATACGAGGATGGTAAGAACAGTGACAGGTGGATGTGCTCAGTGGAAGGCATCTGCTTTCCGGCAGCCTATGGCTGCACGGACATTTAACCGTGAAGATGCAGGGTGCATTAATAGCAGCCATAAAGTTTATGCGTGTGAAAGGGGTGTATAACTTGGAAGCATGGCACATCAAAATGCAGCTGTGTTAACTCTGAAACCCCTCTACAGGCTCACGCTTGAGCACTTGCTTCTAGATGGTGCTGCTGTTGTGGGAGGTGGGGGAAGCACTGGGATAGGCTTGGCCACACTGGGACACCAGACCTGCCACCACAAGTGGGTCACTGGGGCTGGGCCTTGAAGGTGGTGCCTCTTTTCTCTTCCCCCTGATCTGTAAGTTGTAACTAGTTCCCACTACCACAGACAGATCTTTGTTGGTCATCATGCTTTTTCTGCTATGACCGACTCTTCCTCTGAGCCAGGAAGTGAAGTGTCTACATAGCTTCTGTTGGGTATTTGCCGGTGATGGTGAGAGTACTATCATAGCAGCAGGTATGACTATAGAGAGACAGTATGCACTGAACAAATCCTTTGTTCCCAAGCTATCTGCAAAACCTGAAAGTCCAAAACAAGCATAAAATACACCAATTCAGATGTTTTTTATGATACATTTATTTATTTTTTGGGTGTTTTTATGTGTGTGGCCATGCATGACATGGCACAGTGTGGAGGAAGTCAGAGGACAACCTGCACCTTCCAACATGTAGGTCCTCGAAGACTAACACAGGTTGTCAGGCATGGTGGCAGATGCCTTTGCCACTGGGCCATCTAGCTGGCTCCATCAGAGAATTTTGTTTGATGGCATAGGAGAAATGTTCAGATTATGTCTTGTGAAACAGAGGTGAAAATGCTTTAAATAATATCAACTTAAATATATATATATATCAATTATGTATTTATGTTTTTTGGAAAAAGTTAAAAAGGAATTTTAACCACAATGTGCTTGTCTTTTGAGTGATTTTTCCCCCCCCCTTTAGGGAAAAACTGATAGAAGGGTACATGTAATTTCCCAAAGATAAAATCAATTTTTATTATTTTCATTAATGAGAGAAAAAGCCCCAAATTTACTTTTCAAAAACAAAACAAAAAACCAAACCAAATCATGGCCAAATCATTGCTTTTTTACACTGCGAACAGACAGCTACCATTTGCTCTTTTAATAACTCAGAGGTTCTGGCCTGAGCTTGTTGTTTGGATGAAATACAGGGAGGCAGAGTATGAAGCAAAGCACTACCTAGAAAATCTATGTAGTAAATGCAGCAGCAAGAGATTTAAAAGCCAAACCAGGAGGCTGGGTGATGCCGTTGCAAGGCACAGATTTGACTCTAGGTGGCGCTCACCTTCAGTTTATTTTGAGAAGCAACCTCATTTTATTTCGATGACCACACAGAAAATGGACACTCCTGGAGCAAGTCTAGCAGTGAGTGGGACACCCAATACACTTCAAAATGTTAGTGTTTGTTCTAGTTATTGTTCTAACTTAGTCTCAAGTTAGAAACTAGAGATCACTTTTATTTTTATTTAAATGCATGTGAGTACACTGTCCCTCTCTTCAGGCACACCAGAAGAGGGCACTGGATCCCCTTACAGATGGTTGTGAGCCATCGTCTGTTGCTGGGAATTGAATTCAGGATCTCTGGAAGAGCAGTCAGAGCTCTTAACCACTGAACCATCTCTCCAGTCCTAGAGATTGCGTTTTCAAAAAACTTCTGAAAATTATTCTAAACTGTGTGTGTGTGTGCATACATGTGTGTGCAGGTGCCCTAGGTCGGAGAAGTCAGAGCCCGGATCAGGAGTTACAGGCGGTTTTGAACCACCAATGTGCTGGGAACTTCACTGTAGTCTTCTGGAAGAGCAGTATGTACTCTTAACCCCAGAGCCATTTCTCTAGCACAATTCACGAAACTTGTTACAGCAGGGTCAATGGTAGCACTTCATGCTGGACCCTCACTAGATCTCACAGTGAGTGTAGGCTTGGTTTTGCTTTCTGCCACTGTGTCGGGCACTGTGACACTTGGGTACCTAATGTACACCAGTACCTCTTAGGTTTTGCCTTCTGCCACTGTGTCGGGCACTGTGACACTTGGGTACCTGATGTACACCAGTACCTCTTAGGTTTTGCCTTCTGCCACTGTGTCGGGCACTGTGACGCTTGGGTACCTGATGTACACCAGTACCTCTT
>CM052718.1:35620715-35682531 GCA_028551405.1 Uromys caudimaculatus | reverse complement strand
GGGGGAGGGGACACGGGGTTTCTAAAGAAAAGGGGAATCATCGGAAATGTAAATAAAATATCAAGAAAAAAAAAAAAAAAAGAAAGCTACAAACCCCATTGAGATTCTAAGATAAAAACAAACTGCTATGTGTCAGTATGATTATACGTTCTATTTTTCACTCTCAAAGTTTTGTGAGATATGTAATCCCTGACTACTCAGCTGCCTCTGCATGAGAAACTGAGGCTGGATCATTTGTCTGAAGAAACAGAGCCATTGAGACTAGATCCAGGTCTCCAGACTTCAAATGTGCAACTGCTGATACCTGCCCCTTCTTGGTGAGGAAAAATCTGTCTTTCATTGCACAGGACAGTTTTACATGGGGGAAGAAGAGTTAGTGTTGCTATGTAAAGCTGGAGTTATGAAGAGCGGAAATAAATCTCATCTTCCCTACCAGAGTCCAAAGCACAAAACGCCAATAACATCAGGAGACACTGAAGCAATGTGTTTTTACTTTGAATGCCACATCCCACAGGCAGGAAACCTGCATGTCACAGACCTGAATGAACCACCTATGGTTCTAAGATATGGAAGGCTGTGCTTGACACAGAAGAGAGCAGAGATTAAGTGGGTTCCCTCCTGGCTTCAGCAGACTTCTCATTTGTCTCCCACTTAGTGCTTTGAGGACCAGGGAAAAGAGAAATTAGGAAGATGGAAGTGGTATTTCAAGGTAGTTGAAAAATGCAAGGTAGTTTTCCTAAGACTGACATGGGCACTGAACCTCTGTGTGCTGGCTCAGGGTAAGCATGAACAAGACACAAGGTACACTCAGCATAACGTGATGTTAATAAGAATTAGTCCTCTCTAAATCGGGAGTGGGGTGGGGGATAGATTTCCAGCATCTTCCTTCTCATTCCCAGTTACTCTAGTTACCCAGCTCAAGGCTGCAATATCAAGCCATAGGTTTCCTCTACTGGGAAGGCAGCGAGCACTTTACTAGCTTCTTTGGCTCAGGCCAGGCTTACCTTTCTGTAGAAAGCCATCTCTGGGCAGTTTCTTAAGAATCCAACTGGGTTCCCCAGCACAGGGGTCTCCTCTCAGGGACATGGCCTGTCTCTGGCTGGTTTTCACTGCTTCCTATAACACTTGGCAGCTTGCTGGTCTTCCTTAGCTCCCTTGCTCTTTCTCCCACCCTGACTTACTTGTGGTTCATTTCTTGGTCTCTTTCAGAGTCCCTATCAGAGTCTGAGATCAGGCAGAGTATAGTACTCAGAGAAACAGGAGTGGGAGGAGAAGTGAGTGAAGCGAGAGGGTCTGAACAGAGTTCTGGGGCTCTATGGAGTTAAGAAGGAATTACTGATGGGCAATAAATTTTGGTAGTTCATGAAACTTGGTCTAAATTACTTGTGAGAAATAAAAATGTAAGCACTTCAAAGATGGCTTCACTGACTGCTTTCTCCCCAGTGGAAACAGCTGAGACTACAACAAACCGCTGTTTGAACTGTCAGGCCACCACCGTAGGGAGAAAGGAATGGAACTGACTTCAGGCTGCAGTCCCTGTGGTCTGTGATACCCAACCTAGCTCTTCCCACTGCACATGGTTCCCTCTGACTGTGCCATGCTTGTCCAGGAAGAGGACACAGCCAGTGTCTCCCCTAGAGCCAGCCTCTTCTGCTTCTCTCACAAGAACAGCTAAGCATCTAGGCAGTACCCGTGAACATCCCAAATGATTTAAAATTGTGACCAAACACCAAGGAAGACACCTAAATACAGGGAAGCACAATCCTGAGGTAAGCAAGGCTCAGTGACTGTTCTCAAAGTCTCTAAATGGCTGTGCTTGGATACAGACAGGAGGAATACAGAACTGTGGGAAGAAGCTACAGGCAGGGACAAGGGAACAACCATCCTGGTAGTACTGAGGCTGGGGCTGAATATCCCAGGACAGATGGAGAGAAGAGCCAAGTGGGAAGGCCCAGAGACAGGAGAGAAGTGACAAGCCACCAGGCTAGTTAGTAATGTTTTAATTTCCAACCACAGCGCCATCATTTTGAAAGTACTTACGCCACATAATCCTGCTCATCTTCTGCCTGAAAGTGATATGTTCGATTGTCTAAAACACAAAAACACAACAGCTCAGGAAGGAGAATATCTGCAAGCATGAATAATGCAGTTTTAAAGTCTCTGCAAAAACACAAACTCATACATTTTTTTTTACTCTATTATGTATCAGCAGGGTAACAATTCACTTTACTAATATTATTTTCCTTAAGTACAAAGACTAATATAAAGGATCACAGATACCATGCAGACAGTAGGCATTTTTGTTTGTTTGCTTGAGACAGTTTTGCTCTGTATAATACAAGCTGGTCTTGAACTAGCTCTCTTAGCCTCACTTTGGCTCTGACTGTAGGCATGTACCATCACACCTGGATGATATGCCTCTCTGAAAGACAAATTGAGAAAAAACCAGGTCCTATCTGACCCAGAGGAGTTTCAGTGGCAAATTGGCACAAGTCAGTACTTCCTCTCCAGAAAGAAGTGCCACTCCCTCTGGGATTCCAACTGCAGCGGGGAAGCAGTACTCTTGGCCTGAACGGGCTGCTCTCCTGCTGAAGTAGGCTCCAGGGAAGGTAGGTTTAACGTCTGCCTTCTAAATGGTCTGACATCGATACAGTGGACAGGATGCTCCTGACGGAAGTTCATTTTAAAAACCCAGGACTGTACAAGTGCTTCAACATATTTAGCTGGCATGCCACAGAACATGTGACTGCTCCGGGCAGGCACTTCAATCAGCACCCTTCGAGAGCACTGACTGCTGGCTGACCTGGCCCAACTCACTCAGCTTTTCCTTCTGTAAAATGGGAAACTGATGACCTTTTGTAAGAATTAGCAATACTGCACAAAATGCATCTGGCAGATTTAGACACTCAATATAAGGGATGCCTATTAACAGCCAAATCATAAAGTAAGTGCCATCAATGATCTGAGTAATCAGAGAATTGTACAGAGGTGCTACAGGACGCTCAGCCTCCATCTGGAGAGCCTCACAAATGATTCTGTCATAGGACCTCAGAAGACCACTTTAAGGGCTAGACTGTATACCGTGCTTCTGTACGCGTCATCTGGCTCCCAGTCTGCCATGCTGGGCTTTGAGTCCGTAGTACCTTAGGATAGTATCGAGTGGTTGTGGTCTATCCTATCTGTTTGGTTTCGAGGTGCCGGGGATGGAACTGAGCGTGTGCCAAAGTGCTCTCCACAGAGCTATACACCCTTGAGAGTCTAACTGTAGAAGTTTAGGAGTCCCCTCAGCTGCAGAGTGAGTCAATACGTACAGGCTAGCAAAAAAGTACCTCCTGCCACCTGCTGGACACAGAGAACATGGGACACAGGTAGAGAGCTGGTGACTGGTCTTACTCCCTCACCAAGGAGAAAATCAAAGTGCCATGCAGTGACAAAGTCAGGGGTGTGGTGACAACAGTTCAACAAGGT
Source organism: Uromys caudimaculatus (assembly GCA_028551405.1). Lineage (NCBI taxonomy): Eukaryota > Metazoa > Chordata > Mammalia > Rodentia > Muridae > Uromys > Uromys caudimaculatus. Next base: position 35,679,063 of record CM052718.1, on the reverse strand, counting down.
TCAAAACAACAGTCTGAAGCAAGGGGGTTGACTGTTCCCTGAAGAACATCTGATTTTGCAAAGATGTAATGGACAAAGCAGGCATATTGCAACAGTGGTGTACCTGCATTCCTGCATCTATACCAGTGCTTCTTAAGCAACAGGTGCAAGCTGGGATCTCCTACAACTTCAAAGTGTCTGGGTTTCATGTCAGAACTTGTATCCTTACAGATCAATAAGTGACATGGTGACATAATTAGAAAACGTGTCTGAGGGCATATTAGAAACAGTTCAATGTGCAAGCCTAGAGTCTTACTCTTTTCTGAGTCAGGGTCTACTATGTAGTCCTGGTTGGCTTGGAACTTGATGTGGTACAGGCTCGCCTTCAACTCATGAGATCTGCTTACTTCCTGAAAGGTATGCAATAGACCCAGCTGTCTATTCACATTTAAATACATCACACAGGACACAGCTGTCACAATGTAAACTCAGAGACCTAATCCAATGGTATGAGAAGCTGAGGCAGGGTTACTTGAGTTCAAGGCTAACCTTGAGGACAAAGTGAGATTCTGCCTCAAACGAGGAAGCAAGCAAACAAAAGGATTCCCAGGAGTCGTCCTAAACAAGCTGGGGGTTAAATCTGAGGCGCCCCACTGAAAATTTTTGGTGGTGCTTAGATATCTGTAGATGTCCGAACCACAGTGACTAATTGGTTTTAAAAACAGGACTCACGTGATATCAGGTCAAAAGACTTCTTGTCCTCGGCATTTGGTTTCACCTGGCAGGTGAGGAGGTTTAACTTAGCAGGCTGCCTGTTGGACTGTAAGAGGGAAACAGGTTACATATGCAGCGTCCCCACTCAGTATCTCAGTGAAGCACGCGCTCACAATGCCTGCTCTGTGACAAAAGGACACAATATTAACAGGGATGAAAAGAGACATCTGAGTTCACTGCAACAAAATATCAGACCTTTATGTTTATGCCCTCGAATACAAGCTAGCAGGCAGTCTTGACAGACCCCATTAGAATTCTGACTTCAGTTAGGAGGGAAAAAACGAGTTGTTGTACTCAATGTTTCTCAACTGTACACAGGCAAGCTGGAGGTCAGCCAGAGTGGAACCAAGAACAGCTGGACATCCTCGGGCACGGAACTGGTGCTTTTAAGCCATTGACTTGCATTTCATTTTCATTCATTAATACAGGATGACCCCTGCCACAGTTACCTCAATGCTGACAACCTAGGCATTTGTGAATACTGCAAGAAAAAATTACTTAGCCTCAAAGTATAAGGATACTTATTACTGGGCAGGCATTGTGTAATGAGCCCTAATATCTGACGAGAGCAAACACATGGTAAGGATCTATATTATTTACTAGTAAATACTTAATCATGCATTTAAAATAGACCCTACAAACATCTAGATAGTAACATGGGGGTACAGTACCCAATCATTCTGGCCCTCCTGCCTGCACTTGCCTAGGTCCCATGCTTCTTGCAGACATAACTAAAGAAAGAATTGTCAAGCGTATCTGAGCTCAGCTGTTTCAGCTCGAGAAATCTGTGGAACTTTCTAGTTAGACCTGCTTCATATGACAGCCATGACCTCAAAAAAGACCCAACTGTCACTCAGGAACTTCACTTTTTAAGGACATGGAGGGGACAGAGAGGACACACCGTAAACCACTCAGATCTAAGCCTCAGGGATGGCGCTGAGCAAGAAGTTTCAACACATACTACATGTCCCCTAAGCAGCAGGCCCTAGAATTCAACACATACTACATGTCCCCTAAGCAGCAGGCCCTAGAATTCAACACATACTACATGTCCCCCAAGCAGCAGGCCCTAGAATTCAACACATACTACATGTCCCCCAAGCAGCAGGCCCTAGAATTCAACACATACTACATGTCCCCTAAGCAGCAGGCCCTAGAAAACAAACCGTTCCCTGTGTGTGCTCAGCAGCGTGACGAACCTTCCCTCGGTGACTGAAGAGAACGGCTCCTCAGCCCACATCTAGCTGCCTCACACGGGGAGCAGAGGCAAAGGCATAGGCGTTCGCAGCCACTGCAGCCACCTCTGGTTCACACTGGAGACAGTACTGAGAATTAGAGCTAGGAGGAAGTGGTGGCTTCCATGATGCACGATCAGCTGAACCCAGGCCGGGAGGGCAGGCAGGAGGTGGGAGCCTGTGAGTGTTTCTTAGACAGACCTGAGTTTGGCTTACCAACTGCCTACAAACCGGGCAGTCCCATCTGCTGTGGCTCCTCCACCTCAGCTTTCTGGAGGTTGACAGTGTCACCCATTCCTCTATGAATGATTGTGGCACATGACAGCCTGGGAAGGTTGGAAAGGAAGGAAGGGACTTTGTCTAATGGTGAGCTGCTGAATATTATGTTCTGTTTGGAACCTGATTTAAGGAAGGCAGTCGGATGCTTAGGGGAATCAAGAGATGATTAAAGGGGTGGGAAAGGGAAACTTTTAAGATGGGATAAAGGCATCAATCACAGTGCAGAGGAAGAAGAGTGGGCGGGACCTTACTGCTGTCTGAAAGCACAGACACAAACGTTGTCATTGGGAAGGCTGGGCAGCTGTTTTCCATATGTACAAATGAAAAAAAAGAATGCACTCAAACCATGTAAGATTTGGGCCAGACATATGTAAGAACTTCCCAAGCTTAAGTTGATTAGGTATAATAAGAGGTTTCAGGATTTCTTTAAAAAAAAAAAAAAAATCTTTCAAACCTATGTTTAGGATTCCTCAGTAGAGAAATCTGGTTTTGAACATTTAAAAAGCATTTGACAGTATTCGTATGAAACACGGTAGAAAGCTAACAGAATAATTTCTTCCTTTAAAATCTGGTATTCCTAGGTGCTTCTTAACACCAGAAACACCCAGCAATAGAGGCAAAATCTTAAAGAACCAGTGAACTCAGTATTAGCTGCACACAGACAAGTCAACCAGCACCACCCTCTTCTCATTGCTAAGTCCTCACTGGTTCAAAGTATCTGCTGGGCAGCTTCACATAAGGGCTTTACACAGTTTACCGCATCAGCAATAGTACCTGGGTGCTTATCCTACAGAATGGTCAGGTTGCCACCTCAACACGAACCCCAAGTGACAGAGGCACCTCTTGCCTCTACCACACATATTCTAGTCCAGCCTGAAGTAGCACAGAAATTAGTAATAATGGTAATTCTAGCCGTTTGTTTAAGTTACAAAATTTCAAAGCCACTCTTGACGTTTAGACTAAATTATAGGCATATTGATGAAAGACGACAATCTTTCCACAGATTAAAATTAGAGCAAAACTAAACAACGTGGCCCGGCTACGTTGTGGTGGGACAGTTCAGGAAGTAAAGTTTGTTTATACTGTCTCCCCCCCACCCCCCATTCCTCCACGGCTTTCTTTCCGGTGTCTAGAGGCCATGGTCCCTGAGCCAGCCTTTCCCTCACACACGATGCTCTCTATGGTTCTCATCACTATCTGTCTCCTGTCTTCCTTTCAAACAATGGTGTGCTATGTGCTTACTAAACTACAGCATGCATATAGCAAGCCCTCAGATATCAATCAAAGTACTACGTTCCAAGAACCTCACCCATACTTCCTGAACATTCCAAGAAATGCTATTAGTCTCTTTTACTAGATGACATGAGAAAGAGAGAGAGAGGTTAACGACCATCCCATGCTCAGTAAGGCAGTGGCTAAGTGGATCAGAGCCCCCACTCTTCCCCTACTCTACTGTGCAGGCCAGCATGAAAAGGCAGAAATGGTGGCAGACCTTGGGGAGCAGCTGTGTATCTGATCCTCACCCAAATTCCTAATTCAGCTTGATGATAAAAAAAGACATTTTAGAATGTGAAATAGTTTCTCACTCATTTGAAGGTTAATAAAGCCTCTTCCACGTCTTTAAGTGCACGTGACAAGCACTGCTGTCACCGGCTCTAGGAAAAGCTGATTATAGGAGAGCACGCCTGCTCTTCAGGAATGCTGGGTCTGAGTCTCGGCATGTGTACCAAGGACTCAGATGAAGTGAGCCACACCTTGCAGTGAAGATCTTAGCAAAACAAAGCACAGTGTGAACAAGCCAGATGAGCTGGGGAGGACAAAGAGCAGCAGGTGCAAAAAGAGCCCCTGCAGGAAGAGGGACAGGTGACCTGACTCCTGCCGAACAGAAAAGCAGACAGGACTGGGGTTAAGGCAGCCACACTCTGGAGTCCTAGTGTGCTGCTGAAGGAAGGTGGCCATGTAGAGCTTCACCCAAGTGGCTGGTGGAGGCTGAGAGTGACACAGACGACCAAGAATGAGCGTCTGAGCTAAAGGCACGACAGAGACTGGAGACTCCACATACAGCCAACATTCAAAAATAAGCTTCCCATCGAGGCCCTGGATGATGAGTGGGGGCAAGTCCACTGCTCCTGAGGGGTCTCTCGGGAGGTCTTCATTCAGGAGTGCCTGCTCCAGACCCAGCTGCACACCTGTCAGAACTGAAGACTTTACAGTTCAGTGTTCTAAATGCCCAGGCATGGCCTTTTACAGACTTGCCTTTCATTAAAATAATACAAACTCACGGAGGAAAAGCTGCGACCCTGCACAGGAGGAGCCGCACCTGGTTAATCACAATTTTATACCCTCCACTATTACTTTGATTTTAACAGGATTTCTCTGAGGAGCATGATTTTTATTTTTCAACAAGATTGGTTCAACTTGTAGATATTGTTCTTAAAAACTGCTTTTCAGGTGACACTATCCTCATCTAAGGGCAAACACAGTCAAGTTTCTGATATGAGAAATGTTTCAGCTAGGGAAGCCCTGGGTACATTCCGTGAAACAGAGGGGCAAGGCTGTCTCTGCCTGATATGCCACTAGACGAAGGTCAACCCGCACGCCAGGCTATGCCTCCAGAGAACAGACACACCCCACGGCCTGCTGCAGCTCAGTGTGCACCATGGTGTGGTGTGTGACGGAGCTGCAGAGCTCCTGGCACAGGCCTGCTTCTCTGTCAGTAGAACACAGCTGCTGCCACTGTTCAGAAAGGAAACTGCAACTCCATTCATCCTGCTGAACTGCTCTGCATCACACACGAGACAAGGATATCATTAATTACTTTGGAAATAAGCCTGACCCTAACCAGGCTGAGGTAAAAAATAAAATAAACCTCTTTGTACTTCCTAAGCCAGTGCCTGGAAACAGAGATGCTCAGACCTTTAGTCCCTTCAGAAGTTCCATTCAGTATTCGATTCCTACTGTCTCTAGGAGAACATGAGTACTTGACATGTACTCAATGACTGCAATAACCCCCTGGCAAGAAATAAGGTGCATGCCAAACACCCGCCCCTGACAGAGAACTACCAACACAATTTCAGCATAGGAAAACGACTAGTTTTTGAAGAGTATTTTGGTTTGGGGGCAAGACAAAATTTTTCCTTATAATCCCTTAAATTGCAGGTAGTTTAGTCTCCTGTAATTCTTGCAACAACTCTATGAATTGGGTCTGCAAGGATTCGGAAATAAGGCATAACCTGGTGGTCAGCTTACTTGGCACACTGTGCTTCTAAGTAAGAAGCATGGCACAGCATGCTATTGAAGTCAGAACACGGAAGTAGCATGAGAAGCTGGCAGCTGGTCTGCTGATGTGTCTGCACTCTTCCACAGAGACTGTGGGGCAGTGGTGTCAACCCTCACTGTCTAGTCCCAGGTACTATGCTAACTAATCAGTCCCAGGCTTCGAGTAGAAAACTGGCTGTTCATGTGCAATAAAGCAGATGCTGTTCCCCAAGTATTCTTCTCTGTGCCCTTTACCAACCCACAGGTACTGTGGTGGTGTTGGGGGACAGCATAGCTACTGTTCCTGAACCCAGTTCATAGGCAAGGCCACTAGGGCTCAGGAAGATGTGGCATGCTGACCTATGTCTTACAGGACCCAGTTCATGAAAGCAAGGCCACTAGGGCTCGGAAGATGTGGCATGCTGACCTATGTCTTACAGGACCCAGTTCATAGAGGCAAGGCCACTAGGGCTCGGAAGATGTGGCTTCCTGTGTCTCACAGGACCATCTCATCCTACTTACTGCCACCTGGTCAAGGTCAGACCTGAAAAACTTGCCAGGAATCTTTACTGCTTCTTCTTTGGTTCTTTCTGCCTTTAAAGAGCCAGCTTGTTCATTCTGTCTTTACACTATGCAGTTGTCGGCTGAGAAATCCCACCATTCTTAGCATGTCTCAGCTCCCAGGTTGTTACCCTGTGGTCACGACCAAACCCTGTCTCCTCAGTGGTCCTCCCCACAATAAGAGAAAACTGGCTAACAGCTCCTTCTGGAGGTCCTAACTTTCTTCACTGTAACCATGGAACCAATTTCCATCGAGCAGGAGGTACGTGTATGGAAAAAATAATTCAAGGAAGACACTTTTGTTTTCTTTTTAAAGTTTTAACTTTAATTGAGACAGGGTTTCTCTGTGTAGTCCTAGCTGTGCTGGAACTCACTTTGTAGCCTAGGCTGGCCTCAAAATCAGAGATTTACCTTGATTCTGCCTCACACTACAGGAATTAAAGGTGTGTTGTCCCCCCTCCACCCGGCTTAAAAGGGCACATTTTCAAGGAAATCTCTGTATTGAAGAAACCCATCCCTTTGTTTTGGGGACTGTGGGACATGGGAAAGCTCATGAGGCCGCTAACAAGAAGTGCTGCTGTTACAGTATCTGACGAAGCTGCTTCACCCTTTAGTGTTTTATTTTTAAAAGCCATTTCTACAAACACATAATGAGTGTTGGTACTGCAATATAGAAAGTGTAACTCAAGCAGGACGAAGGTCAGTGAGAGGTTTGTTTGTTTTGGAGACAGGGTTTCTCTACATAGCACTGGCTGTCCTGGGACTTACTATTTAGATAAGCCTGGCCTTAAACTCAGAGATCTACCTGCCTCTGCTTCCTACGTGCTGGTACTAAAGGCATATACCCTACACCTAGTAAGAAAAAAATTTAAACTCACATATCCTGTGTAATTACAGTAGCCATTTCAGTTCATGTCTTCTTACCCATCAAGAATTTATAAAATCCCATACCTTCTGTATGAAATATTTGTATGAAATGTATTAACTTGATGATGAAACACTCGGGCTATAGTTATCATTACTAATTATTATTACTTTTAAAGAAGATTCTCACTACATAATATCCACAAAGTAGGCAGTGAATGGCCCTTCCCAGGATCTCTGACAGGTTCCTGTTACCTCACACACCAAGGCAGGCCTTTGGAGTAAGGATATCATCAGGTTGTCAGGTGTGTGGTATCACGTGCTGGCATAGAGTTTACATAAATGGATTCATTTAACTCTTAAAACCACTCAATGTATCCTAGTTCACTCTCTGCAGCTGTGAGAAACACCACGACTAAAACAACTCAGGAGGAAAGGGCTTTTGTAGCTTATACAAAACATCGCTGAGGAAGTCAGGGCTGAAACACAAGCAAGGGCAGAGGCAAAAAGTACAGTAGAATGCTGTTTAATGGTGTGTTTTTCATGGCTGGCTCAGCTGCTTTCTTATAAAACTCAAAACTACCAGTCCAGGGGTGGCACTGCCCAAAATGGTCTTGGTCTTCCCACATTAATCATTAATCAATAAACTGTCCCGTAGACATACCCACAGGCCAATCTGATGGATGCAGTGTCCCAGATGAAACTCTCTCTTTCGAGTGACTAATTTGTGTCAAGGTGAGAAAAAATGAAGCAATAAAGTATGTGGACCACACTACTGCTGTCTGTTTGGCAGATGAGGAAACCGAGGCACAAAAAGTTAACAATCTTGCCATAGGCCACAGCTTTTCTCCTCAGGGTATAAGGCACCATTGTGCACTGGGCTGAACAGGAAGGAATGAAGCTTAGCTGGGGTGAGTGGGTTGGTAGGATCTATGTTAGAGTGAGTACGGGAGAAACTGCCTTCTCTGGAGACAGATTTCAGTGAAACAGCTCTATTAGCTGTGAACAAGGGTTATATATATATAAACCTTAGGGATTGGTTAAGAGTTTTTCAAGTGGATGCATATTATTGGCTGCGGCTGAGGTGCTGGAAATGCTTCATTTGCATGAAGAGGAATTCTAGGTGCTGGCTGGAAATATCCTTATTGGGAGATAATCTGTTAGCTGGCCACCAGGCTGTGTGACTGCCTCGAGGGTGGCAGAGGTAGGGGTCGTAAGGCTTACATGCTATGAGACACGCAGGCCCAGAGCAGGGAGGATACATTCCTACTCCTACCAGTCTCAGGACGAGATTTTGGGGGTTTTGACACACCTCACTCTTGCTCTGGGCAGCTCCCCCAGTCGCAGGCTCTCTGGCCCCACAGCTGGGGAGAGCAGAGCATTAGATGAACACTTTGAGAAAACTCACTGGTTTAGACACCAATCTGCTCCACAACTCCAAACTCGTAAATCCAGGACTCTCAGTCTCTTTAGGCTAATGAATCTCACTAACCAGTTGCAACACTATAGGCTTCACGTGACAAGGGTCAATTCTCCCCACTTTCCCTAGAACACTAGAAGTACAGAGTAATGTGTTCCCATCAGACCTCCAAATCACAGCTTAAAAACCTCAAGGTCACAGCTGGGAGGCCTGGGTTTTTATCCATACTCCTTTATATTTTAGTTCTTCAGTTTCACCCCTACTTATGAAACGAGCCCCTTGTAGGGCTCTGTTTCAATGTGAAAGCAGGACAGTGATCTAGAAGGTTCTCAAATCCCAGGCAGCATTAGCGCCATGACAACCTTGTTATTGAGGATTTGTCAAAAGAAGATGATCAAAGTCAAGGATGCCATGCTTGCTGGTGTTTGAAAACCAAAGAGCCAACGCTACAAAACACCTGCCTCCGATGGAGCCATACACTGCGAGCCATGCGCTGAGACCCCTGTAGGTCTGAGACCTCTGGAGTGACACCGGAATGAATGCACACATTGCTCGAGCTGTATACAGTGTGCAGTGGGACTGACGAGCCCGTCCTGAGACACAGGGAGCCACCAGACCTGAACTGAGTTTGTCCTCAGACTTTTCTCAAAGTGAAGAGGGAAGCATGTCCTCTTGGTTGTGAGAATGTACACAGACAATGTGCGACAAGAATCTACTGCTCCACTCACCATCAGCGGTAGCACAGACTCTTGAATCTAACTTCTTGGGTTTAAGTCTGGTACTTACTGGTTGTGTGGCTTTCAGACATCTTCTCTTTGAAATAGGGCAAACAGCTATTTGAAGGTGTTATGAAAGGTAAACAGGAAAAAGTTAGGTGAAGTGTCGAGCATATCGTGAGCGCACATCTAAGTCCATTTTGCTACTGTAATAAAAGTACCCGAGGGTAGGTCCCTTACAAAGTAAAGATACCTAGTCAACACTTTTGGAGGCTAAAAGTCCAAAGGATCAGACACTGGCTCTGTGCAGGTCTCTGGCTGGCCACATCATGGAAGATGACATCATGTCAGGGCATACACAAGGCAGACAGGACATGGTGAGACAAGTCAGAGAGCAAGGTCAGGTTGCTCTTTCATAACAACTTACTTTTGCAGGAACTAACTTAGGGGCCTATAAGAACCACATGAATACATAAGCAAGCCTTCATAGGTCCTACCACGTCAGCACTGCCACACGGGGAACAAAACTTCCCAAAATGAACTTTTAGAGGCTACATTCAAACTGTATCTCAGCCACAGCAGTGCTCAAAAGGTCAGCCATCATTTTTATGATTACCAGGTATTTCCCACATAGCTACTCTAATGGTGTCCTGATAGCTCTTTTAGATTTCCTGTTAATGTATACTAACTTCTGGCGAGCTGCCCACTAAGTCACTATGGTTCAAACAGAATGCCAAAGCCTGTAATATGAAGGTTACAGAGAAATTCACTATTGAATGAGCCTTGGCAGTGTGAGGGCAAATAGGAGGGCACTGGGCGTGAAATCCTGATCAGTGTGAAGCCACAGAGCATGCAAATGGAGTGAGGGGACTCCAAGCAGACAGCAATGCCGCAGAACAGAGGCTTCAACCACCAAAACGGAGGAGTTAGAACATGAGGCCTGTTCACTGTTTAGGTTTAACTTTTTTTACCCATTAAAACGGTATTCTACTAGAATAAAGGTGATGGTAATAACTAGACTTCAAAGTGGCCACGTTCTAACAGAATGGACAAGCGGCCCTTACCAGTATCCTGGCGATCTTCCCCTCTTCCTCTCTGTCTATACGTCTGGCAGAAAACAAGACGTACTCAGTGGTTTTTCATTGCCAGTGAATGTCAGCATCAACTGGGAAGTATAGTCTCCAGTCTCACACGCAGCCAGGACTGAGAGGAGTAGATCCATTTTGACCAACGGAGCCATCTTTTGATCATTTGGGACATTTACTAAAATGCCAGTGCGCAAGGTCTTTTGTTTGAAATAAATTAAACTGATGTTGCTAATATGTAACTTTGGGATTCAGGCAGTAAAGGGAAAGAACTTTCATCTGATTCAAAGTGGTAGAGATCTCTACTGATGCACTGAGAAAGGTCCTGGAGAGCGCCAGCAGACAGCTTTCTAAACCTGCTCTTACAGAGCTTGGACTCAATAGTTATACAGCATGGAGGGGCCTACAGAGATGCTCCGTGGTAACCCCGACCCTGCAAACAGTGCTGCTTAATTCAGTATGATGCTATGCGTATGGTCACAGTCCCATTTCAATTGGATCATACAATCAGTTCTGCTCTTTAGTCTAAAAGAAAAAGAGAGGGGCTGGCGAAATGGCTTAGCAGTTAAGAGCACTTGTTGCTCTTGCAGAGGACCTGGGTTTAGTTCCCAGCTCACAATCATCTGTAAGCCCAGTTCAAGGAGATCCAAACCCGTTTTTGTTCTCCATGGGTTCCAGATGTATGTGGTACACACACTCACAGAGACAAAATACTTATAAACATAAACATAAAATAAGTAAGTTTTAAAAAGACGGAGGGGGATGTCGAAGTGCAGCAGGGTGAGAAGTACTGCCTTGTGCTGGAGACCTGGAACTTGTTCAAGTGGACAAGAAACCAATAGAAATAGAAAATGAAAGTACTATGGGTTCAAGAAAACGCAGTAGGCAGTTACTTTGACGGCTGTGTCTTTTTGTTATCTAGGAGCTGTAAACAGTGACAGCGTTCCAAGAATCTTCCTTAAAAAATGCCAGCTATCCACAGCAGCTTCTTAAAGCTCCTTCAACATGGTGTCTAGGCTGGGGACTTGGGACTGAGCTTTCCTCTGTTGAAACAGCTGCTCACTTAGCTGTAGTATGACGTGCTTAGCTCTGACTATGAGGAGGTAGCTGCCTTTCATTTTCCATCACAGTATCCTGCTTGCTTCTTCTACAGCACTTTTCCTAGGTTTACTCTGAGCTCCAGGAGTGCAGAGGCTAGCCTTTAATCACTGTATATAGTACATACCCCAGTGCTGGGCTCAGAAAAAAAAAAAAAAAACAATAAAAAAAAAAAATCAAAAAAACACTTTACTGAGGAAATTTTGTACCTGAGAAACTAAGGCTCCAAAAGATTAAAGAACTCATTCAAGTTTTATAGTGTGGTCAGTGTTTAGCCTGTTTAACAGGTAGCAGCCCAAGTTTGTCCTCCTAGAATTTACAGTGCTGTTTTCTGATTTGTTGGAAGAAAGAAAAACAATCTCTCCTCCCAAGGACAATGGGCACAAGTGGAAGCAGAGGGGAGGCCTGAACAGGCTGAGAAAAAAAAAATGCACTGAAGGTATCAATCATCTCGCAGGTCCATGTTGCTTCCTCTGTGTGTTGCCAGTGCATGTGCTAAAGCCCTGGCTGGAGAATGTTGTCTTGAGGGCCCTGGACAGGTCTGAAAGACAACAGTTCCTGGGACCTGTCCACTGATGCAGAAAGCTCAAAGACAAAAAGAGAGCAACTCCCAATTCTTCCTCTAGTGAGGTATCCTGGGAATAGATAGAACTGAGGCCAACTCCCACCAGGTAGAAATTTAAATTCTAAGGGTAAAAAAATGTGCCTCAAAGTGATTTTGTAACATATCCCTAGAAGTAAAGAGAGAGGCAATACAGAGGATTCTGATAAACTCAGTTAACACCGTGGAGGCAGCAACACATTAGTCAGATAAAGAAGTACTGACAAGAGCAGCTGACATTTACTGAGCACTAGTTCTGCCCCACATCCTGTCCTAATTGCTCATAATCAATGACCTCACTTAATCTTTACAACCATCTATGAATCACGCACTATTAATGGCTCCAATTTATACAAACAGTTGTCACTACAGATCTACTGTCAGAGATTCACTCAGAAGGTCCAGCTCCATGGTTGTAGATGGTGGTCCCACCTCAGCTCACCCAGATAACAACAACCACCAGGCTAGGGAAAGCTTGCTGCCATCCATTCAGGCTTAGCTAACTACCCAGCATGCTACCGGGCACGATACAGGAGAAGATGGGTGAAGAGCCAAGCCCAGCAGAGGCTCAAACTCATTTAGTTGCAGCTGGATTCACAGGGCTGCACTCTTGTTATTAGCAGAACTTCGTGGGCCTCCTGCATGTGTTCTAGCAATAAGTAATTCCTCTACATCAAGCCATACTCTTAACGTCCCTCAGTTGCAAACAGAGAGCCTTCTAGCAGTGGACACACATGTCACCTTCAGTCACTCAGCCTGCTGGTTCGCCAGGAGTCCTGACTTTTTGGAGCAAAGCCCAAACCTTCCTGGTAGACTTCTGGGTGACATTAAGGTAACTTTAGGGCTGTCTAAAGATAAAGGCAACTGTCAACTTAATAGCTGTTTCAACGCTAATCATAAGGGAATCTGAAGGCATTTAAAAACATCAAATATTAGGCAGGCAATCTTCAGATTCAAACAGACCTTCCTAAAGCCCCGTCCACCCTGCCCTCTTCATAGACGATCTCAGAGCAATCCTCATCCTGACACTATGGTGATCCAATGCTGAGGAACAGCACCTCACCCGAGGGAAGTTCTATGTACGATGAAAAGAGAAGAACTGGGAACTCGAACGTTGCAAACTGAATGGAGCTGGCCATGGAGTGTAGTCTGAGGCTTAGCCACAAAATGTAGCTTAATTTAAAAACATCCATTGAAGCAAATGTAGTAACACACACGGACAATCTCAGCTCTTACAAGTGTGAGTCAGTATTATGTACTTGAGGTCAGCATGGGCTATACAAGGCCTTCCCACAAAGGAGGAAGGATGCATTCACTGAGCACTGACTATATTTACCGAGCCAAGCACAGTGCTAGCTGCTGGCACCCCAAAGATAAACAAACGTGGCACCTGCCTGCTTCTCATCATCTGTCCTGTAAGAAATGAAGACAGCAACCTCTGTCCTGAGGGTGTCTTGAGGACCAAGTGAGGCTGTACTCTACAGGTTCCGGTTACTCTGTGAACCCATCATGAGTAGGTGCATTGTCTGTGTCCCTTACCACGGCAGAACCCCTGTCAATTGTTTACCAAGGACACTACTGGTTTTGGTTTTCATCCAAATTTTATGTGACCAATGGCATCTTTCTGTGGGGGCAAGACTTTGCCAGCAGAAATGTCTGGACTAAAGGGAGAAAAGTGGGTCACAGTAACAACTTGATGGCAGGGAATGAGAATCAGGGAAGGGACTCATTTTCTCCTTTACCCAAGTTCTGTGTCAGTAGACTTCAGTAACGCCATCTGAAGAGGCAACAGTAATAGCTGTATGCTGTTAAACTCACACATGCCCCACCCCCATCTCTTTTAATCCACATCAGATTTTTGAGCTGAGCACTTTTTTCAAGGTCACAGAGTGAACAGCAAACTGGGATTCAGATGCCAATCTGACAGATGCCACTGTCTATTAGCTATCAAACAGTGTGGCCAATGTGTTATTTGTTGTTAATTAGCACACACAGAAAACAGTTGGCTTGGGCACAGCAATGTCTTTTGGCAGAAATCAGAAAGAGATGGAGAGAGAACTGAGTTTTCATCTTTAGCAACTGTTCAAGGTCAAATAACCAAGGAAACCGCAGTAATGCCTTCATCACCCATATAGTCTCCTATCAGAAAGCCTTTCTATAGCAGCAAAATAGAGCCTGGGAAAGGCACTGTGTAACTTGTCAAATGTCTCCTGGTGATGACAGGAAGAGCTCTCCTATAGAAGGTACAAGAAGAGTACATAGCATAGCCTTTCTCAAATAGCCAGAAATATGAACTCTAGTACACACATGGGATGGTGTGGGGATTAGGAGTATGTCCAAATGATCTAATTTTCCACCGCTGTAACTGTGATGCCCAGGTCTGCATATGGAGAATGGTGGGATGAAGACGGAATAAGCAAACAGCGGCAGGACAGGATATTAGCTACATTCCTTGTTTTTGTGACAAAATACTCGACTCAAAGGAACTTAGGGTAAGAAGGTTTTACTTTGGCTCCTAAGGTTTTACTTTGGCTCCCAAGTTAAGGAGAAGCAGTTCACTGTGGCAGGAAAGCATGGCAGTGGGAATGCAAGGCAGTGATGAACAGAGACGAATGTTGGCTCACCTGACTTCCTCATTTCCTTCTTTTCAATCATTCTGGGACCCCTGCCTCTTTGGGGGTGCAACCCACACTTAGGGTGGGCATTTCTTTCTCAGTTAAACCTCTCTAGGAATACCCTTACAGATATAAGAACAGAGCGTGTCTTCTAAGCGCTTCTAAATCAAGCCATGTTGACAAAGAAGTTTAATCATCATAGTCACAAAGCAACTACTAATTTGTCCAAGTCTGTGAGAAGGATTTCAGGTATCTCATGGGTGGGCTGGTCACAACTGTCATGACAGTTAAATCTAGCAAGGTTGTCTGAAGGGAACCCTCAGGTAAAACATACAATTCTGCAGGGATAAGGGACCGAGACGATGTAACTACTCCAGTTCCTTAAAGAACAGTAGTCTTTAAGATGCATGTGATAACTCTTAAGGAGTGTGCTAGGAACCTTCAATATGGCAAGGTGGTCATGCCAAGATGGGCAGCACCAGTGTCCAATGTCACAACTCAGAAAGACAGCAGGTTTTGTGGTGTGAGCCAAGCAGGGCAAAGAGGACCAAAGTCCCATAGACCTACATTTGCCCCCTTTGCCATTTAACGGCCAAGTCCATCGCCCTCCTGGTGCTTTGGTTTCTTCATCTATGAAATTAAAGTTAGGATTCCATGAGCTATCAGGATGATTGAGTGAAGGAGTGGAACTTCTTTTAGTTCTCGACTGTAATGAACTAGTAACATAATATACACCACCTCCTATCTATAAACTAGTAACAGAATGCACACCCACCATTCATCTATACACTAGCAATGGAAGGTACATAACTAAACTAGCGATGGAATGAGCACCCATCACTCATCCAAAAACCAGTAGCTTAATGTGCACTCACTCCTCATTTCATGTACTCTATTTGCCACTGACTATGTATTTGTCAAGAACCTCAGTTAACCCAGGAGTACTGAACTTTAACTCAATTTTTTTTTCTCCAAGCAGAGGTCACTGGGTTAAGTTAAGTTGTACATGTATTTTTAAAAACTCTTGGTGTACACTCTTTAGCTGAGGGACATCTAGATTGTTTCCAGGTTCTGGCTATTACAAATAAAGCTGCTATGAACATAGTTGAGCAAGTGTCCCTGTGGTATAGTGGGGCATCTTTTGGGTATATGCCCAGGAGTAGCATAGCCGGGTCTTGAGGTAGAACTACTTCTAATCTTCTGAGAAACTGCCAAATTGATTTCCAGAGTAGTTGTACAAGTTTGCGCTCCCACCAACAATGGAGGAGTGTGCACCTTGCTCTGTAACCTTGCCAGCATGTTAGTGCTTGAATTTTTGATCTTAGCCATTCTTACGCATGTAGGGTGGAATCTCAGAGTCATTTTGATTTGTGTTTCTCTGATGACTAAGGATACTGAACATTTCTTTAGGTGCTTCTCAGCCATTTGAGAATTCTTTGTTTAGCTCTGTATCCCAGTTTTTAATTGGGTTATTTGGATTGTGGTGTCTAACTTCTTGAGTTCTTTATATATTTTGGATACTAGCCCTCTGTCAGATGTAGGGTTAGTGAAGATCTTTTCACAATCTGTAGGCTGTCATTTTGTCCTAATGATGGTATAGACTTTGTAATTTCCACTCCTGTGTGATGTATTTCCCATTATGGCCTTGATCCTTCTTGAGACTTTAAAAGATTTTTTTTAAAGTGTAAAAATGCCAATCCCGAAAGTCCCTGCTTTACCAGTACACTGTAACAACATGACTGAAGATTTTACAAGCAATGTTTTATTTCCTATATTACTTTTCAAGCAAAGAAAATCCTCTACTGTCTTTGTAGTTCACAGGTTTTTCAGGGTAACAACTAATTCTATTTTCCCCAAAGGTCTTAAGATTATAAAGTCAAGCCCTACCTGACTTAGGTTGAAAGGGCAAACGAAACCAACACAAAACCAAATCAAAACCAACCAACCAACCAAACTAACAAGCAAAAAAACAACATTTCAGTCAGGTAGGCCACCATGGGACAAAAGAAACCCAGTAATTGTGAAGGACCACCCTGAATGACATGGCCCAAATTCATAAAGTACAGGAATCTCATCTGTGCTGGCTAATTTTATGTCGACTTTACAAGCTAGAGTCAGGAACTCCAGTTGTGAAAATGCCTCCATAAGATCAATGGGAGAAGGCCCAGCTCATCGTGGGTGAGGCCTCTCCCGGGCATCATGGTGATCCTGGTTTCTATAAGAAAGCAGGCTGATCAAGCCATGCGAATAAGCCTGTAAGCAGCAGCCTTCATGAGCTCTGCATCAGGCCCCCCCCCCCACCTCCAGGCCCCCGCCTCCAGGCTCCCCCCCTGCCCTCCTTTGATGATGAATTGTGATGTGCAATCATAAGCAAATCAAACTCTTTTGGTCATGGTGTTTCATCACAGCGATATAAATCTTAACTAAGACCCTGTCAGAGGTTCATGCTGGTTACGTCAGCTCATTTGCCCTCCAGCCCAGGAGGCTGGAGAAGAAAGCATGAGGCCCAGTAAGGAAAGACTTGAGTACACTTACAGTTGCATGTGAAATAGTCAGGATCCCATTCTTGACAGCACACTTCCTTCTTTGCCACACCTTCCGGATCCTAGGGAGCAAGTCAAACAGAGCTGGATATTGTACATGATTCACTTGGGGTGTGCAATCACGAGGCAGGAGGCAAAACAGTAATTATGAAAAGCTATCCCCAGATAAAGCCAGCTTCCTTCCCCAAACTATACAAAATAGAAAATCCTGGATGTTTGTTATTATGCTAGGTAGGAAGAAGGAAGTTCAGATAGGCAGGCATGTAGAGAGAAGCTCAAGGCAGAACTGTTTTTTGACCATGAAAATGGAAAGGAGAAACAGACTCTAGTAGCAGAAAAAATACATTTATTATTTGGGGCTTGTATACTTTCCGCTTGGGGGTACTAGAACCCTCCTAAATAGATCTTTTTGATTCTTCTGGGAAATTAAACCATGTTAAGACCATTTACAAGTAGACGTGACACACTTTGAAAAATTTGAGCAAGGGATTAAAAAAAGCCTGTTTTTAAAACACATTTTCACAAAGCCCCACATACAGGCATAAGGCTGGCCACTGATGGACTTGTGTGCACCTACCACCTTCACCTCCCAACACACACACACACACACACACACACACACACACACACACACACACACAGAGGGGGGAGAGGGAGAGGGGGAGAGAGAGAGAGAGAGAGAGCGAGCGAGAGCGCGCGCGCGCCATGGGACTGCACTGCTTAGGATCACAGGAGCCTGAACATCCTGGGCAAGGAAAGAAGTCAGGCCTTCCGTTGGCTTAGAAGCAATAGCACCAAGAGGCCACTGAAGGTTTTCTAGGCCTATATCCATATTCTGTCGTGCCTCCTCCCACTTCTTAAGTCAGTCTTGTAAGAATACTGCCACAAATCCAATTAAAAACTTTATTTGTGTGTATTTAACTACTACAAGGAGTTTGCTCCAAAGCACACTGCACAGAGGGAAGGGAAAACCTACACCATCAGATTACATGTAAACTGAACATACACACCAGATGCTAGTCTCCTCAGGAGGGAATAAGAACCATCAACTGAAAAACTCCTTAGTCACAGCCAAATGATAGAGTTTCTTGTACAAGGACCAGGGCTATGTCTGATAGAGGAAGTACCTGTCAATCACACCTGCAGCTTTCCTCAAGTGGTCCTGCATCTCGTCTCACCTGCACAGGGGCCCGTTAAGGTCCCAGGAGGCACCACTTGCCTAGCTACCACCACCTGCATCCCTCTCTACCAACAAACTGCTGACCTGGAGGGATCAGTTCCTAGGAGGTTCGTTCATTTTACTTAAAATTTCATTCATTAACCTTTCTTATTTACATATATTATGGAAACACAGTATAAAACAAGTTCTCATATTTTCTTACACAGTAAATAAAGCCAAGGAAATTAACAAAGGCTCTCAGCTTTTTGGCTGAGATGGCTAATGAAGTGCTTCCTGGTCACCAGAGGAAAGAGGAGACTCAAGACATCCCCTGCATAGGTAGGGGCAAATGCACCCGCCCTTTGTGAACACTTTTGACAGCTCTACCCTGCCCCTGAGACAGTGACCTCATACAAGTAAGAAAGGATCTGTGGGGCTTCAGTCTGTTCATCACTTGGCATTCTCCCAGCAAAGCTCTGTGGTTTTGCTCATGTATCTTAACCCTTAGAGACTCTCTTTATCTGAATCATGAAAGTATCTGAGATTACTTTAAGAAAATACACACAAACAATGGCTCCTCTAAGTGCCTTTGAGGCACAAAGTTTTAAAGTTATTTTAAAAAACTAAAATTGTTCTTTCATATTTTATAACAATTTTTAAGTAACAAGTATTGCAAAATTGGGTTAAAATTACTAATGCGATTTGTATGAAAATGAAAAGTAATCACACAAGTGCTTACTCTTCACAAGGGGTCTATCTTCATGGAGAAGGATTTCAGTATCTTTCTCTTCCCTAGAAGCCATCAAAAGCAACTCTGGATTATTAGTACTCATCTCTCATGCAAGAGTATAAAGCACTGATGTGCCTTCTTTGTTTCCAACTCTAAGAGGACTCTCCTTGGCTCCCTTCCTTACCAGCTTTCTGGTACAACCTGAACGCAGGGCCTTGGCCACACTGCACTGAACCATCTCCTTTATCTTTCTTCATTTCCTGCCAAAGCTGCATGACAGTAAGGGCGTATTCCCTTAGCTTTTACCTTCTAGCATCTAGGTGTCTGCTTCGGATGCTACAATGTTTGCTGTGTGTGTGAAATGAATGTTTGAAGGGGAAACAGATGGAAAGAAAGGAGTCAGGACAAGCTTGTGCCAGTTTATGTCTTGGATGGTGTCCAGAGTGGTCAAAGGCAGTATGGCCCTTTTTGAAAGACAAAGGCGAGATGCCTGATGCTGAGTCAGAGCACCCAGGATAAAGTCTGGGCTCTCTCTCACTGTCGGTGTGGTCCTGTGGGGTGTCACAGATGAGGAAGAGGTGTAGCCACACGGAGCTCACAGAGAAGACTCAGGGTTCAACTACACAAGCCTCATGAAAAAGACTTCACCCTTGAGCAGAAGCAGCTGAGATGACAAGAGGTGTATTATTTTTAGTTAGAAAAAGAAGGGTATGAGACAGATTGCTTGTGACAGAGACAATGTCACAGGTTACCACCAAGGTTGGGGTTTGGGCAGCCAGGTGCCATCTCAAGGAGAGAATACGACAATGATAAAGCAGAGCTGAGTTTCTCCCTTCTCAGCTTTTTAAAAGTGCAAGTCACAAGCCAGAGGTGTTACCTGCATGCAGAACAACCGTTCTTGTAAGGACAGCAGGTTAGGTCAACTATTTGAGCAGAACCAGCTCAGAAAGCTTTTAAGTATGTTTTCTCAACAAGAGCCTGGAGAGCACTCATGGGCAATCTCGCCCCACAGTGGGCTAGCCAGACCTGGACACATACCCATCACTCTTCTTCAGCAGGAAGCCCTTCTTTTCACTGCCGTACTCCTTGTTGCCCTGGAGCTGATGCATGCTGTATCCACCTTGCCGGCTCTGAGAGTCCTGAAAAACAGAAACACAGACTAGCAAATGCTGGAGACCGCTCTGTTCTGCCACTGAGCCTTTGCCTGCTGGTCTGTGCCTAGGAGAATTATGGACTTTGGGAGCTGTCAAGGCCTACCTTTTATTTTAGCAGAGGAAGTAGGACATGCCATTTTGCCAGACTCACAAAGCAGAGCCTAGGGTCCAGGTCTAGTTTAGTACTGATTCAAACACAAAAGAAACAGTGCTATGACTCAGCCCCAGCTTCCACGCACAGAAGAAAGCAACAGCAAGGGCTAAATGAGAACAATGCAGAGTGTGCAAGCTAATGGTATTCTTCCCTCCACTGTACCTGTTCTCCCTACACGTAAGTGCTCGAGTCCTCTAAATAAAGGGCGTCTTCATTAAAAAGATTTTGGAGCAGGGTACTGACAATTAGCATACAATTCTTGTAACTAACTATACACTGAGCAGTTATAATTAAACTCCTTTAATTCTGAAACTTTCTGATTATCGAAGCATACAAATAAACTCTGGATTTGAGAGCAGCTTAGATCTCTTGAGTTATCCAGTTGGTAAACTATGCAAACATTACAGAAAAGGAATAACCTGTCTACGGCATCCTGCAAAGCAGACCCATGCCAACACTTTTAGTCTGAAATCAGTATTCTACAGCACGATGAGTCTATGATGTGACAAAGCATGCACACTTCTGATATTGAAGCAAGCCTGGTTTCACTTTGGCACTCCACTGGTACCTAATCATGGACTATATGGACAGGAAGACAAGAAACAATGAACATACTATGAAAATCCAAGAAGTAAAATACAAACAAAACAAAAACAAAAATAAAGTTGAGCTGTGGCATGGGAACAAAGGTCTCTAGGCACACAGTAGGAGAACACATTCTCACAAAATGTATTAACTTACTCTTCTAGACTTCGATCAGGAAGGGCAAAGCAACACAGAAAAAAAGGCAGAACATTTGAAAATAGTTAATTGTGTTAAAAAGTTTATCAGTCATAACATAAGCAGTTTGTAAAATATACATAGAAAAGATTATTGTAAAGATATACCAGTAAACACATCTGTGATCATAATAGACTTTGGGTGGTAAAACAATAAAATATTTCTATATCAATCAAGTTTTATATATTTTCGTTCATGTGTGGTGAGAAGATAAACAGTCAATGAAGATGATGAGGTGCACATTTCTCAGAGAGATAGTAACAACATTCAAAATGTGGGAGCAGAGAGAACCAACATTTCAGTGAAACCAAAATAAATTGAATCCTCAGAAAATCAGAGCCACATATTGTGATGTCCTCTGTATTCTTGTTTCCCAATTGAAGTGTGTGTGTATGTGTGTGTGTACGTATATGTAGGTTAGAGACCACTGTCAGGTGTCTTCCTCAATTACTCTCTATTGTATTTTTTGAACAGAATCTGTCATTAACCTGGAACCCATCACCAATGGGCTAGATTAGCTGGCCAGCAATCTCTAGGGATTTTCCTGCCTCTACATGTGCAGAGGTGAGATTATGGGTACACTTGGTTTTTTTATGTGGGAGCTGGGGTTCAAATTCACATTCTTATGATTATGCAACAAGCACTTTACTACTCTCGCCAAAAAGACCATCTCTCCAGTCCCTAAAGAGAGGGCAGTGCTATGTCAGTTACAAGAAGTAACTGAACTTTGATGGTACAGAAGGAAAGCGCTCCCTTAGCCTCTGGATACTTATCCGTGGCTTGTGTCTGGCCCATGGTGAAGGCCAGGAGCTGCTCTTGACTTTCAACAGTGTTTTAGCTCAGCAGTGTGGACTTGGAGGAACTGCCAGGATCATACAGCTCTGCAAAGCTATTCTACAGTTATGTAAACGCTGTGCTAAAAAACATGCCCAAGCAGCTCATCTCCTAGGGCCAGGAGAGACCTGAGATCCCAAGTATAAGACTTTGTAGAGGATGCTCACGCCCTGATCACTCGCTTTCCTTCTCTGCCAGCAGGGTTCACTGGTAGTCTGAGCCCAGTGAGAGGGGCTGCAAGTGACATTCTTTGTCTGTCTGTCTTCCTTTCTTTTGTTTTCTCTATATGAGTGTGTTACCTGCGTATACATCTATGTACCATGTGCATGCCTGGAACATTCAGAGTTTAGAAGAGGGAATCAGATCCCCTGCAATTAGAGTTATGGGTGGCTGTGAGCCACCATGTGGCTCACATGTGGGAATTGAACCTGGGACCTCTGTCAGAGAAGCAAGTTCTCTCAGCTGCTGGCTCATCTCTCCATCCCTATTAGTTACTTCTTCCTTAATGTAAGAAAGTTTGTTCTCAACAGGCCAGCTTCCTTTCATAAAATCGAACAAATCAGATTATCTGGGGTAGAGATGTGGGGTAGAATGAGATCTTGAGATTTCTTGCAAAATTTCTTAATGTTTACTTTTTAATGTTTCTTTTTACATTCTTGTATGTACTCATTTATGTATATATGTATGTATATAAGTACGTACGTACGTACGTATGTATTTGAGTGTGAGAGTGTGTGAGGGAGTGCCAGGAGGAGGGTAACTTCCAGGAATCAGTCTGGTGGCAAGCACCTTTACAGGTGAGCCATTCTGCCAGCTTCTACAGTTTACTTTGAAACACAACCATGGTCTTGGTCAGCACAGTATGGTGGCTCACTAAATCCTTCCAGATCTGTATTTTCTGACTTTCTGTATAAATCCAGAAATTAGCTAATTAATGACTTTCTTGGGTTAATAAAAGTATATAAATTAGTTTTACTGCATTGAGAAATAATGGCCATTCAGCTTGCTTAGCAAAAGTTTTTTTTTTTGGTTTTCTGAGACAGGGTTTCTTTGTAGCCCTGGCTATCCTAGAACTTGCTCTGTAGCTCAAGCTGGCCTCAAACTCAAGATCTACCTGCTTCTGTCTCCCAAGCACCGGGATTAAAGGTGTGTGCCACCATCACCACCTGGTGCTTAGTAACAATATCAATAAATGAAAAGATGAATTTAGTTTTGAAAAAGTACTGGAAAATTATCAGCACTACTTATAATTTAACACATACAACTAAAGAATGAAATAGGTCTTGAGTTCTTTGATAGCATGAGAGAAATCAACAACACATTCAGGAAAGAAAAATGCAAATCCCAAAAATATGCAACACTGAAAATAAACAATGAACTTGAAACCTTTGGCAATTTTATGCTAAGAGCTGGGCAATGTATCTACCTCACTGAATCTACCTCACTGATTTCCAATTTGACCTCCTGCACCCTAGTAGAGCTAGAGAAATCACTTTCATTGAAGCCATACTGACATGTGATAGGCACTATTAATCTGTAAAACCTCATTCCTTTGAACTGAATGCAATTCCTATTCACCAATTTAATGGGTTTGTGAATGTTTTTGGTATTCAACTGAAAACCAATCTTCTAACCACTGAGCTTCAAAATTACAATAGCAGGTGTGTCTGGTGAGTGACTGAAGTCTGGGTAGTGTTTGGCACACTGCAGAGAGGGGGCAGCAACATGCTGAATGTGCCAACTTGCACCCACACCGTGAACGGCCCATTGGTTTTCAGATACTTCTGTGTTCCAAACATACAGTGTATAGAATCACTGTTAGAAAGAGAAGAGTTACAGCCATAGAAATATCTGAGCAGCAAGTAGTTCTTTCAGGAAGTTAGGCTATTACATAAGGTGAAGATAAGTCATTTCACTGCACATTTAGAAAAAAACCCAATAATTTGACTTGATGAAGGAAAGAATGATCTTTCCAAATATCCAGGGATCCTGTTCATAGCTATAATTCTTTAACAGGTGCTAGTGTTTTGGTTTTTTTTTCTTTTGCATTTATTTATTTGGGTGTGCCTCTATGTGCTGACGTCAGAGGACAACTTGCAGAAGTTGGTTCTCTCCATCATAGGATTCCAGGAATCAAGCTGAGGTCATCAGTCTTGGTGGCATCTTGTTAGGTCACCTATTTGGCCCCCTAACATTCTTTTTTTTTTTTGGTTTTTCGAGACAGGGTTTCTCTGTGTAGCCCTGGCTGTCCTGGAACTCACTCTGTAGACCAGGCTGGCCTCGAACTCAGGAATCTGCCTGCCTCTGCCTCCCAAGTGCTGGGATTAAAGGCATGCACCACCACTGCCCGGCCCCCCTAACATTCTTGAACTTTCTTTTTAATTGTCCACTTGACACAATCTAGAACCACCTGGGAAGGGAGTATCCAGGAGAGTCTGGCGAGGTCAGGTTGGCCTCTGGAAGGGCTCATCTTTATTGGATTAAGTGAGATGAGAAGACCCGCCCACCCTGGATGCCCCATGCCCTACACAGGGGATCCTGGATAGTACAGAGTAGGGAAAGTGAGCTGAGCACTGGAATGTACTCATTAACTGACTGCTTTCTGCTCTTGATTGCTTCTTATGCTGCTTTTGATGGAGTGTTTTATCATAGCACCAGGAAGCAAAACCAAGGTGGTTTCCTTTAATTGAGCCATGTTAGAAACTGGCAAAGGTTAAGGAGGTTTAGATGATTTGCTGGGTGCTTTTAATTTCTCACAAAATATTTTCAATTACTTTGCACTCTTCTCAAATATTAAGAGGACGACGAGAACTCTCTGGTAAATATTGTCCTTCACATTTACTTGGTAGATAGTCTCTATTACCTCAAAGTCACTAAAAATAATTACTTGCTAAGTTATTTTGCAACAAGAGGTGATAGCATTAGAAAGGGATGGGTGGGCGTGCTGGGAAAGGCCAATTTTAGCTGTAAAATCCTTAGGAGGAGTGACAACTAAAACCCATGAATCAACCTCAGGCAGAGTTAAATATCAATCGCATCACGCTCACTCCGCCTCCTAGATACTCCTTTTGTTATGACACTTTGCTTCTTAACCAACCTGAGCAGAATACATCAATACCTATACAAAGCAAGCCAGTAAAGCCACCACAGCTTTCTTTAGACAAATGTCTACCCTTTTCCCTTTCCACTTGGGCCTTTCTATTGCACGTACACTTAGAAATCACCCAAGACTATGTCTCTTCGGGTTTGTATGTCAGCAGAGAGTATCCGTGCTTCAGCTTCTAATAAAAAATGTTTCCTGGGATAGTCTCAGGCCCGAGCACAGGCTCAGTCATGGCCTGAGGCTGTATGGAGCCGTTGCCTCGGTGCACAGATGTTCCTAGGAATCAGGCCTGCTCTGCTAGGAGACAGGAGAGCGGGAGAATATCTACCATTGAAGAACAATGGAGTTTTCTCAATTTGCCAAACTCCCAAACATTGTAAGAATTGGAGAAGAAAAAGAAGAAAAATTATTTTTAAATGTATACACATAGCTGTAGAAAAAAAGTACAAAAATTATTTTTAAATATGTACATATAGAGTGATAGCCTTAGTAAAGGAAACCTTTAAAGACTACAGTAAAAGGCTGGCATTACTGGTGCAGGTTTCCAGTGTGTTTTGGGGGTGGTGATGGAGGGAGGGTGCTTTACCTTTGTTCTGGCTACATGAATGCCATTCAGAAATTTCAGGAATTTAAAAAACAGTGAATGTCACTGTTGGGAGCTATCATCAGGAACTGACAAAACGAATGCATCTTTTATACAACCATTAAACACTGCATTTAAATACTGCACAAACAGGCACATTTGACTTTCTTCCACGTAACAAATGCACTATACCCTCCTTGATGAAGGGACCTACACTTAGCACCCAGACTACAGCCAGACGTACAGCAGGTATCAATGCCTGGACAAAAGACATTTGTAACTAAGGGTCAGAGCTGCATTAACCTAAATCTACCACTCATTCTATACTGTCAACATTCAGGGACCATTTCAACTGAATTTTCTTGATTCTGGGACAAATATCTAAAGGACTGTATCAAAATATTTCCTTAAATCTCTGGTAAAATGTAAGACCATTTCTGGCTTTCCGGAATGATAAGTATGGTCTGAAGAAGAGAATCATGAGGTGTACTGCCTGCTTCAAAGGTTATCAGTAAGGAAAATCTAAGGCTACAAAGTGGTAGAATCCAGGGTACCATTTATTGATGAGGAGGTGAAAGAACAGAGTTTCTTATTTTTGAGACAGGTTCTCACTATGTAGACCATGCTGGCTCTGTAGTCAGAGAGCTCTGCCTGCCTCTGCCTCAGCAGTAACTGCCACCTTGCTGGGTGGGAACAATTTCTAGGCTGGGGATCACTGTAGATACATGCTTCTATCTTTTACCTCACCTGTTCCCACACCCACCCCAGTAGGAAGCTATCAATGTGCCTGTTTCACAGATGGAGAAACGCAAAGGGAATCACAAGCAGCCTCACTTACACTGTTAGCCCTGCTGGGAACATATAAACCACCTACTTCTTTCGGATCAAGCTGCAGAGAAGATTTTATTAGGTCCCGGAGTGCAGTTAGCTGTTTCTTTTCTTCATCTTGGGTTTGCTTTATCTATGAAAGAAAAAGTCACACCTGTTATTTATCATTCGTTTAAAAAACAAAGCTTAATTATCTGAATATACCACTCATGAAACAATTCAATTTCATAGTTGTATAAATCTTCTCATTAAAGTACTCATACTGCCGGGTAGAGCCTAATCTTGAGAAAATACCTAGAGTTTAGAACTAGCAAGTTATGTACCTGGCTTTCTTATTAAACAATACATGGTGACGCAATAAGCTCTCAATCTCTCTATTTAATGAGGTTAGACTATAATGCTTGCAACATTTATTTCTAGCTTTTGAAAGGTTGGGCAGAAAGAGTACCATGGTAAAATTAAACGGGTCAGAAGACAATCATATGAATGACTGCGACACCGATTGCTGAAGCATGCCTCAAAGTTTCCACAGAACCACATGAGGACCAGGACTTCTGCTGCTTATTTTTAATCACTTGGGATTTAACTGTCAGTGATCCCTGTTCACTAACTGAAAGAAAGTTAGGCAAAGCACACAGGAATGTTTCTTAAACAGTTACAGTAAGAATCAGGCTGATAATGAATAATCTGAAATGTGTTTAAGTTGTACTGTGTTGTATTTTCTTGCAATTTGCAATATTTACACACATATAAACACACACATACACATACACACATGCATACACACACACACACATATATCTCAAGGGTGGGGCAAAAGTGTAAATATGCAATTGACTTGTTCCATATATCCTCGAACAGACAGGCTAAACACAGTGTATTACTACATATAGTTTCTGGCATATATGTGCACAATTATTTTTGATTGCGATGTGGCCATGTATGGAATTCTTTCTATGCTGTCATGCCAGTTGGTCTTCAGGGTTTCAGATTTTAGAGCGCTTCTCATCAGAGATGCCTAATCTGTTACTTGTAACTCTAAAACTTTTTCTAAAATTAGGTGCTCAGATTCCTAATATATTTTCATTTAACGTTCATCAGCCAAGTTATTTCCTGGTAACAACTGTTCCATCTCTAAGAATACATTGCCCTCCCCTTCTGAAGTTTACTTTTTCATTTATTTGCTCCTCCACTCTCCATAGCCTCCCAAGGTTCGCTGCTAAGATGAAGGCCTGTCTGCCAGGTTTACACTGACCTATCACTGATCTCTTCTGCGTAGTACCCTTTCTGATTCAAATGGACTGATGCTTCTTACAAGTTAAATGCACATGCTGAAAGTAGGCACTTACATTATATAAGTCAGCAGCCAGCTTTTCAATGTATTGTTTTAGTTTATCAGCCGTTTTCAAGCCATCCTGAAAGAAACTACAACGGAAGACAACAGTGACTCGCTAGCAGTAAAAAGAAGGAATAGAATTATGTGCAAACCCGAGGATTCTTCCCACCTCTGTCTCCCCACACCTTCTCCAAGTAGTTTCCATATAATAGACATGAAGTCAAGTTCAGCACTTGTATAGAGATGTGTCAACAAGCAAATTTATGGCTACTATTTGAAATCTACTAGGAGAGATCACAGTCGGCACAAATAACACTTGCAATCCTCACTGATATCATGTGTGTTAATATCCTCACATAGATCACGTCCTTGTGGCCGAGCCATGTTTGAAGCAGAGAGAGGAAGACAAGCTAGCCCTGGCATACAGAAGTCCAACTGCATACTAGAGGTCAGGTAGGAGGCGAGGTGTGCTGACACACAGGGCTTTAGTGCTGCAGAGGGTCTGGAAAGCTGCATGCTACACTGCATGAGTGACAAGGCTGTATGACTTCCCAATGATAACAAGAGCTGACAACTGAAGAACCTTTACTCCAAGCTGAGCACCGGCCCACAGGTTGTTCTGTTGGCTTGATTCTCATGGGTCAAGCACTTCAGCCTCCTCTCCATCCTGTAGAGAATGCACAGCAAGGCTTTAGACCTTACTAGGTCCACACGGTGGTGGTAGGATTCAGATCCAGGATTGCCTGATACCAAGCCCATTCTCAAAGCTAGCAAGGAAGTGAGTTCTTATCTTGGGCAAGTGAAGCTAGTTCTTCTCTTGTGGGGGGCATTCCTTAGGGCCCTCCCCTGTGGTTTAGTTTACAGAAACCAGGGTATAGGTATTTGGAACTCCTGTGCTCTGCTGCCCCTTTCTCTAAATCATATCCTACCCCATGGGATTATTTCCCCACAGACTTGTGGTCTGCCTTGTGGTCTCCCCAAAAGTGAACAGGACCACCTCCCTGCCATGCCACGGTGGTCTTAGTGCAATTTAGATGCACTAAGGAGAGGAATTTTAGAGTCTACTTTGGGATCCACACAAAATCTGGTTTCCAAGACTCTACACCAGGCCCCAAATTCCTGAATCCTAGGTATTGGGCTGATACTTTCTTACACCCTACAATATTTAACACTCTGGAAAGTACCATCTTATTTAACTACAAAGACATTTCAACAATTTCAAGCAGAGCTACACTAGAGAGTGCTATATTAGACCCACTGCTGAAGATTTTTAAAATACAGATGCTGTGCCCCATCTTAGGCTCATCAAATCAAAATTTCTGGTATGCCATCTAAGGTGCGCACCCTGAAGCTAAAGTGCACACTGCAGCAGTGGCTCTACCACCTCCTAGTTCCAAGCCTGCGTGGGCACTGTAGTAGTAGGTAGGGAGGCTGACTGTGGCTCGTGGTTGTTGCAGGTTCAAGTCCACCTATGTGGGTAAGACACAGCAGAGAAAAACACAGGACAGGATGTGGAGAAGGGGTACAGGGGCTCTTCACACAGTCCGTAGTCAGTGACACCCACTTTCAGGGTAGATCTTCTTCCCATAGTTAGCTCTCTCTGGAAAGTCCCTCAAGACACAGTTGGCGTGGGCCAGGAGTGTGGTGGGGACTGCTAATTACTGGGTGATTCTAAATCTGGTAAAACTGATAATGGAGGTTAAGCATTCCAGATACTTTTTGTTGTGAAATTCAATTTTAAGCTGTGATACTCTATTTTTTTTTAATGTATATGAGTGCTCTATCTACATATACACCTGCATGCCAGAAGAAGGCATAAGATCCCAGTGCAGATGGTTGTGAGCCACCATGTGGTTGCTGGGAATTGAATCCCGAAGAACACACAGTGCTCATAAAGCTGAGCCATCTGCCCAGCCCTGTGATTTTTATTCTAGTTTCAGTGCTGCACAACCTTCATCTGATTCCAGAACATGCCCATCATCCCAGGAAGAATCTACTCACTTGTCCCTTCCCACCAATCATAATCTGATATCTCTATGGATCACCTTTCCTAGAGAGTTCACAATACACATACATGTAATCTGCTATGTGGTGTTCTGTATCTGGCATAATGTTTTATATGTTCATTTATGTTGAAGTATGTATCAATATTTCATTCTTTTACATGGCTAAATACTATTCTACTGTATGGATATCCCCCACCCCCATTTGTTTAACTTGATAGGTATACATGTTTCCAAGTACTGTAAATAAGAGTTATATAATATTCATGCATCTACTTTCGTTTAAATACCTGTGTTTTGGCTCTTCTGGGTATTTATCTTAAAACTTTTACGAACAATTGTACTACCTCACATTCCTAACAGTGATACATGGGTTTCCTGTTTTTCATAGCCTCTTCAAAACTTGCTTCTATTTTTGTTACTTTAATTATAGCTTGCCCAGGGGATATGAAATGGTCAATTCTGATTTTTATTTGTGCTTCCCTAATGATTAATGATGCTGAATATTTTATCATGTGATATTTTCCAATTATATATCTCCTTCAGAAAAATGGCTACTCAAACTCTTTGCCCAGTCAAAATAATCAGAGTATCCTTTTGTGGTTGTATTCTTTGTATTTCGGTATTCTCAATCTTTATTAGGTCAGTGACTTACAGATGCTTTATCCCACTCAGTGGGTGGGCTTCCTGTTTTCCTACCAATATCTTTTCATAAACAGAGCTTTGAATTTTGATGTCTGACTAATTTCCCTTGGATTCTGTGGTTGATGTGCAGTACTAACAATGTTTAAGCATCTACTAAACAAATGACCCTATGGACAAGTTACTGATCATTCTGAATTAAAGTGTCCTGACTGTGTGATTAAAAGGGAAATCACATGTGAAAACCGGTGAGTCCGGTTACATCCTGGGCTGTATGTAAGTTCCTGGGAGCTGTTACTTGTTAGCATAGTCTGTTATGATGAAAGGGAGTACTGCTTGTAAATGCTCTTGCCGCTGCAGATCACAATAAATCCCGTAGTAAAAGGAGTGGGTGGTTTGTTTTGAAAGTAGGATGTTATTGGCAATGTTCATGGTGAGTGAGCAGCATTGTGGGTGAGCTGGAACAGGTAGGGACAGTTTGTTTCTACTCTCTTTCCAACGTAAACACTAGATCCATACTGAGGTGCTGTGATTCCCCAAAGTATTATGTAGCAGACTCCTGGTAAGTGCTGGCTGGATCTACTGAAAATCATCTGGGAAGTGGAGTTGAGATATCAGAAGAAATCATTAAAATGAAGATGTGAGTAGACAATGCTTTACAGGGCAACACTATGCATATTAAGTAGGGGTTGGGAGGGACTGACTGTGATAGCAGGAAGAATCTCCGGAAGAAAACCTCCCTAGCTTCTTGATGCTGTGTTCCAACAATAGGGCAACTTAGAGACAAAGCCTAGAATCGGTCAACCTGGCCATCTGATGGCTCAAACCTCACCTCCTAAGGAGCTGGTCCTGTGGTTCTGTCTTTCTGCCAATCTCTCTGTGCTTTAGCGAAAGCCTCTGTTACCAGATCCCAAAGCCCACCTGCCCTCCAAGGCCTATCCCAAGTCCCACCACCACCTTCTTTCAGATATAGCTACTGCCCTCCTTAGCTTTTGCAGGAGTCTCTCCTTTTCTTGGTGCCCAGGGGTAAAGGTCATAGAATGCCTGATGATTATCAGGGACCTGACTGCAAGTACCAGACAACTTCAGAACCTAGCAAAGCACTAGCCTTTGATGGGAGGCCAGTGAATGGTTATGGGTACGAACGCAGAAAAAGAACAAAGCAATAAGGAGTGTCAGGCTGCATCTACTTTAAATAATGCTGCTCTCATTGTACTCACAGAAGCTAACGGACACATAGTTTGCAAAGCACTTTATGGTTTGGGAAACCATGCTTGTAGATCTCAAGACTCTTCTATCCAGACTTAGGAATTAAGAACGATTTCTAAAATCAGGTAAAGATATGCTGTCTAGTGCTGCAATTCAGAAGATTCAGAGATTCATTTCTTTTGGTAAAAGTTTGTAGATTAAATGTTTCTAAAATAAACCCTGAAGCTGATCCAAGACAAAAATACCACCTTAAATTAAAACCAGGAATCATTGCAGCTTACTTTAAAGTTTGCAACTGACCACTATACCATCATAAAGGCAAACTTAGCTCAGGTCCTCAGGTCAGAGCTTCCGTAGACATTTCACCTTGTAAACATGGATATATTGAATATATATTGAAATATATTCTTTCCATTTACAAAGCACATTTATATAAGGTAGAATTTACATTGATAACAGGTAACAACTTGATATAAAGATTAATTTTGTAAAGAGAAACACCCTAACCATGACATACATAAACGATTCCCAATCCCACAACTGCCCCGTTGGTAAATACTTCAGAATGCCTTATTTATTTTACGCTCATGTCCTCATAAAGATCTGGAGGTGTTGGTTACAAGCTCTAACCCCAAATAACAGATAACACTGGTATTCAGTGAGGGCCAATTGCCCAGCAGGGATTTGAACGTGTCCATTAAACAACTCAAACTCTGTGATTTTTTTTTTTTTAAATGCGTCATTTGCACACAAAGGTCCTCCTAGACCTGGTGTTATTGAACAGATAAGAGAGATCAAAAGGAATCATACATTTATTGCTTTGAGAGTATTAATATCTAGTTCAAATGATCTTTATTTCCTCCAGGTTATGAGAGTTGGTCGGGAGCTCTGGGAGGGACCTTGCATTCTCTCCACTGTATATCTACCAGCTAATAGATGCTAACAGTGATGGCACATTCTCACATACAGGCTCCAGCTGAGCACTCATCTCAGTTAGCCCAGTAGATAAAGAAGGTGAAGAACCAGACACTGTCATGGACTCATGAACAGAACAAAATCAAACGCATTCAAGGTGCTGTAGTGCAGAGCAATGTTTGTCTCAGGACAGAACACTTTCACAGAAATCTTTGTATAGAGCTAAGCATCTGAAATGCTCCAAGAATTAAAGTTTAGACAATGAACCCCCACCAAGAAACTGTGGGTGGGAATACATGGTAAAAGTAACAGGGAAAACAACCCGAAATGCGTATGGGGAGAGGCCAGTGTTAACAGAATGGCCTTGGGGACAAGGGCTTATGCACAAGCTGTGGAGGAAGACATCGCTTCAGACTAATCAAAGAGTTGTCTATTGTGAGCTGCTGATTTAGACAAAATGCTGGTGACAGAAGACAATACTACTCTTTCTCATCTATTTAGCTGTTACTATTGACAGTCACTCAATGAAAGAGAATCAAGAGAAGACCAGTGAAACCAAGGGGCCCATCGAGGGCTGATAACAACCACTGATAAGTAATGTAACACTTACTTGCACTGTGCATGATAATACTTTATAAGGTTCTGCAGCAGGTCCACACCCTTTTTGGTCTTGATTTCATTAACTTTAATGAGATACTGTGGAAAGAAAGCAGAATTTCATGTTGGCAACTCCAGATGGGGCTGGCAAGCTCGTGTGGAGGGACAGCACTGCTAAACCTGCCCAGGTAGGTGAGCGTTGTCTGGGGAAGGCTGTTGGGGCACAGTCAGTGTGCACAAATGCAATTAGTTTTCCTTTACAAGACAAGCAAGAATGAAACACAGCAAACACACTCCATGTCACGCCTGCTTTCCCTGGGTGCCGTGGATCTCAAACTTATTCACATAGTCCTGAGAAACAGACTGTTCTCTGCAGAAGACAGGTGGGAGAGCAGTCCCTTCAAGAATGTTCCATGAGATACTGGAACTTTAAACAAGGAGAGGAATCAGAGGGAGAAATCTCTATGTAAAAAGAAGCAGGTGAGAAAAAAGAATAAAAATGAGGTAGTGCAGGTAGCCACAGTACTGGCTTTGGTTTTATCACGGGCCAAACTCTTCCACGGACACTGTGCTTGTAGCTCGCTTGTTGTAATGTTAAGTAGGAGTTCATACATGGAAAAGGTCAAGGAGCCATAGGTTTATGAGGAAGAAAAAGAAATACAAAAGAAAAAAAAAGAGAAAAAAGCAGTGGCAGCTGGGGCGGGGGGAACTCAGGAGAGAAACTTAAATTATACTCTCCACTAGGGTTTTATAAGCCGGAAGGTATCTCTACCGCTCAAGTTGCCTTACAGTGAGTGCTCAAGTCAATGGGCTACAGGTTTTGGGATTTCAGTTTGAGAACCACAGCTATAAGTTAAAGGCAGCATGCTTTTTCTGCATTTTTCCATGAGCTCAGACTTCCTTATTGGACAGCTTCATCTAAACTCACTCAAGCTGGATCCATGCTTTAAACAACCACATGCTCCGAAGCAGTACTACTCACCCGTGTTACCTCCCCCCAGGACTCCCCCCGTCACTCACAAGCAACATTAAGGTTCTCACCAACGGATCCTGGTTTGGCTTAAAGAGGCCCATAGGACCAAGGGCTCAAAATATGAGACAACAGTGCAATGTCGGATCCCAAAGGGCTTGGAGAGAAAGGGAGATTAGAAGCCTTAGGAAACAGCCCTCCTCCAAGCCTAGCCTGCCTAGGAGCAGAAGAGGTCCAGTCTGGGAAGGTCTGTTCTTACTTCACACATCTGGAGCTGAAAAAGCCGTCGTTCCTTTTCCATTTCTTCTGCAATCTCAGCGCCTGTTATCTCTGTTCGGATCATCCCGTGCTGTTTTGCGTGCTCTCTTTTCTCCTTCTCAATTTTTGTACTGCAACAAAAGCATATGCCATGTTAAAAGAAAGGTAATCCTCAACACCCAAGTGTGAGCCCGAGCGCAAACCTGATTCTGGATGAAGACGTACTAATGGGTCCCCCAAAATGTGTCATATGTACCATGGATGGAGTGGGTGGGGTAGGCTGCGATTATGGGGCAGTTGTGTATGTGTGTGCAGAGAGTAAACGGGAGCTCTTATTATCCCCCCACTCAAAAACACCGATTTTGAGCTGGGGGGTTGTAGCCCGGGGTAGAGTAGAAGACCTTGGCTTCAAGCCTCGTAAAGCAAAGCAGTTTTTAAGATGAACCCCATTGGTGTCTCTCCCTTAATCAAACCACGGACAGTTTAACTACTAGTTATGAGGCATCATTTCTGAGATGACAGAATCAGATCATTAGTAGAAACGTGAGTTCAAAGGGAACAAACATATCGTGTGTGAACTGCATCTAGGGAGCTTCTTACACTTCCACTCAGAGCTCACACAGTGCTTCTTATATTTTGGCTGGCAGGAGTAAATTTGATCAGTTTACTTTTTCTTAGGTAAATGACTTTTTGATGAACACAAAGCAGAAAGTTAGAGATCTCAGAATTATTTAGAGACAAAATACAAATGGATTTTGGTCAGTACATTTAAAAACAGGTCAAAGCTAATTTTCAACATTGTCATGTTTCAATAGCACAGTTTAATTATTTCACTACTTGTCATGGAACTGTGCATGACAGGGCTGGGAGACATGCCTAAGTCTAATTTGGGATTTTTGGTGAGGAGGGATGGGTTCCATGAACCGGGATGTGAAGGCAGGCGCACATTAACCCTATAGTACCCAAGGGTAGTGATGCTTGCTGTTTGGCACTCTTCCGATAAATACACTTAACGTGGAAGGGACTTCAGATTTCAGAACTAGCCTTGACTTTCCAACTGTGACTGCAAACACTGACTGATTTAACCTTTAAGTTGTAGTAGATGTAGAATGGGGAGCCAAACACAATTGCCTGTACACAGACATAGGAAAAATCAACTGTCAATGGTAAAGTTATGGCAAACTTGGTGGAGACTCAGTCTCATTCATCAAATGCTCTATCAGGCAACCTTGTGAGCATGTCACCTTAGCAATCAAAGAAAGGATGTTAGTAGAGAGTTAAATCTCAGCTTTCTTCACTGATGTGGTTGGGGCGAGAAGCATGGGGACAGGTGTGACTGGCTGTCTGGTTCACCGTGGTAAAGTACCTGACAGCTATTTACTTCCTTTTCCTACGTGGACTCACAGTGGCATGGAAGTTCAAGGGGTGAACAAGACGAGATCATATAGACAAGAAGAGCTGAAGACAATGAAGGATGAAAGAGCTTGTCTAACATTTAAAAAGCAGAGTTAAAACAGGAGTAAGAGTGAAGGGGTCCTCCACAGGGCGGGGGAAGAGGACGGGGAGGAGAAGGAGGGGAAACCATGATCACAATAATTATGTGAGAAAAAAAACTCCAAACAGAGAGGGGTGAGAAGGAGAAAGGGAGAAAAGAAGAGGGAGAGTGAGAGAGGGGGAGAGGGGGAGAGGGGGAGGGGAGAGAGGGGTAGGGGGAGGGGGGAGGGAGAGAGGGGGAGGGGGAGAGAGAGGGGAAGGGGGGAGAGAGGGGAAGGGGGGAGAGAGGGGAAGGGGGGAGAGGGGAAGGAGGGAGGAAAAGTACAGGAAGGGCAATGAGAGGAAAGGCAGGTCCCGGTGAGAGAGGGTTGGATGGGCAGCTGAGTTTCCAAGACACGTCCTCCTTGGTGAGAAAGACAGAAGTTATCTAGCCACAGAGTTTGAACTCTGACGTCCACCTAGGCACAGAGCTTTCTGCTGTCTCACTAAATAAGACCTCATGATGATTTCTAGAGCTTTGGTCTAGAACATTGTTTGCTTCCATAATCAACTTCCTGGTGTTCCTCACTTCACATGAAGATTTTCCTTTTCGCTTAGATTCTCTCTTTTGAATAGATTTTAGCTTTTGTAATCAGAAAACAAAAAAACCTCTACCTTTTACAATGCCACCACATAGAGCCACCAGGAAGGGGTGGAGGGAACTGGAAGATGTCTGGAATGCTAACAAGAAAGCTATAGCCCATCATAAAATGTAAAACCCCAGAGAAGGCTTCATGGCTTTGAACTCTAGATCTCACCTCTGCTTGGATCTATAGGCTCAAGTCACTGTGTCAACACTGTAAGGGAAACTTACAACATCTAGATTTTTATATAAGTCAAACTCATTCTGAAGCTGCTAGAATAAAGACAAAATATGATCTCTTTTAGAGCTGTCTGGTGGGAACCACTAGAGCTAATAGAGGGGACTACGCCAGGAAAGAGGGTTACACCTGCTACTGATGCAAAGAATTCTGGACAAGGACACTGCCAGAAGTGGAAGAAAGGAACAGGCAGATAATGGATAATAATCACTCTAGTGGCAAGTGCAAGGTATTTGCTGAATAGAAATACTATTAGTGGGTCTCTGGCATCTACTGGCCAGAAGATAAATGTTCATATAGAACTAAGCAAATGAACTGAGGCAGCTAGTCATTAAAAAAGATTTAAAAATCTACTGGAAGAAAGGAGAGTCAATCATAACACACCAGTTAGATAAAAATATAAACACTGACAGTTTATCCAAAACTTATTAACCAAGCTGGAAAATGGTGGTAGTAAGGGGAAGGCTGCCAGTACAGGGGGCTAAACTCACACATACCAGAGTAATATGCCCCAGATAAGCCAAGAAACAGGAGCAAGAAATATTGTGAATAGACACAGACAAACCAGAAACCAAAAGAAAGGGTTGGAGAAAAAAGTAGGACTGGCAGATCAAGCCAGTGGGAAGAGAAGTTGCACCAGCATGGAGTGATATGTGTGGGGAGGTACACTCACTGCTTACTTAACAGTCTCCTAGCCCCATGCTTTATAAGGGCCTCACATCATTACAAACAGTCCACATTTATTGAATTATACTTGGACAAGTGGGAGTCTGGTCCTTTCTAGAAGGCTTTCCACTCTATGATAAACTTCTACAATGTTTAAACCACTCTCTTGGGAGTTTCCACAACCTGCCGTCAGAATCTTTGTTGATACTAATACATTTGATGCTTTAATTTAAATTCATGTGCTATTTTGATAAAAATGATGATTGAAACACTAAACACTGGGAATGGTGGTGCATGCTTGCAATTCAAAGCTTGTGGCCAGCCTGAGCTATACAGAAAGTTCAATGGCAATCATAGCTACGTGGTAAGGTTGCCTCAAAATACCAAGAGCAGAGGAGTAGCTCAGGGTCAGGGAGCTTCCTTAGCATGTGCAGGGCTCTGAGGCTGATCCTCAGCACAGTACAAACTAAGAACAATAAGTAATGACTTTGCAGAGAACCACCGCAACACACTATTTTGTGGTCACAAAAGCTTGAGTTGTAGTTAACTTTTTTTTTTTTTTTTTTTTTTTTTTTAAGGCAGTTAACTTTTATGTAAAGGCCATCAAAAATAAAGTATCCTGGCTCAAGATCACAAAACTGGTAATGGTTCTCAAGTCCACAAACTTAACCACAGCCCTCACTGCCTCTTGAGTTGTACAAGGAAGACAGCCATTGGAAGTGCCTAGGCTTCTTGGTTATTTGAAAGGTAACAAATTAAAGGTCTTTGTTCTTGTAGTAGTGAAAGCATAGATTCACTCAGAGTGAAAACAGTACACTGCACAGAGCCGAGTGAGCTGGAGCAAGCGTGTGGCAAAGGAACCTAAATTAACTCTCTCTGTGTAAGGCATTTTGTTTGTGGTTTTCAAAAACCAAATGAGTTCCCTAATACATTAGATAGAGAAATACTGTCCTCTTCCTCATCATCAGACTCCAACGAGAAAGAAACCTATCTTAGGAAAGAAATTTATTGATAGGAAGTTATTAAAAACCAAACCCAACCCAAGCCTTATTTGGAGGACTTAACAGCTTAACTCACTGTCTCACGGGCATCTCATTCGCTTTCCATGAGACAGTGGACTCAACGCTCATCCACACTGGAGGACTAGCACACAGACCTTCTGGTTTTAGGTGCGTTTCTTACTGCCCACACACACGACGGTCCCTAAGGCAGTGCTTCTCAGACAGTGCACTATTGTACTGGTTTTACAAAGCCAGTTTGGGAAAAATACACTCGATCCCCAAGTTGTTCTGCTTCTGTTCTCATTCGGCTGCGATTGCTGTCCTTAGAAATGGCTTTCACTCTGCAAACTTATACCTACATAAGCTTTGAAACAGATATATTTTCCTATGTACCCACTGTCTGGTGTCACAAATCTCCCAGAGAATAGGAATGAAGGGACTGGGTGTGGTATATGTGTCACTCCAGCAACTAGAGACAGGCAGGAGAATCATGAATTTGAGGCCAGCCTGGGCCTATAATCCTCCTAAACCCTCACGAAAGTCTCAGAGTCCACTCTGGCCCCAAGTTATACCACTCAGTCTCTGGGCCAGACA
This sequence comes from Uromys caudimaculatus, assembly GCA_028551405.1. Lineage (NCBI taxonomy): Eukaryota > Metazoa > Chordata > Mammalia > Rodentia > Muridae > Uromys > Uromys caudimaculatus. Next base: position 35,640,165 of record CM052718.1, on the reverse strand, counting down.
GATCCAGCCTGAATGCCAGTGTAATGGTCACTTACTGCATGACCTCCAAAACTCCTTAGGCTACTCTAGTATTAGACTTCAGTTTCTGGATGGACAGAGAGAGGTGCACACTAGTGAGTGGCGTCAGGGAGTCATGCGTGAACAACACATGTTGGTGTAAATCCTGGCAGACAAGAACGGTATCACAAACTCCAGTTAGTCTTTGATTATTTCCTAACTGCTGTACTACACAGACATGCATATGGCTTATAGATATGTGATAATGATTATAAAAGAACACTGTGCATAGCCACAGGCTGCCAACTTGACAGTTCACACCAGCAACCAACACAGTGCCTGTCATTCCAGACAGTTAGCGCAGGCAGTGGAAGGCTTTCTGTCTTACCAGCTAGCCAGGCAGCCCTTGAATTTACTGAAGCCCAGGACTGCTTAGCCTCCAGAGTGCTGGGATAATTGTGTGTGGCTTTTAACTAGATCATTGCTAATATATTAGTTCATTGGGGCTCTGACTGTTCTCAACTTGTGGAGACTCATGACAATGACCAGAACGTAACAAAACAAGGCAGCACTTACAACTTTGTCTCATAGTCTTTCCAGGCTTTGTCAAATGGCTTCTTCAGATCCTTAGGAAAGAGAAAACGAGAAAATGAAAACTCTTATTCATCTTTCCTCCAATAAATAACTGAAAAAACATCTGAACAAAACCAACTTCCTTTTGGAGATCTGAAACCACATGCACTGTTCCCAGGTGAGAAGCCTGGCAGAGGTGGGAGGGTGAGCCCTCCTGGTCCTATCAAAGAAGCAGGAGCCAGAGCTGCTCAGAGCCATGTCCACACCAATCACCCCAGGAGGCCAGCCTGGGGCCCAGCTTCCCCCCAACCCCACTGAGGAGTTACCAATCTTTCTGAAAGGGCCTAGTCTTGTTCCCAGTCAGTACCCTTATGTGAAGTTGCAACATTTTTTCTAATAACAATTTTACAATAATATTTTGTACTGGAAACATTCAGAGATTTTCAAATACAAGTACTACTATGACTGTAAAAAAGGGAACAAATAACTCTAAATAAACCCAGCCCTTTCAACTGAAAATGATAATTTCTGGCCACTTACTCCTTTGACCCCTTTCAGGTCTCCTTTTAACAAGGAATCCAAGGTGAAGATCACATTGTGGCTCAGACCCTGGAGCTGAAAAATCAACACAAAGAAAAGACGGGAGACAGTTAAAAGAATGCACAGTAAACAGTGAGACCTCTTCCTTGGCCCAGCCACCCAGGGCTCAGTGGAGAGCTGTAGTCTCCTATATGTCTGTGGCGTGTCCATGCCATCCTCTTGCTAGTGTAAGCCCCCACACTGCAGCTGTAGGAACGAGGAGGGAGAAGTGATGTGTCAGAATCCTAGCTGTGAGCAGAGAGCTGCAGTGCTGCCCCAGAGTGATGCTCTGAGATACTGCTGTAGCACTTACAAGTCACTGCTACTCATTTCAGCACTTTCAGTGCGACTTCTACCAAATTGCAACTCTTGGTTTGACTTTTCTTCAGTCGCCTGTCAAGAATATGGAGGGAAGTGTGTAACTGGCTTTTACTGTTTCCTTTTTGTGCTCTTACAGTATGCACTCTACCTGTGGCTATATCTTTCTTGCATGAGATTAGACACTCATTGATGACAGGGACCTTGGCTGCTCTGTTCATAGCTGCAGCCTCAGCGATGATTATTATTATTATTATTGACAGGTCTAGCTATGTAGCCCAGGCTACATTGAATTCACAATCTTTCTGCCTTGGATTACAGGTTCCTAGGCATGAGCCACAACACTTAGCTAAAACAAGTCTTTAATGGGTTGGGGAGCGGGCTTTCCCTTGCTCTGCAGCAGTAGTCTGCACTTTAACACAGTACAGAGGAGTCTAAGGAGAAAGAGGTTGAGCAGCTGCCCAGCTGGAGGAAAGCAGCAGGGAAGCAAAGGATGATTAAAATATAGTCAACAAGACCCTGCTAATTCCCAGGAAAACCTGAGCTGGCAGAGTTCTGCAGAACTAAAGCACAGACAGGTTTTGGATCTCCTCTTTTAAGAACATTTTCTCCCAGGTAAGTATGTCTACCTGTCAGTTTGTCCACCTATCCATCTGCTCTTCACTGAAGAGAGATGAGCCACACATTGTGTGGCAGGCAGAGATGAGCAGCCCACTATTCTTCCTCTGAGTGGGGTTTCTTTCTACACTGGCAGCAGACACACAGCAAGGCTAAGAGAGAATACGGCATGAGGACATCCAATGCTGTGTGATGGCCTGATGCTGGCCGAGTGGAGGGACTGCATCCTACTGTCAACAGGTGAAGATGGAGGGAGTCAATACATAGGTCCAGTGCCAGTTTACAGACACTTGGTGAGTGCTGAAAACCCGCTTATTTTTAAAATTTCAGTTATGAATCCGGAAATGAGGGGGCAGAGAAGAGAAGTCCTGTCTTTTGGCTTCTGCCTTCTCCCAGTGCATCCCTCTTGCTCACACCTTGGGTTTCCCAGCAGCTGTCATGCCCTCTTTGCTCAACTTCCACTGGCTTTACATCTGAGTAAGGTTTTCCAGTATATACCACCAGAGGGCGTAGGATTCTTGCCAAGGCAATTCTGTCTGTGTAACAGATATAATTCAGCTTAGCAAGTAGGCCAGATTACTAAATTCTGAATGTCGATGAGAATCCACAATAATGGTTTTGGAAAGTAGGGCAAAAAGATCATTTAGAGTTTATTTATATATTTTTAAAACCAACCAATCAACCAACCAACCAATCAACCTACCTATCTATCAATCAATCATCCCATACTTTCCCCTCCCTCCTTTCCTCCCAGCCAGTCCCCGCTCCCTCTCCTCATCATCCAGTCTTTAGAAAAGGTCAGGCCTTCCATGAACATCAAGGATTCCTGGCATACAGAACTGCAGTAAGACTCGGTGCATCCTCTCTTATTAAGCTTCCACTTAGAAATTGTAATTGTGGTCCTCAAAAATAAAAAGGTTGAAAATGCCTTGGGCGTGACAGGAGAAAATGAAGATCCATAGAATTCAGCCCTCTGCCCTAGACACTAAGTTGGAGATATTTTGCTCCTAGCTCTCAGTTTTATCCTGGGAGTATAAGCCCCAGGACCCTCTGTCCCAAGGCTCCTAAGAGATTGTGTGGATAATGCAGGGAGGTTCGGCCTAACTGAATTCCTTGCTAATCAAGCCAGCATCAGCCCTTACACTTGTAACGATGCCCAGACACTAATTTTACTCAAAAGATCCCATCCCCCACCATGTGTGTGCTCCTCACTTTCGTTTGTTTACTGTCCATCTCCCCAGTGTACACAACAGCGCCCTGACAGTAGGGGCTGCGAGTCCATGCTTAGGTTCCCACACCTAAGCAGTGTGCTGTACTGAAATGCTGCCCCAGCAGGATTTGCAGAAGGTATGAAATACAGAACTAAGTGTCCAAGGTTCCCCTCTTGCGGGGTTGTTCATACTGATGGATACAGGCAGAAATGAGCACTGGCTTGGGAAATTGTAGCACTTATGAGAGTTTTCTTTATTTATGTGATATATGGGGGAATAAAAAGTACTTAGAGGACAAGATGTACTTTTAAAAGGTTGTATGTGTATGTTATTTCTAGAGAAACACACAGTAATCTGTTGGTGACGGTGCTCTGAAGGACACAGGGGTAGAGGGGATGCAGGAGGAAAGGAGGGTTTTCCATTGTTATTGTTATTATCATTATTATTATTATTTAAAGGGCTGGAGAGAGAGAGAGAGAGAGAGAGAGAGAGAGAGAGAGAGAGAGAGAGAGAGAGTGAGTGAGTTATGCTTACCTTTCAAGCATGAGGTCCTAAGTTAGAAAAAGGGCAGATCTACCTGGTGGCACACACTTGTCACTCTAGTGCTGGGGAATAGGGACAGGAGACTCTTGCAGCTCTGTGACCTCCAGCTGAGCCTACTTGGTGAGCCCTCTGCTAATGAGATAGTTCCAGCCTCAACAAACAAGACAGCGTTTGAGAACAGCTGAGGTTGCCTACAGGTATGCATATGCAAACATGCACACATTTTCACATACATATTCAAACATCCTTTAAGAACAAGCAAAGTACTGTTTGCTCAAAAAGAAACAGTATTTCAAACAATATCGAAAACAGATTAAAAGCACATTTCAACTTCCAGTCCTAAAGGACACTTCTCATCAGTGTCTCAAACCCTCATGAATGAAGCAATAATGAAAGCTTGCTGCTACCTTGACATGGAGGCTGCATTACAGAACACCATGGGAACTATGAAATCTGTGGTTACTGCTAAAGGTGAAGGTTCTTCTGAAGAACAAGTCTCTCCAAAATCTATGCTCTAACCACACTGAGTAACCAATGTCATCATTGTGGTTAAGCACTGGGCTGAGGCTCTGCACTGATGAAAAACCCCAAGAATTAAGAATTTCATTGTGGTCATCTACACACGTATTCTTGGGGAATAATAAGAAACCAAGCAGACAATACATTATAAATTTAGAAATCTGGATTTTCCCCTGTGGTTAAGCTTAGGAAAAGGTCACAGGAAAAAAAATACTAAAATTTACCAACTCTATCCAGCTCCCTTTCCAGGAAAAAGTTCCTTCCCTTGGAGACAGGCGACTGGGAACTACCTGAGTAGCACCAGGAAGACAGCAGAGAACTGAAACACAGACTGTTTCTCTCTTGGAAATTTCAGAGAAGAGAACATCTGTTCTTCCAGATATCTTAGCATGTTGCTCTGTGACAGGTGAATTACATGATTTTAGTCTTAGGATTTCAGAGTCTTCCAGTATTTTCATTTTCTTAATATTTCAGAAATCTTGACAACCCAAGCAAGTTCTGTCAAACTATAAAGTGTTGTCCCCACTGGCAATTTCAGTGTAGTCAACACAGAATCTCAGGACTTCCTGCTGTCACTGTCATTAGCCTTTAAGGGATATTTTAGGAAAAGTGTGCTATGGATCATTTTGATGGCACTTTACTAAAATGCTATTGATTATTCTGCATCAATTTCCCCAACTTTCAAACTATTTCCTTTTCTGTAATAACCAAAACCAATTAGTGTAAGTGCTTTCACATGATTCAAGTCCACAAGAAGCAGAAGTTCTGCTCTGAGGCAGGAGGCTTGCCAATTAGGTCAGTGTGAGCTGCACAGCAAGGCTCATTCTCAAACATAAACACTATCTACAGAAAAACCAAAACTATTTCTATTTCCATCGTATTAAGCGAGCAGTATGTTGAACACCATTTCAGGGGTGATGCTTGCTTACATTAACTATGCCGGTGTCCCTAACAAATGACTGTTCCTTCCGAAAGGGCTTCCCCTGCCAGTCCTACATCGTACCTTCCTGGAATTTGGAATTAGCGAGACAAGGAAGCTGGAATCTATGCTTTCACAATGCATTAGGGATTTCTTAGACATATAATTGTAATGAATACAGGCTTCTACAAAAAAATGAACTGATTCCTCACAAACCGCTCTGATGATGCATCCTACAAATAACTCATCACGGTCCTACCTGAAGATGACTTAAAAACAACTCTTGCCCTGTGCGGGATCACATACATTCTGTTTTGACTTTTTACCCCTTCATATAGATTTCCATGGAAGACACCCTCTTGCCTGTCTGTTTACTGATGCATTACTTTACCTCCTCCTTCTCAGAGGGTAGGCTTCTGAGGGGAGAGGCTCTTGGGATGACCACAGCAGGTGTATAGGAGAAGCACAAGCCACAGTGCCCAACCCAAGCCCCCTACTCGACTCGCAGCTGTACCCTGGGAGCCTTGGATTGCTGCCCACTAGAAAAGGCCTGAAGTTTCTCCTTTTCCCACCTTGAGTGGAGAGCAGTCCAGCTCTACCAATGGGCCCTCCCACATGCACATGGGGCTATGTTAATTAATGAGGACATGATTAGCTTGCATTCATCATCTCTAGCTAATTCTGACAGGCTCTCTTCACTGCTCCTTGGTTCTCTCTCCTTCTCTGCAGAAAGAAACAATTTCTCTCAAAGCAAAGCTAATGCAAACCTGCTGACTTGCTCAACACTTTGGAAAATCCAATTAAAATAATGAGCTAGCTCCCGCAGTTAAAGCGGCAATTCCCTGGTATAACTTGGGTTTTCTGTCTAGAGTGTTAACTCCTTCACACCATAGGCAGTTACCAATGTCTTCAAGCTATTTGAAACGGGTACCCGGAGATCATCATGCTAAGTGAAATAAACCAGCACTGGAAAGACAAATTCTCTGTGTTTTCTTTCATACATCAAATCTAGATTTAAATTTCCTCTCTAAAAGGGACCATTTGGGAAGAGAAAGGGCAACAATGAAGGGGAACTGGACGAAGTGGTAGGAGGATGCAAAGAATAAAAAAAAAAAAAAAACCATGATATATATATATATATATATATATATATATATATATATATGTACATACATATACACACACACACACACACACACACACACATACACACACACACACACATATATATATATATGAATGAAAATGTCACCGTAATATCCATTATCCTATTATGCTAACTACTTTTAAAGAAAACACAATGGAAAAAGAAAATTTAAAGAGTTTATCACTAGACTGCTTTCCAGAATACTGTAACACAGAGAAAAGAATCAACAGATGCATGTCACCATCACTATTATGAGTGACTGTTTAATCTCTCTGGTGCCCCAATATTTCCTTCAACTAGCCAGTGCCAGTGCAAATGGTCTGGGGAGCGGAGAATAAGGAAGTGAGGGTGCCAATGAGGCACCCCTGGAACTCACTCGTGTTACCAAGCTTGCTGACTATTCAGTGTAGCTGCTAAGTCTGTCAACTTGACTGGGTTAGAAAACACGCAGATTAGTAAGGCACATCTTTTCTTGTGTCTATGCAGGAGTTTCCAGATACGAATGGATCGTGAAGGCTATGACTATGAACGGATTAATCCCTGATGGATGCACAGTATGAGGGTATTACTGGGAGCTGGTGAGATGTAGGGGATGGGGTCTGAAGGAGGAAGCAGTCACGTGGGTACCCTGGCCCCTTCCTGTATTCCTTTTTCTGCTTCCTGTCTAACATGCCTTCCTGCCAATGATGACCTGGATCCTTGTGTGTTTTCAGCTCATCAATGGTAAAATTGATAGATTCGGCTTCCAAGCTATTTCCTTTCCTGTAAAGAGTAAGCCAGAGTTACCGTGAGTCCATGGAGTTGGCTGCTTTCAAAAATAGCACCACAGAGCTTTTCCATAGTACCTTGTTGAAACATTAAACACCATCAAATTATTTATGACATTCTCTTATATCCCAAATGTTTCAAAATGTTTCCCAAAATGTTTCAAAACTAAAATTCCCAATATAGATGCAAAGGACCACTGTCATCAGCTATTACTGACACAGCAGATGAAAGTTGTTCTTTAAACTTTTCTTCGTTGCACAGGCAGTAAGGGGAAATGGAGTGTTTGTTCATGGTCTGAGGGTACTTCCTACCTCCAGAAAAAAATCAATGCTACTTTATCTGCCTGGGATTTTAAGAGGTTTTCTAAGCTTGCAGGGTGCCCCAGGCTTACCCTATCACATTTAGGTGAGTGTGTTACTGGGCAAGTCACACCCACTCACCCTTTTAGAAGCCTGGTCTCCTCACTGCTGAGGTACACATGATAAAACTAAGCTCCTGTACCCTTGAGGAATTTGTGTGAGATGCACTCAGTGGACTGAAATGTGTGTAGAATGCTAGGCAGGAGATGGGCTCCATTAAACAGAACTAGGTTTATTTTCTTAGATTTTTTAAACACACATTTGGAAGGCTAAACAGTAATGGAAGAGAAAAGAGTAATGAGGGAATTAGGGATCTAAAATACTGCTTGTAAGCATTGCACCACATGCTCTCCATGGTAAACCCTATGGTTTGGCTTTTCTGTTCATTCTTCAAGGCCATCTCTTAAAATAACACTGCATCTCATTATGCTATGTTGCTTCTAGGCAGCACAGCCTGAATTACACTGTTGATTAAAATGACAGAGGATACTGTGCTTAGCCTTTGTTATCTAAAGTTACTGGGGTGAGAGAACTCTATAAAATGGGTCTTAGTCTCACTAGATCAATGAGGGTACAAGTTCAGAGAGGTTAAGTAAACTTGATGAAGGCCAAAGCATGAATGAAACAGATGGTCAGGTTATTAAAGGCAATTTGCTTTCCTCCAAAGGCCATTCTCATTTCCTCTGTCTTGCTATACTCATTTAAAGTGACAATCAGGGCACATCACTTTCCTGTCTGAAACCCATTCCTGCTTCCTGCTAGCTGGAGTTCAAACTTCCAAGTTTAGGTCTGGCTCTGCTAACCTTTCCCTTGTGGCTATCCCCAGATCAGCACCAGCTGCCCTGGACAGGAAAAGGCTTTTCAGAATCCCTGGGCCGCAGGTAAGTTGGCAGCATGAACGTCTGGTCCTGGGTGTAGGAGCACTCACAACATGAGCAACTGAGACTCAGTTATATCAGCAAACGTTTGATCATTAACACAAGTTACAATCAAATCGGTATATAAAAGCAAAAAACTATGATAGCAAGTTTGAAGGAAAAGGCTGTAGCTTTCACATGGTAGGAGGGAATTCCAGGACTCTGGTGCAGGTGGTTCCCACTGTGTCCTGGACCAGTTTTCTCAGTGCTACCTAAAAACACATCAGAGACAGACTCAAGTTCAACTGACCAGAGCTTCTTGAAGATGGAGCCCAAGAGCCAAGTCTTAGTAAGCTCTTCAAGTGAAATTAGTTAAAGGAAGAGAGCTACTCTCTGAGTCTTAGGGCTGTCCACAGCAGAAAATCCAAATTCCTGTTGAGGAGGGAATGCCTCCAGCCAGAGAGCAAATTATCTTGCCTATGGTCTCGGGTGCAACTGCCATGGAGAAGAAACAGAGGTCAACGGCTGCTCTAGAGAATTCTGGAAAACTCAAGGTCCACCATATGCTGATGACATCTGACAAGAGTGAATTCAAGTGGGATTCCAACTTTCCTCGAAACATTACACAAAGAAAAGGGCAGCGTGGGAGTATAAGGGATAGGAAAATTCTTAACTTAAGACCATGTAAACAGTAGGTATGATTTAACATCTCCTCATGGGAAAATAAAGCACTGCTTCCTCTTACCCAACCGGAGAACAACTACACCAGAAGAGGAGAAGTGGAGCTCTAACATTTAAGACAAACGCGAAAGCAAAAGGACACAGCCCGCACACTTGGGTCTTGGCTTAGCACTTGGGATGATAACCAGTTCGTGACCAACTTTTAGACTTTAAATTTCATTTCCATGCATGTCAATTATAATTTGCCATGTGTGAATTACAACAAAACCATCCTGTGACATCAGTTTTCATTTTCCTTGCCTTCTATGATGTCTCTGTCACATGTCCTATTCATGGTTTACAGCAGCTGACTCTGGAAGGACCGGAATACAACTTAAGATACCGGTATGCTGGCATGCCTGGGCTTAGTGTGTGTCAGGAGAACAGTGACCCCCTCCTTGTCAGCATCACACCTCCGTGCACCTGACTGACAACAGAGCCAGCTGCTGCCCTGACCCTTTTTCTTGGGCTGTATCTGCATGTTCTAAAATATTTCATTTGGTCTTCATGGAAATGTTCCGAATTCAAAAACCTACCTAAGGGGTGATTGTGTGGTACATTCTTGGTGGATTACAGCTCAAGGGCATCCATGCACATGAGGAATCTCAGATTATAAATCTGGGATATCAGCTGCTTCCAAGAAATCAAATAATGTCTCCCCTACTCATGGAAACCCCAAGGCAGGAGACTTTGTAACATTCTGTCTCTATGTCCATCTTTCTCTTCCTCTGTGAAATTAAAGAACTCTTTAGAATGAGCTGTCAAAATGTTTCATGCAAGAATTCTTAAACAGAAAGGGACAGTCATGACTACCACAGAGCCTGGCATATAGTGGGCACCTAGTAAAAGTTGCTGAGTCAAGGGACACTTTAGAAAGTCTTTACTTTTAATACTTACTTTATATCTTGGACTCACTATAATATGCAATAAAAACCACTGTTAATGCTATTAATGCCTTTTCTAAGGGAAATGGTCTGTACTGGCTTTTAAAAACTACTCTCAAAAGAACCCACTAAACTATTTGTAGTCAGGACAAGGGTCCCACTAGTGTGAAGACATGACACCCCCGCACTCTGGATAGGTGAGAAAATGAGAGATCTCCTTCTGGTGACCAGGCCTGTGAAGCAGTAGAGCGGAGGTCTGACCTCAGTTACACCATCTCTAAAGCTACAGCATTTCTGCTAACTCTCAGGCCTCTCCACCGTTCCACTCTCTTAGCACACAGAGTGCAACAGCGAGTCAGTGGGCAGTCTACTCATTCTAGGGGCAGATGTAGTAAGATGCTACTTGAAGACTGGATTAGAAGGGCAGTTCTTCATGTAGTCATAAAGGACCAAAGGAGCAAAGGGCACAAAACAAAAAACAAGAGTATAAGAAACAATTGGCTGGAAAACAACTGTGCATTATCTATTAAATGTAATGAGAAATAAATTCAAAACATGGAGAAGCAGAATGAAATTAAGAATAAACACAGCTAAAGAAATGGATCACCTGAACTAACAACATTTTCAAATTAGCATTTAGATTAACACTTCTCAAAGTGGTTCAATGGGAAGTACATGTTTCTTACATGAGAAAGTCGGTGGTCAAATAAGTTTGGAAGCAATGGATTGGTTAAGGCTCTTCATTCTCATGTGCCTAAGTTCTTAACACACAAATGTATACCTCGAGTCTTCTTGAGTAATATTAACGCTTCTTAGAAAGAACTCTCACCAAAGAACAAGGCATGGGGCTAAGTTTTCCACCTCCCTCACTTTGATGCTCCTGACCCTGGGCAGGAGCAGATGAATACATTGGCCATAGCTGCTGTGTAAAGTTGGGCAGGGTATGGTATGCACAGCCTAAAGCACCGACCCTGAACACACAAGATTTAACCTGAAGCAGTTAGGGAGAATGAGAAAATCTAGGTAAGAGGTCATCCCTGGGATGAAAAATGGGCAAGAAAGGGAAAAGGCAAAGGGTCAAAGGAGTGACTGTAGGCCAGAGCTTCATGGAATTCTCTGAGCCAAGGGAAACATTTGCATTTCCTTTTCACAGTGCACCTATAACATCTGGGCGAGGAAAAAGAACTCTGGAGGCTTCGGGGACAAAGAGCGTGCAGACAGAAAGTTGATTGTCTTAGTGTCAGTCTTATCTTGTAACATCTGTGCTACGGCTTTCATTGTTCTTTTAAATCAACAGAACTTTTAAGTTGATGGTAGATCTGTGCTGATAAGAGCGGGCACATGTATTTTCAGAGGTAGTGCAGAGTACTGTAGAGGAGACTCTAGGTTTGAAGGGAACTACCCGAGCGACTCCATTTCCCTGCAGTTAACCAAGGTGGATCTAGCAAGCCAGCTGTGCAGAGACAACAGAAGGCGATGATCAGATGCTCATCAAACACTCAGTCTTTCCCTGGATTTCCTGGGCCTCTGGAGCTAAGATGGAAGAGCTAAGACCACCTGGAGAGTTGTGATGTCTTTAATGAGCCTACCTGGTGCCTTTTCTCCTCCACACCAAACCCCGCTGAGGGGCTGCCGTGTGCCTCACTCTTTGATTTCTTCTTATGTGAACCAGACTCCTTCAGAAGACAGGTGACATGAGGAGGGAACTAACGTTTACTACACTCACAACTGTGGCAGACACTCACTACCCTGGCCTAACACAACGTGTAACACGCTTAAGTCAATGCCTAGGACACCATAAATATAAACTAGCGTTACCTCTATTTAGATAAGCAAAAGTTTCCATAGCAATGCTGCTGGCTTAAAGGCTCTGAGGATGAGACTAGGTTAATTAAGCAATTGTTTAATTAAATTAAAGACAGCCTCTCTTACATTGCCCAGAGTGGTAGTATTGAGTAGTTGATATTGCAGGCAAAAAAACCAAACAAACAAAAAACAAGAAATACACTGACAAGCAAGTGCCACAATGCCATTTTTAATGTGATCCTGTACAAGCCTCTGTCAAGTGGCCAGGTTCTGTCCTCCTTCCTCTGCTGTGGACCCACAGCTTTAAAGCATGCTTCTCCTGGTCGCAAATGCTGGTTGAGAGTATATCTCGAGACAAGGATCAGTTCACAATGATCCAGTGTGTACACACATGCAAATGTTACAGGCTGAAAATTCAATCCTACGTAAAAATCACTTTCTGAATTTCTATTTAAGATATTTTTATTGTGCAATAGCTCTTGCTAATTTAAAATTCAGCCTGGATTACATAAGACTTCTGCACAGTGCATACATTTATTACATGGTAACTGTATACTGATTAAGAAAATTCCAAGTCATTAGTTATGGTCTGGTCACAACTAGCCCACGAAAATGACTTTACAATTTTATTTATATGCCACAGAGAGTTAATAAGCTTCCAAACAACAACAACAACAACAACAACAAACTCCAAAAGCTTCTGAAGTAAGTATCTGATACACATTTTTGTTGGCACCCAGGCCTCCCATGATAGACTGTATTTCATGGTAGGTAGCTCTGACTCGGAGTGGAACTCATCACAGTCTTTGACTCACTTCATTTCACATGAGCATTCAATGTCTCACTGCAAAGGGAACACCTTGGTGGCATTATAGAATACACTGCTCCTACACCATCCCCTATCTAAGATACAAACCCGGAATCCTAAGATTATCTAACTGTAAGGATTCTGGACACAATGTAAGATATATATATATACACTTAGATATGTAAGCAATCAGTATCTATGTCTCTTAAATGTATAAAAGAAATATTACACTGTCAGACACTAAAATTATGTAATAGTCTTTATTTTTGAATTTTTCCATATCCCTGTTTTATTGTAGTAAACACATGTAACTTTCACAATAATAAAAAAAAGGAAACACCCCAAATCCTTTCCGTCTTGCTCATCCACCCACACCCATGTGAAAAACCTTACTTAACAGAATGTCTCCCACAATGCTAACTGGTCATGAGTCACATCAGGGCACGAGGGGGGATGTAGTACAAACACCAAAACCTTCCTTCCAATTATGTATTTTCATTCTGCGAAAAGACGAGATCTCACCTGGGGAGCTAGAACTAACAGGTCCATCTGCAACAGAACAGAACACCTCCAAAGGGAAGAGGACAAAGACATCTGTTGTGAGACCGTGTCTCCGAGAAATGACAAAAAAAGCTTCGCCTTAACAACATGGCTACCAAACAAGACCTGTTATAATACCAATACACATGCCAGCATGAAGGGGAACCTCAGGGGACTCCACATCTAGACAAAGACTTAGACGCAACGACAGAATGCTGAAACCAGGAAACAGTTTTCCCAAGAATGAGCCCTCAATTGGTTATCCAAGGGGCAGGATACACAGCAATAACAGTGAAACAGAGGCTATGTCCAGGACACGGGGGCGGGGGAGGGGTGTCCAGGACATGAGGGAGGGTTTTGAAGGGATGAATGGGAAGGAAAAAAAATATGTAATTATATTTTAATTTAAATGACTAAAGATGAGATCTTCAAAAACACATTAGAGTTCAGGGTACCAGCAACTACCACTGGGCAGAACTATCCTTTCTACACTTTTTAACATTTCAAAGAAAATTCACAAAAATAATGTGATAAAAATCTAGATTCAACATATGCCTGTTTTCAGCTATTTTCATCTGGGGGAAAAGAAACTTAAAAATAAAAAAAAAACAAAATAGGACAAAAGCAATCCTCAACCCAAACCACAACATTCTGCAGCCAGAGACTATAAACAGGAAGTGCTCTGCCACTGCGGAACTAACTTTCTGCTCCGCTCCAGCAGCGCTGCAGCAGTAACTGCCCTCAGTTGCTATAGGACAAGCTGCAGGGCAGTGGAAAGGGTAGGGCAGAGAAGGGACCGGGGGCACCAGGGTCCTGCCTGGTCTAGACGGCCTCTGGGCACAGCTCACTATTGTTAAACAAGGTTTGCACACAGCCTGTCAGACCGCAGCAGCATGGGGTATGAGGGCATGGTATTTAAATGACGTCCTCCTAACCACAGAGAATCTCTTCCCCCGAGCAACTGTGCAGTTTGGGAATTTTAAATGTGATGCTGTCTGTTGATGCTTCATGCCCTTTGCTAGGACCACATGATCAGCCAGCACTGTTCACCAAGCAACCATTTTATTATTGCTTTCTTTTCAATGGTTAAAAACATGAAATTAATCTTGATACTGTATTTAATCAAATGAGCAACCAAACCACAAGCAGCTAAATTCAAGAGCAGGCTACTTTTATCTATTTATTATAAGAAGTGCATTGTAAAGAAGTCCTTCTCACTAATACACTGAATCTCAAATGGGCACAGTAGGAATGATGGAGGGTACCCACACCACCACAGAAGAACTACATGGTACATAGGTGCTTTACACAGCTTCCGAAAATCTTCTAGATGGAGGCCCGGGTGTGTATTCTCTCACTGATAGGCCCTTCCTGCTCATCATGGTATCTGTACAGACCTCAGTACATACAATGCACGCATGGAGAGTGACGTGGCATGGACGATCATCAGTCTCATTTTATAAAAGTGAAAAGATGAAGACACAGGCATTTTCCAGGCCACACGGGGAAGCAGCTGCTGGTAACCTTCTCTTTTCTAACCCCCTGCAGGTCAAAGCTTATGCTCTCATGTCCTGTCAGACTCAGTAAAGAGGACAAACCCCACCATGGCCCTGTTTCTCCAGTTCCTCACCACTAAGAGGCAGCATTTCCTAGACATAAGAAACTAACTTCTGGGAGCACAGAGTAGATCCCTCCATCTTCTCAGAATGACAACCACATAACTGACCTCAGAAAAAGAAATTCACCAGGAGGGAAAAACTGGCTCACAAAACCTAGAGAAGTGCAAAGGAAGCAGGCTGAAGACCACACACCAGCCTCCTTGGAGCACAATGGAACCAGTGCACTTTGGTTCTGTACAGTTCTTTACGATGACATTTTGACATAGTGATGTTTTAGCAAACATTTCTCTTTCTTCCTCTAGACTACAATTTGATGCCTAGACTTTGATTTATATTTTGAAAAATGTAAACTCACAAAAATTTGAAAACACAGTAGAGAGAGAATCCTGTTTACTCTTCAACTTCCTCAGCCACAGCAGCTTACATAGTATTTTACTAAACTCTAGAGACTGACCCTGTGACAGGGGACTAGACTACAGACCTTAGTTAAATCATCAGTTCCTTCATATGCTTTCTGTCTCCTGAACAACAACTATATCTTTGCACACAGTTCTAAGGAAGGTGTAGTTATCAGTCTCTAAAAAGTCCAGGGCTTGACTTGGGACCACAGAAAAGTGCCTCACTGCCCTGTGTTTGGTTAGCAAGGCACTCAGAGGCAGCAATAGCTGTTGATCAAATGGAACTACAGACTAGCTGCCAGACCTGGATACTATCCACCTGATGCTGATTTTCTAAGAGTTAGGGAATCTTTCCAACAAGAGTCCAAAGGAAAGCCTGGGTCCAAGCGGTGCTGCATCTCAGAGCTCTGCAAGCAGCATCTGACAGGGCAATGCATAGTGAAGTCATGGGAATAAAGCCAAAGCCACTGGCAGATCCAAGGGAGACAGAGGTGTCAGCACAATGCCACGCTTGTCAGGAAAAGCTAGTTTTCTTGGGCAAAGACTGCTCAAGAAGAGTAACCATGTGAACTGAAACAACTCCAGTGTAAAATGACTATTTTTATGGCTGCTTACCAGGAACGCCATCGCCATCTTCAAATAGAAAATATTTACTTTTATTTTCTGAATGAAATGAAATAAATTAGGTCTTACAGCAAGTTCTTTTTGAATTACCTTAGACTTCTATTCTATGAAAGAAGAAAGAACGTGACAAAAAAATAAATAAATGAATAAAAAACTTGGATATCTAGTGAAATAGCAAGATCAGCACTTTTAGCTTGGGAAAGAGAATCCCCAGGATATACAGTGGCAGAAGCTATATACACAGAATGGTAGAGACAGCTGAGGCAGAGACAGAACAGTGGGCTCTGGCTGCTTTCTAGCAATGTGAACCAACAACTTCCATTACCTCAGCAGGATTTGGTACTCTCGGGAAGGCCACCTAATATAGGACAGCTAGGTATTATGGTAAGATAGTCACACATCATTTTAATAGTTACTTTTGTTGTCACTGATATATGATACTTGTCAGAAAGTACTTCAGGAAGGAAAGGCTCAGTTCAGTTTGGGAGGGCACAGTTCAGCCTTTGAGGAGGGCATGGTGGGGGTCTCTGAGGAGGAGCTTAGAGCTGGGACGCCTCACGTCTTGGTGCATCAGAAGTAGGTGGCTTGGACCAAGTTGTAACCCTCAACCCTCATCCTTGTGTCAGCTGGACTTTATGTCTAAAAGGTTCCACAAACTTGTCCCACAAGTTGAGCATCAACCTGCAGTATACTCAAATATATGTGACAGACTGGTGTGGGAACCTTGTTGAGTGATGACTCTTAGCTAATGTCAAAGCACATCTGGTGTTCTGGAAAGTGAGATATTCATGTGATAAGATGTACCCCTGGGAAAAGAGTTTCCTAGGTTCTCTGCCAGTTATTACCAAAGTGAGGGTGAGTCTTACTTCACTTCCTTTTCTACATAGGCCCGTAGCATCCATGGTTACTAGTCTATAAGCAACCCCCACAGCAAGTGGCAAATAATACCGAGAAGGAAGAAGAAATAAGGCTCAAGCAGTCTAAGGGGTAAAGAAACATCATGGGCTTGTTAAACCAAATAGCATAGGAACATTGTCTGTTTTCAAGCTTTTAAAAAAACAAAGTATTTTATGTTTAACATTTTTCAGATTACATGATGTATTACTCATGACTTATTCAAAGGCAAAAACTACCAATTACAATTAAACGGTCAGAAAAACAGATGTATGCATATTTTTAATACAAGAAAAAACATTTTGACTATCCAAAACACTCAGGTTAAGAGACTGTAGGAAGGCTTTTCAAATTGGTAGTATTCTTCTACTGTAAGTTGTTTGTATCAACTGGATTAATGACAGATTACCAGCCAAGGGCACCGAGGCCCATCTGATATATAACCCACCCAAGGTGAGGACACTTGAGCTTAGGCTCCAGATCCTGAGAGGATGCAAAAGTGCCATGCTGGGGGAGGCAGGAAGAGATGGAATGCCACTTCTCCAGGGCAGAAACTGAGGAAAATATGAAAATAAATCACATTGCTGTGGTCCCCTACCTCTTAAGACTTAGATGATACTTGGTTAAATCAAATCAAGGGCAAATGTGACAGTTCTTACTGAAATATTTTCACCAAACCAATCACACACCTGGTCAGGCCCAACAATGTGAATGCAGTTAAGATATGGTGATACCCAGACACAGTGCTAGCAAAGGAACTCCGCTACCCATCTGCTTCTGCCTTCTTGGGTCAACATCTTTAAAGACCTTATGTTTTTGGATTCTTCCTGCCACACACATTCCATAAATGCTAAAACTTTGTTTCTTGAAGGTATTGTAAGGGGTTGGCGGTGGGGCGGACTGTAAAAGGATATGCAGAATTAAGGGCGGCTCATCATTTCAAGAGCCAAGACACACGGGTATCTTCATCCAAGAGAAGCAATACAGGCAGGGTGTACTTCCACTGCCTGTTCAGCATGGAAAGCATCCTCCTCCTCTTCCTCCTCCTCCTCCTCCTCCTCCCCCCCCCCCCCCCAAAGCTGCACACTCAGGGCCTGCACAGGTCTCTGTCAGATGGATACATGTCCCTATTCCTAGCCTAGAAGCTCTGCCGAGAGTCCCACTGAGGAACCAAGTCACTCTTAAGGGCAGGCTGCATGCCCAGCAGTAGATGGCAACAGAAAGAGAGCTCACCGGCATCTTTGGAGGTTCCCTGTCTAGTGATGTCATGTCAGGGCATTTCCTTTTACTGTTTTTAGAATTTATCTCATTTTAAAACTTACTTCTATGTATTTTTTTCCCTCCTTTTACCCTACTGGCCCTTTGCTCACGTACTGTGGCTTCCAGCTTACTGTTTTTCTGGGATTCCTGCGTGTGCTAACGAATGTCCCTATATCTATACCTGTCTCTCGGGCTTTTCTTGGGCTCTTTTCCTTCTGTTTGTTTTGTCTTATACCAATGACATGTTAGTTTTTTGCTTTACCTTATTTTACTATCTCTTAGAAGCCTGTTTGTTTTCTAATGAGAGTCAGAAAAGGGGTGGATCCATATGAGAGTGAGGCAGGAAGGAACTGGGTGGAATAGGGGGAGGGGAAATCAAAATTAGTATATATTATATGGAAAGAAAAATCTATTCCCAATAAAAGGAAAAAAAAACCAAATAAAATCTGCTAACAATTATCTAAAAACAGTTAACAGTGGTAGAATGTAGAAGACAATTAGGTGGTTCTGCCTCCTTCAATACAGCCACCATGCTATCAGCTGGGCTAAAGATACAAGGCTAGAAATGTCACCCTGAAATTTGTAAAAGCCATGACCTCTACAGGACCGCACAGCCTGTTATTTTACTTTTTACTCCCAGGCCTGAGGGTGGAGGTGAGGAGCGGGTGAGGAGCAGTGGATTATTCTCTGTATGCCTGGTGAGGCTCAGACCTCACTGTGCTTCAGGACCCACGGCATGACTCACCAGATTTTTCAGCAGCGTGGACAGTTCCTTTGTAAGTGTAGAAAACTTGACAAAAGCAGTGCCAAGGTCAGGGTTGTCTCTGCTTAAAAAATTACTTCCAAACTTATCCAGAACTTGTGCATAGTTTTCTTCATTTTGTACATGATCTAAAAAAGAAGCAGACAAGGGGGTGTGAGTGGTTATTTGCCACAATGAGGAGTTCTTTTGAATGTGGACCTCTTAAAAGGAAAGCATAGAAAAACAGCATCAATTATTTATTGCACATGTCCAGAGGCTGGCGGCTCTTTCCTTTTGAGACAGGGTCTGATAGTTCGGGCTGGCCTCGGGCTTGCAACCTTTCTGCTGAGGCCTCTGTTGTGCTATGATTACAGGTGTGTGCCACCACACCTGGCTGGCAGGAGGACTCCTGCTTCTTTCATAGTACTACTCAGCTCATTTCTATCCCAACTCACTCACTGACTTCAGTTATTTAAGGGAAAAATTCTTACCACATTCACCAGGAATTAAGAAACTATGAAGAAATTTCTCATTAGAAAGCTCAGTCTTAGAATACAAAAGAAAATCTCAAGAGTTCTAGCAGGTTTCTTGCTCTGCATCTAATCTTGACTCCTTTATTTGGTTTTATGCCCATGGCCTACAAAAGAGCATCTGTAACCTTTTTTTTTTTTTTTTTTTTTTTGTAAAACCATCTCTAGGTACAAAGTTTACATGCTTGGGTCACAACAACAATAACAACAACAGCAA
>CM052718.1:35597670-35620215 GCA_028551405.1 Uromys caudimaculatus | reverse complement strand
CGCGTTGCCCCTGTTATGGGCTTTTCTGCGTTCCTGGTGAGCTGTGGGGCGTGTCTTTGGCCCTCTCCTGGGTCTTGCGATCTCCTGAGAGGGATCTTTGTCCCGGCGCTGATTAGCTGTGGGGCCCTGTGGCCCAAGCCGGTGATACTCCTTTCATGTGCCAGCTTTTTGAACGTTCTAGTTTAGCTCAAATCCCCATCTCTCTAGTCCTCAGTTCTGGCATACAAAGATTCTGCATTAGTGTGGAAGCCCGCCGCACATGCCTAGTGTTTACTACACGAATGAGGAAACAAGTATCTGCCAGAATCTTAAGCCTTTCTTCAGTTAGAAGGAACCTTCCCTTGCCTGTAAGTCCTGTACTTATGCATGGTTTCCCACATCATCTGTGTACATGCATATTTTTCCATAGGAGGCATGGATTGCCTGTCATCCCTGTATCCCCAACTCAACAGACAACACTGTAGATTTTCCAGGGAGCCGGACTTAGGATATTAGGGCTTAGTAAGAATTCGCTAAGCCTTCTGAAATTTCTTAGGCTGTTTATTTCCAGCTATTCAACAATGGATACAAAATGCTTTACTGTAAACATTCTTCAATGACTGTACAGAACAATGGCCATTTAAGAAATGGAACACCAGCCTGGGGAGTAATGGGCAAGAAGCATCACTGTCATCTAGTGAGACCAGATGAAGCTCCCAAAGACTTCTGCTTATCACAGCATTAAAATTCATGACGCCTGCAGTGGCGATAAGCATTTATGGCTGAGATATTTTTAAAAGCTAAAACATATCTCTGGTTAAGCCTCAGAAAAACAGAAAGATCATCTCAGCTCAACAATACGCCATGTATGCCTGCCCCGAAGCACAGATCTACTGGGTCACAGAAGCCCACACCCCATTGAGAATCCCACCTAATGCTTCTTTCTGCTTTTGCAAGCCAGTGAGAAACAATGAAGTCCATTTCAATGCTCCCAGGGGAGAAAGCACTCAACGGTTAAGTGGGAAACACTGGCACACAGGCTTTCTGTTTGTTTACTTGAAATCATAAAATGAAATGTGTATAAATGTATAAATAAATAGAGTATCTGCTACTTACTACCCAGATTAAGAAAGGAATTGTTACAAATTGGTTCTAGAAGCACTTCCTGGGCATTTCACAAAGCTGCAGTCGTTTCTCTTCCTCCCTTGACATCTATCCCCCTGAAATATAACTTCATGCAGAGTTAGGAAGAATTATGAGAAGCCTGGCAGATGAGCGATGATGACTCACTGAGAAATCAGATGAACTGAGCAGAGATGGGTCATGGGAGGAGGGCACTGATTTGTGTTGAGAATGGCCTCTGGCCTAACTGCTCTCTCCATAATACCCTCTATTTCCTCGTCATAGATCTGGAAAACCTATATAGTGCCTCGCTGTGCATACGTATGCATCAATGAGTGTTTTTCCAAACACAGTGATATGTCATATATGTATAGTATTCTGGTATAGATACAGATACTAAAATCCAGCAGTATAATAAATTGAATTGGGGGGGGGGGAGTAGCATAAGCCCAAAACATGCCAGTCATTGTTACATACAGATATTACCTGTGTGTAATATCTAACAGCACAGGAACAGGCCTCATGCATTTCAAGTATCATTTAGCTTATGGCATTATAAATCTATAATTTATTGAAAGCACCCTCCCCCCAACCCACTTACCCTCACAAAATACCACAACCTCTGTATAAAACAAAGAGTTTTCCAAGAAGATATTTTTCAATATGTAACAAGTCTAAGAGGCAGTGACACTGCTCTGGGGAGGAAGTATCACAGGCAGAGGCAGAGGGAGACCATATTTGAGAA
The DNA here is from genome assembly GCA_028551405.1 of Uromys caudimaculatus. Classification (NCBI taxonomy): domain Eukaryota; kingdom Metazoa; phylum Chordata; class Mammalia; order Rodentia; family Muridae; genus Uromys; species Uromys caudimaculatus. The sequence goes on along the minus strand of CM052718.1, from coordinate 35,618,369 downwards.
CATTTGACTAACTGAATGTGTGATCACTTTAGGCATACAGGAGAGAAGAAAAAAAAGGTTTTAGCGGACACCATCACAAAAATAGGTTTGTAACTAAAGAGACCATCTAAAAGCAAAAGAAATGGCCTGACCACTCCAAGAGGTGAGGGAGTCTGAGAAAGTTCTCTTTTATGATCTGTACTGCAATTAGAAATAACAAGACAAGAGGTAGCAGTCTTGGGCTTCTAAGACAGTGACTTGTGGGAAGTAACAGGTAAAGTACAGAGACTAATTTGGTGAAGTTCACAATTTATAGGCCTTTTGGGGAGGTGCATAAGCTTGAAAGGCAGAAGCCCTCACACACATACTAAATAAGCCCCTTCCCTATTGACTTGTATCTCTGACAATCTTGCATGCAGGTCTCAGTCACTGAACTTAGTTTAGAGGAAAAGCTCTTCCCTGCTCAAATTTGAACTCTAAAGTGAGATGAACTTTCATTCAATGCCTTGTGTCATTATCTTGGTCAAGTGGCCTTCTCTAAGCCATACCTGCAAAACGGAGACATCACTGGCATTTACCTCACAGACAGTTAAGCTATCGCAGGTTAGCATATAAGCACAGTAAGTATGTGATAATGACAGCAGTGACATCGCTGCCCACCCTGCTCACGGCAGGACAACTGGTCTTTTATCTTCTCGCCAGGTGGCATAGGCGTCAAAAACACTCTGAAGTCAGAAAACCAAAGCTCACACCCTGAGAGTCGGGAGTGCCTTTGGGTTGCACTGCAGTTCCACTGCTTAAGCACACCTTGAGAACTTTCTCAATAATTCACAAATGACAGCAAAAACTGAGCAGATCTTTCTCTGATGGCTGCTTACTTGTGGTAGAACTCACCATACTTCCAGACTGGTCTGCCGACCCATCCTTTGGCATCTGCCCCTTCTCAAGCACTGAGTATGTAGTGGGATCCATCACAGTAAGAGCCCACACAACAGTCCTTCAAGGCACGATTTTTTTAAACTTATATTCTTATTTATATGCACATGTATGTGTCTGCTCATCTGTGTGTATATCACATGTGCAGTGACCACAGAGGCCAGAACAGGGTGTGGGATTCCCTGGAACTGGAGCTATAAGAAGGTGTGGATTGCCTAATACAGGTCCTGGGAAACAGACCTGGGTCCTCTGTGAGAGTAGCAGGTTCTCTTAACCTTTGAACCATCTCTCCAGCCATGACAGCATTGTTTCATAGGTAAATGAAGCTAAGGGATGAAGCCAGGATTGGAGAACAACTACACTTGATTTCAAACACACCCGTCTGCTGACCCAACTCAGTTAAGATCGTCTGACATGCCAGAACACTGTGTCAACACCTACTCAGAATCCACTACATGAAAGGCTTAGTTAGGATAAGCACCAGGCTCCCAACAGCCTTCTTTGTGCCTTAGCAACACCAACAATGCAATAGTTACAATTGGTTGGAATTAAGATTTCTGATGAGTCAATGTGCCAGAGCTATACTAAGTACTCCTTCTACATCAGCTCATCCAGTGTTCACAATTACGTGTTACTATTACATCCTCATTTTAAACACATGAAAGGGTTGAGAGAGGCTAAGCAGCTTTCCCAAGGACACACAGCTAATGAGAAGGCTGGCAGGACTGAGGCCTGGCCCTGCTCTCAACCACTCGTTGTCCCAGCTGAGCTCTACTGTATCTGAAGACTTCTAATTTGAGCCAGATGCCAAGTAAAAGAAAGTCCTGGTAATCAGGTTTCATAGCTAGTCTTCACTGCCTGGTCATGGCCAGATAACCAGACTTTTAAGTACCTCAATTCCCTCATGTATAAAGCAGGTCTAGTAAGACTCACCTGGCCACTGATTGCTAAGTTGTCATAATGAATGGGAGAGATTGTTTAGAAGAACAATAAGGCCACAAAACAAAACAAACCACCAGGCTTCTTCCTGTTTACTGAATAGTAGGACCTCAAGGGACATCACCAGAAGCCCATTTCCAAGCACAACCACTAGTGTGACGAGCACTTCTTGCTAGAGGAGCAGAGACATGGAACATGGATGGAGTCTGACTCCCTACTCTGGTCCTCACTGGCCATGTGACTTTAAAGTTAACATCGTGTATACTCTGTAGAATCCTGGAATATGTAAGATAGCAATCAGGTAATAATGTCTAGTTGGCATGGTCATTATGGGGAGTTGAAGAGGAAAGGCTGTAATGTGGCTCATCCAGTATCTGGCATATGAAGTGTTTGTACTATTACTCATTCCAAAGGGAGTTTCACTTTCATGTCTTCCCACATCTTCTTTCTTGAGAGTCTGGCCTTCCTTCGGGGTCTTAATTCTCTTTTGTGCAGAGTCTAGAGAAGAGGTTCTCAGCTCATGGGTCGTGACCCCACAGGGCTCATACATCAGGTATCCTGCTTATGAGATATTTATACAATCTGTAACAGTAGCAAAATTACAGTTATGAAGTATCAACAAAATAATACTGTGGTTGGGGTCACCACAGCCTGAAGAACAGTATTAAAGTATCACAGCATTAAAAAGGTTGAGAGACAAAGGAATACAGTGACATGTTTACCATCTTGTGAGTCACAGATTAGGTATTCTGCAGGAAACCCTGGTTATGTGCACGCCTATATAGAACCTACAGAGTCTACCCAAATGTCTCTCCCGTGAAGTGTCACCACAGTTCCAGGCCTCAGCCTTCCTCATTTAAAGTCAATGTAAGGCCACCTTTCACTTACTCTTCATAGCTCACCCCATTTGTGACATATCCAGTTCCCAGAGCTTAGTCTGGCTACAGTGAGTGCTCAAAAAATTCTATTGTGTGTACTGAACAAATAATGTTCCCTTTTCTCAAAAAAAGTCCACTGGTCAGGTGTTAGGCACGGTAGCTGGAGTACTGAGGCTCCATAAGGTGCTAAAGACATCGTGCTGGAGCCTGGGCAAAGGACCTGTACACACGTATAACACAACTGTACCATTATAACCCTAAGTGCTTGCTTGAGAAAGTTTTAATTCACATGCAACCACAGAGATACAAAAAGAGCAACTGTAACTTCCTATTCCAACCCTGCCTCTTTCTGTGTCATCACATACACAAATATAGGCGCTTTCCTTCTTTCATTTCACTTTTTAAAAAGCTCAATGAGGAATCATGCACAAGACACCAAGGCTTCCTCTTTCCCTACTGAATAAAGATGGAGAGAGTCAGCATAAGCACATCTTAATAATGATGTCACCTGTGGTTGCTTTGCGACAAGCTTTAGTGTTAGTTACATAACAATTCCTCTACTAAGAATCCTCCAAGTTTGCAGCTTCTCCAGCAAAACCCAACACTCCAATACCAACTTGCAAACACAAGCTCAAACAGGCTGCTGCTCTGTCTCTGGAAAGATGCATGTGAGCACAGGCTTGCAGGGGATGTGGACAGATGACACTCCAGTCTTAGTGTTGGCCCTGTTTCCTGGGAAAGAGGTGACTGCAGCAGCCACATTTCCAACAGCAATGCCCATATAACAGACATTTCTAGAAAGTCATTAGCACGTACAAGCACTGTCCTTAATAGTTGCCTCAAAGGCATAAAAATAGACCTCAGAGAGCCTGCTTTGCTGAATTTACTGTCTGTTAGTATCTCCTTCTCTTTCCTTCATCTACTTAGTCTAGTTCTCACCATTCTTCAAGCAGATTGCTTTCTACAGGGGTGGGGGTGGGGCTATCTTTGTAATATGTGTTGCTAATTGTATATATTGTAATGTATAACTTGTGGTTTTCATTCATAATTCCTCCCTGATAGAGACCATAAATCTTAGAAGGTCTTGTGTCTGACACAGGTGTAGAAATTCAGTTTCCCCATCTTTTTTCAAAGCTGGCCATAAAGGAACTGTCAGAAGTACCCTGACAGGAGGAGGAGTAGTCCTGTTCATAGCCTGGAGGGAAACACTAAGAGGCCAGAAGATTCTGCAGAGATAGGGACTGCTGGCCCCTCCCTTAGTCTATTAGCACTAGGCTACACCCTTGAGGCAAGATTGTCTGGACTTCAATCATGTGCCGGGAAGGCCAGGGTTGGAGGTCTTTCAGCTGAACACCAGCGGGTTCCTGGAGGATGAAGACCAGGAGGGAGCAGGAAGGTCACATCCCTCTTCTGCACAGCAGCACCAGCACCTCTACACCTGGAGGTTTTGTAACATAGTTTACAAGACACAGGTAAACAAGTTTCTGGGAGTTTTGGAGGCTAAGCAAACTAATAATGCCTGAGGAAAGGGCTGTGGAAATCCCGAATCACAGGCCATGGAAACTACCTGAGGCCCCTGGAATCAGTCAGAACTCTGAGCCAGTCCTGGGAACTGAGCCCTTGTGTGGGAGTGGCCAGAAAGGAGTTGGATTGGAGGTATATGCATTGTGGGACCCGTGTTGTATGTATGTAAGGGGAGGAACTCAGTTTATGATTTTCTCTTACATGGCACACAAACATTTTCTCTGTCTTTATTTTGTTCATAGTATGCTCTGCCATATAAAAAATTTAAATTCCATCTAGTTAAAGATATCATTTGAAATCCAAAAGATGGCTGGCTTTTCTATCTTCTGTTATTAACCCTTCAACTCTTTTGTATTTAAAGACAAAACAAAACAACAACATTGAAGGGTTAGAAAGATGATTTGGAGAGCAGGTTCCTATAAAGGACCTGGCTTTCATTCCTAGCGCCTATGTTAGGTGACTCCACCTGTGGGGTAACCCAATGCCTCTGACATTCACAGATACCCTCATGAAGACACATACATACATATAATTTTTTTAAATGATAAAAAACTTAGAAAATCTCAAACCATTAATCCAAAGTAATATATATGTTTACAAAGCAAAAGATGTATCTGAAGTATTTATTTATTCATTTATTTTTAGACTACTGAGGACTCAACTTGGGGCCTTACATACTATAGGCAACTAGTAAGCTAAAATCCCCAGCTCTCATTATTTAAAACATGTTCTTAAACATTCCAATAATTTAATTTATTGTTTTTTGATAATTATTTTGCAATAAATTTATTTGTATGGCATGAAGAATAGTAGTCATCTATATGAAAATACACTATTTAAAAGGGTTTATACAAGTCACCCATTTGGGATCTGATTAACAAAACACACAAGGAAAACTCGGAGAATCCACGAGATGGTAACTAAGCAAACGTTTGATGATAAGTAGCTGTCTAATAAGCAGGCATGGGCTAAGAACATTCAAAGCAGAATGTAATGACACACCATATATGTACACAAAGTGCACAGGGTAAAGAAGCTTGTATTTGGCTGAATGGACTGTATCAGAGTCACTGTTCTATTGGTGTGAAGAGACAGCATGATCATAGCAATTCTTATAAAGGAAAGCATTTAACTGGGGCTTGCTTACAGTTTCAGAGGTTTATATCATCATCACCACAGCAGGAAGCATGGTGGTGCACACGTGACCATGGTGCTGGGGAAGTAGCTTAGAGTTTTACCTCCAGATCCTCAGGCAGCAGGAAGAGAGATACTGAGCCTGGCTTGGGCTATGGAAGCCTCAAAATCCACCCTCCACCCCACCTGCCATGGTGACACACTTCCTCCAACAAGGTCACACCTCCTAATCTTTTACTCCTTTTACACACTGGTGACCAAACATTCAAATATATGAGCCTACGGGGGACATTCTTAGTTACAGCACCACAGGCAGGGATCCAGATCACCTATCTCCAGGGCTTTGGACTCTATGGAATGTACAGAGCTAGATCGTTAAAAGCGCTATCATCTACTGATTTCTACTCAGATTGGAGCACAGGTCCTTTTTGTCACACCAACCCAAAAAATTAGAATGTCTTATCTTGGGACCCGGAAAGGGCTTTATTGGAACTTCACTGTGGCCATGTTATTAAGGAGTAAGAGTTAGTTATTCTTTTCCCTAGACACAGTGTTAACTAACTAGGATGCAATCGTTACTTAGTGAGGAGAAAGTCAGCTCGCTTCCTCGAGTCTCAGTTTCTGCATGTCCAGAGAATCACACACATAGGTCTGGTGAGATTAAAGGCAAAGTTCTAAAGGCAGAAAACCGTGTGTGTGTGTGTGTGTGTGTGTGTGTGTGTGACACTGACTTAAGATTACTATTGCTGTGATGAAACACCATGACCAAAACTTGGAAAGGAAAAAGTACACACACACAAACACACACTTTTAAGAATGCCTTCCTCCATGCCATTTGTGGTGATTCATTCCTTTAATTTCTCTAGGCCATTTTAAAACTTTCCTTGTTATAGTTCCCACAAATGCCCAAGAGTCTGCCACAGCCCATGCTGTGAAATTTAGGAGCATGAACACTCCTAAATTCTATAGTCATTTCAAATCCATCATTTAGCAGAGTGTCCAAAAGGGACTGGTACTCAGCAGTTAGACAGTACTCCAACTCCCCCCCCCCCCCCCGGGGGCTTCATCACTGAGGCCTCCTCAAGAAGAAATGCACACACTCTGGTTTGCTCATGGCTCTCTAGGTAATGACAATGTTTTGCGATTAGGTCCCAAAGAAGAGCTGGTAAGGAGACAACTGTTTCCGCTCCTACTTCAGCCTCTACAGTATTCAAAGGAGGCAAGAAATCTTTCTGATCAACGTGTGTTAAAAACTGTGCTTGCTACATTTTGCTATTAATCTACTAACTTTCACTAAAAACTCACATCAGGATATAAAGGTAAATTAGGTTATTATGTTTGTGATCTTACGCACACCTCTTAATTGTCCTACACTTTAGCTTCTTAAGTTTATAGATTATGTACCAAAGACTTGGAGACGGACGGGACCTCACTGCCTTTTTGTCCTGATAAGTGAGATGCTGTAAGACAGGGCTCTCAAGATTCCCCACTCACAGATGACTCCTTTTTACCTGATACATTTTTATGTGACTCTGGGAATATTGGTATATAATACAGGTATGCAGGACAAAAATTTACTAATAACAAATCCCAAAAACTATCTAAGATAACTATTTGGCCTATGTATAATTTTATAATTACAACACTTATACAACAGTGCCTGGATGTACCTTGCATTTTTACAGGTAGAATGAAATCATGGTTACCTATCTGATCCTGCAGGACAGAGCACAGAACACTTTTCAGAGCTCATCAATAATCTCAGCTTCTATTGGTCAACGATGAGAGTTTTGCTTCATATAAACATGGATACAAAATGGCAGAAGTATATTTATGGTCATAACAGAAATTGTTGGAAATTCTGTCCTAATATTTTAAGCAAAGATTTAATTAAGCAATTTTTAAATGAAATTCATGTCAGCAACTCAAATAGCAATTTATATAATCAAACATTCTAACTGTACAATCCAAAGATACACTAATTTGACATTTACATGTTGAGCAATGATGGTAGGAAAATATTCAGAGTCTTTGTTTTTATAACTAAAGCATTAGATTTTTCTAAGAGCAGAAGACTGTGTATGTACAACGAAGCACACAGCGCTCTTGAAGATGAGCTGGAGCACTTCAGGTTGTATCTAGTGGCACCGCATGGCGTGACAGCAGTGTCCACACAAAAGTGCCCATCTGGGTGCTTACACCTTGGCCTGCAGTGAAGCCGGCAATGTAAAACACGTGAGTACAGACAGGAACACCTCGGACTCCGCACATGCCTCATTTTCAATTAAGCTTTGGTTGCTGTGCATTAATGAATATTTTATCATTGCCAAATTTTCCACAATCCCAACATGGGATGTCTCAACCCTTTAGGAGGCCAAACATAGGCTAGGACCAGACTTGAGCACATACTTTCCAGATGCAATACACTGCAGAACATACACCCCATCCGTCAGGCATGTGAGAGCACACACTTGGAGTGATGCTCCTTTACTTAAATAACATTAACCTGGTTCAAAATGTCTGTGAAAGAGAGGGTTCCAGGGAATCCCAGGGAGAACACCACATGGAGAAATAAAGCCCAAACCAGACTGTGCTGCCCTGGGCTTGGGTTATACTTAGAACAACTTTACAGGAAAAATGAATCACAGTTCATGGAGATAAAATCACTCAAAAGTGTGGTCAAAGGACAACTTGGAATGAGAGGTCAGGTACAGAAATGCCTAGAATCTTGACTGTATCTTTCCAGGAGGATCTGTTTAAGGTTTCAAAAGATTGTCCTTAAAGATAATTACATAGGGCCTGGAGAGATAGCTCTGGAGAGAACTGGATGCTCTTCTAGAGGAGCCAGGTTCAATTCTCAGCACCCACATTGCAGCTCACAACCATCTGTACCTCTGGTTCTAGGGAATCTGACATCCTTTTCTAGCCTCCTCTGGTATCCAGTAAGCACTGAGCACACACACATACATTCACCCAAAATAATACATGTAACATAATAATAATAAATTAAGTTATTAGTCATACACTTAAAAAATCAGACATGTTAAATCTCATAAACACAGAACTGATTTTGTAGTCATGTGATTTTTTTCTTTCCAACCATACTATTAAAATCTTAAGTTATTTTAGCTATTATGCCTGTTAAAAATATCATAATTAAAATTAGCATTATATGATATATAGCCAAATACTGGAATTAACTGCCAACTCTATTTACAACCTTCTTTACGCTGTCTTTGAACATTTGAACAAAGTGTTTAGAAAAGCAGCTGAAATAAAGTTGCTTGCTTTCTAGCCACTGACAAATTTAGTGTTTTACCTTTAAACCCTTAGATTAATTTGTGAGATCGAGGAACTATTTCTTAAAATAAATAATCTAGTAAAATGAAAATTTAGAGAACACCACATGCTGATTTTGTCTTAACAGAGCAGTAGATTTCCTTCCTAAAATCATTCACTAGCAATTCTAATGGAAAGGAAACAGGAGGAAAAGAAAGAAAGCAACAAGTGTTTTCTCTCCTGCAGTGAAAGGGTGGAGCCCGTTTCCACCAGCCTAGCTTTGCTTCAGAAGGAAGACTTCCTTTCTCATGCTGGTCATCAAACTACAGACTACCTTTTCTGTTAAAATGAAAGGATTTAGAAAAGAGTCTCATCTTTCAGACTAACAATGTTACATATTTCTAGACGGTGACATATATTACCAGCAAGTTAACATTTATTCAAAATATATATTGGCAAACATTTCTAAGAAAATCACCATACAATGATAAATAATAAAATACGTATTTCAGTGGTGTATAGAGATATGCCTCAGTCAGTAAGGAATCTATCTACCTAGGATGCCTGAAGACATGGGTCAGACCTCCAGCACTGAATCAGGCAGGTGTGCTCTCTCCCAGTGTTTGGGAGGTGGAGGCAGGAGGATCAGAAGTTGAAGTTCATCCTACACACACAACTACGTAACTACACAGGGAGTTTGAGATTATCCTGGGATGCATGAGACCTACCCCCAAAAAATAAAGAAAAATAAGATGAACATTTCAGTCTGAGATCTAGTAATATAAATATCCTGGGTCTTTACTCCAAGAGAAAAGGATAAACAAGTACATTAAGGTCACAACAGAGCCTGTTGAAAATAGATTACTATTCCTAATGCAGCTGGTAGAATAATCAATCCATTCAGTCTACCTACTGGTTGAGTCTTCTGCTTTATAAGAACACAGCATGTATCATTAAGCTCCCTTTTCTGAAGTCACACCTGAATTGTAACATTCATGCACGTGCATGACCACAGGGGCAGCAAGGTTACCGACACTAACCTTGTCAGTTAGGAGGACAAAGTAAGCCAATTGGTTTGCCCACATGACTGTCAACCTATGCTTCTGATGGGAGGTCTCTCTCCATCGGTTAGGGGAGTGGATAGCTTTTACTCCAAATCCAAAAAAAAAAAAAAAAAAAAAAAAAAATTCAGAACAGGGCAGGTGAAAACTAGCACTCTGATGAACTAGCCTTTGAAATCACAGGGCATTATGTCAGCACTTCATTAAAAAGAAGGGAGTTTCTAAGTCTGGATCACACTCAAGAATGGGGAATTATGCTTGATCTTTGTAAAAAAAAAAAAAAAAATCAAAGAGTTATAGCATACTTTCAACCCTTTCTAGTGCTTAGGAAAGGGTCAGTTATTTTAAACGAATTACCAAAAATAAAGGGGAGTGGGGTAGACAGGAGCTGCATAGACTAAATGACAGTATGTCTCACAGATTAATAAACTAAGGCTTTAAAACATAGAAGGAACAGAAAAACAGCTAGGATTGCTTTCTCTTGGTCTAAGACATTCACAGGTTCTGAGTTTTGCATGTATTTTTTAAGTGCCCTAATACACATCAGAGATAAGAGAGACAAATTCCCAAAGCAATTTCCAAAGTAAAGGACTTCCATGAAGATAATGTTTTTCAAAAGATAATTTTGATTATTCTGCACTGTTCATAATCACTACTGATAAAGCTTATGTGTAAAAAAAGAGCACCTTTTATAAACGTGATCCTTCATAATTGCTGATGACTTTTCAAATCATTTTAGGGAGGTGAGTGGCTGGCACTGTCCAACTAGAAATACAAAAGTGTTTCTTAAATCTCTAAGCATCGTTGAATGGGATTTCTGCTGCTTAAACGCTGTAAGAAAATCATGAAAACACACGGGGAAAGAACACCAAGGATCAGCCTTTTGTGGCTTCTCAGGACGAGGCCAAAAGCACTGGGACAGGGACAGTTTGGACTGCATTTTGAATGTATCATGGAAAGATATAAACCGCTTCTGTTTTCCTCACTTAACTGTATTTCTAAAGGATTAAATGTCGCCTCTAAAGGATTAAGTGTCACTGTGCTGCCCAAATACCGTGACAAAGAGCTCACTGTATTATCTTGGTTTATGACTACAAAGGCAGTACTGGGTCTCAGCAGCCCATGAGGAGACCCAAGCAATCTGAGTTTATCTCTACACTTCCAACCACAAGTACAATTTCTAAGTGATCCCCATGACAGAGCCACAAAGTCAACCCAGAGGTCACATTACCCACAGTTATATACTTGAGTGATTCTCTCACTAATACTCATGATAAGCAAATACAGCTCTTTTCAGGCAGCTTTCCAATGAAGAAGCCATCTAGCCAACATACAACAAGCAACTTATTATATATTTCTTAAGCCCCGTCACCCAGCAGGGGAAGGCGATGAAAACTGTGCAATGAGCAGGGCTGGGGCCATGAGGCTCTCATCTTACTCCCAAGTGTGGTACTCTGGGTAAGTTGTCTGGCTCTCTAAGCCCCCGTTTTATCATCTGAAACATGGGCATGATGGCACTTACCTCACAGGCTTGGTTGGCTTGGTCTAGAGGGCAGCATCAATGCCTAATGGCCAATGCCATGTTCTCTGAGAGGCAGTCCTTTAGCACTGTCATTAGACCCCCAGGATCTCTTTCTGGAGTCAAATATTGTCCTTTCATTTTATGTTTTTCCAAATCCCAGTAAGGCTCCTGAGCATCTCTTATACATTTTAAGTGTATTTTATTGTCACCTCCAGCATGAAAACTAAGGTAGCATTTGAGACATCAGAGTAAGCTTAACCATATAAACACTGCTCATGTGAAAAACAAAACAAAACAAAACAAAACAAAACAAAACAAAACAAAACAAAACAAAACAAAATGGAATCAGTCCCTCAAAACCATGCCTGTGGATTTTCTGGTTACTCTCATAAGCCTACTCCCTACAAAAGGCCCACCACACTTCAGGGGTTTACCAAAATGAAGTCAGAGACAGAAGTTGTAAATTAGATTTTTCATTATGTGAAAACTTAAAACAACATACAGTCACTCCAGATTGAGACAACTGTGATGGCTGATCTGAGATGGTACAGCTGCACTCAACTAAATCCCAAGCAGCTAGGCTCACCTGTGAGGATCTTCTTGCTTGGATCATGTGAGGTGAGAACACCTACCTGAAGTCTGGCCATCTAAAAGAAGGAGGAAGTGGGAGCTTTGGCTTTCTGCCTGCTTGCCCTTGCTTTCCATGGAAAGCTTCATCTGCCCTGTTACTGAGGTGTCCTTCACAGGTATTAGAACCTAATTCTGTATTCAAATATAGCAGAGACATCCAGCCTCATGACCTAAACAACTACAGGATTCTTGGCATTTCCATCAAGAGACAACCATTGTTGAGCTAAATTTACTGAATTTCCACAACACAGAAATTAGGCACACTAAGTCCCCTCAACCACTCTTCAATGCCACCACAAACCGAAAGCCATTCTACTAAATCCCTATTAATATAAATATATATATGTTTTATATTATAGTTATATTAAATATAAATGTTTTCACTCATTCTATCAGTTTTGTTGATTTAAAAAAAAAACAGAACTTATAAAACAGTCATTACTTATTTGAGTTATTTAAATAAATATCTTGTTATTTTCTTGAATACAGAGAAACTAAGTCATGGTATAAAACATGATGATAATATTATACATTGTTCTAAGGTGTGGGGAGGAGGCTGACAAGAACAAGTTTCCCCTCAGACTAGTGATTCTAAGCTCTGATGGCGGGTGAGGTAGGCAGTGAAGGTTCTGGGGTCAGGTTGTGCCTTGTTCACACTCCTTTCAGCTCTATAACTGTATAATAACAACATTAAGAACACTGAATTTACTTAAACTTTGGCGATGTAATACGGAAATTAGGTCCCCCTAATAAGTCTTTATTAGTACCACCCCATGTATAGAAAGCCAAGTAAGCAGTTCAAGGTAGTTCCGGTCACCCTGATAGTCAGCCATCTTCCCCTTCCAGGCTTTCTGTGCATTAGAGACAACTGGTGTATTAGTGAAGTGACTTCCTGCAAATGAGTTGTGGCTGCAAAAACCGTATCAAGGTGACTCAGAGACCTTGAAACATTCGTCCCAACCCTTTCCTGGGGAGCTAGAGCCTTCTACTTCGTGTGGGTACCCACTAATTCAATCAATTTGGATTAATCAAATAATTAAAATACTAAAATATTCATATTATATAAATATTATTCATGTATATAAACATAAATTATATAAATAATATATATCATAATTATTAATTATTATAAAACAAAATGATGTTGTTACAAAATGTGTCTGGACCAATGTTAAAACATTTAGTTACCTAAGTTCCCTGGCATCATTAAATAAAAAAAAAAAAGACAGTGGTCAGTGAAGGGACGAATTTTAGTATTTCCCCTCCTTAACTCCCCTGCAGGGTCCATGGTCAGTACTGGTTTTCAGTCTGTACAGTCACACTCACACCTACTTAACTGAAGTTACTCAATCACAGGCTGACTTCACAAAGAGACTGTAAATACCTCCTGTCGTCTGTGGTAACCATCAGCCCCAACTCGACTGAGTTCTTATAAAGATACTAACATTGACTTATACTATAGAAACAATGACATGCTTTGGCTGAGAGTAGAGACACACAGGAAAAAAGAAGAAAAGTTCAATTCTTTGGCCTACTTATCTTTTTCATCTGTAAAGGTCTTTTTTTTTTTTTTTTTTTTTTTTTTTTGGTTTTTCAAGACAGGGTTTCTCTATATAGCCCTGGCTGTCCTGGAACTCACTCTGTAGACCAGGCTGGCCTTGTACTCAGAAATCCACCTGCCTCTGCCTCCCGAGTGCTGGGACTAAAGGCATGCGCCACCACTGCCCGGCTGTAAAGGTCTTTTGTGACTATCCTACAATGTGACAGAGACAACTCTGAGCATTATTAATGAGTTCTGGGAGGATTTGGTAAGTACTTACCTTGACCGGAATTATATATTGCTTTTACAGATTTCTTCACTTTCTGTAGGGCTGTTCTATCTTGGTCTAGAGCCTAAAAGAGAAAAAGAGGAAAAGGGTGTTAAAATTTTTTGGTACATTTAAAAAACAAAACAAAACAAAAACTCACAACTTCTGTAGAGCACCAGAGAGGCAGCGCACTTACAAACAGCCATCGGTGCCTAGCTTTGCATACAAACATAGGGTCACTACACAAGGCTCAGTGTTGTGTGAAATGGTCAGTCTGGTAGCCTGTCAGTAACCATGCAAAGACATAGTAGCAAACCGTGAGAAGTGCTTCCTTCTCCCACAAGTTCATAGCCTGTTAAGGGAGAAAACATTCTTTAAGGTACAATGACTCAGTACCTAGGGAACCACACTGATCTTAGCATTTGGTGTAAATATACCCAGCAAAAATTTTTTAGTGACGTATAATAAGCAGGAATGATCTTTTGAATAGTGCTTTTGAAGTGGACAATTTCTTTAATTAAAAAATCCCTGTTTATTAAAATCAAAGATGAAGCTGATGACTAAACTGAAATCCACCCAGCCTCAGATTCCCACTGCTGAAGTAACAGGTGTGTACCACCACACCCAGCCACTGGCTGACGCTCAATAAGCACATAGCCAGGACCACTTGTCACTAACCGATGATAGCTTGAAAACTGCCATGTACCCGATTCATCATAAATGCTCCCCTGGCCAGCACCTCAGCCATGGCAAATAGCAAAGTGCACGGTGCCACAGAGGTCAGCATGTTTTACCAGCTGCTATTAGGGCAGAAGTAAAACTGAAGTACTGTAAAGGTTTGAAAACAGAAGGAAGATAACTCACATTTAATAAAACTAAAGTACTGTAAAGGTTTAAAAACAGAAGGAAGATAACCCACATTTAATAAATACTTAGTACAGAGTTTACATGAATTATCCCACATGATTTTCAGAAATAACTTGTACATAAATACTATTATATCTATTTTATAGAAAACAGAAGTTTAGAAAGCCCATTATGTCTGGGGTGACAAAGCTGGAATTTGAACAATGAGTCTTGACAAGAGAACCTGACCTCCAACCCTGCCCGGTTCTGCATTCTAATCTGTCATAAGATGAAATGAAAACCTGCAAGGGATCACTGGGAGGGGGCAGCCTACCATTTCCAAGAGAGAAAACCTGAGTGAGCTCTTTAGGATTCTGAGTGTCATGGGTAGTACTGACTGTCAACACGATGGGATTTAGAACAACTAAGAGACAAACTGCACGTCTGTCAGGGTTTCTAGAGAGACTTAAATGAGGGAAGACCCACCTTCAAAGTAGGCAGCACCACCCTATGGACGTTGGTCATGGGCTGCATAAAAAGCAGAAGCAGGAGCTCAGCCTTTGCCACAGTCACTTCCTGACTGCAGGCACGCCTACTCAGCTGAGGGATGTTCTTGCTCCCACAGTGGACTACATTCCCTCAAATGCTGCAAGCCAAACTCAACCCTTCCCCCTTCCTTCGGTTGCTTTGTCAAAAGTTTTGTCATAGCCACAAGAAAAGTAACCAATACATTGCTAGTATAAGAAAAAGGAGATAGTGGGCAGGAGTGTGCCCTCTGACCAGCTGTGTGAATGACACACCATTATCAGCACATACTTTTTACATGTGTATTACTGATTTTCCCCCAGGGGAAAAAAAGCCGCAGGTGTGAGAAAAAGATTTATCTAGTGTCCCACATCGAGAGGAGAAACAGCCTATGTGTTTTTGAGAGTGCTCCCCATCTGTGGTGGAAGCGTGTCTATGTTTTCCTGGATCTCATTGTAATTTCAAAAAAGAAGACAAGATGTACTCTCAATTCACCTGACAGTTCAGCTCCAGGGTCTATGCAGAGAAAATCAGTTCACAGATTGCAATGCCTGTATGTATTTGGAGTTATCAACTCCAATGAGCAAAGTATGAAGAAGAATTTAAAACACTGTATGAGGCACCATGTAGTTTCTTATGGGGGCGAGGGGGGTACTAAAGGGAGAGGCAATGTCTTAGAATTCATTTTAGATGCTTTCCCAACTCATCCGCACAGGCAAAGAACTCACTCATAGAGCACAAATCCATGGACTTTTAAAGGTTTTTAAGAGCATTTCATCTGTCAGGTACACCCACAGTTAAATTTGAATGCTTTTTTTTTTTTTTTTTTTGAAACCTTTGTATTTGGCCAGTGGCAAGAAGCAGGCAAGTGAAAGCACTGTTATGAGTCCCATACAGTAGAGAGCTGGTGTTGTCCTTGTTAAACCAGGCCCCTCCAGAAACAACATGCTGGATGTGCTAAAGGTTCCATTCCCTCAAGTGCCAAACAACTGCAGAGACTGCCTGTGAAATGTCACACTCGAGCTAAAAGAAAAGCAGTATGCACAGGGTGGACTCCGCAGCTGCATAAACGTGTGACAAGGTATGTGCCTGCATTTCTTACTGTGCATCAGAAGCTAACCACATCACAAGGGCAAGAGCAGGGCAAGACAGGAGGGGCGGGCCAGTAAGCAGCACTCTACAGCTTCTGCTCCAGCTTCTGCTCTGATTTCCTTTGATGATTGCCTGGTGTGGAAATGGGCCAAACAAACCCTTTCTTCTCCAAGCTGCTTCAGGTCACAGTAACTTGTCAACTAAGACATCTACTCTTGGAGGTTTGAGAGAATTCAAGATGACCTTGGGAAGCACATGAATCATGCCAGAGGTAGATCTGCCCCTTCCACTGAGAGAATGAGTGCCGTGGCCACAAGATAAATGATAACCTGAACAAGTCTGAAAATACTTATCATTTCTATGAATTCATTCGGTCAATATGCATTAGTAAGTGGAGATTATGTGTTAGGACAGAGGCCCCAAAGTGAGTGAGAAGTACTCAGTTTATAGAAGATATACTTTGGAATAGCAAATTCAGTCCCAGGGGTTCCTGGATACAAAAGAAGGGGAGAGTGAGAAGGAGAGGCAGAGAACTGACCCTCCAGTGTCTACGGTGTACCAGGCACTCCCCCATGGCACCTTCACCTTCAGCTCTTGTTCATGGACAACGACCCTTCCTTGTCCCTGAGCTAAGCAGCAAGGGAGATAAGGAAGCAGGCATCAAAGACAAGCCAAGGCAGCAAGCAAAGCAGCACAGAAGGCTAAGCGCAGGGCCTGCATTAGTTGAGGTGAAGCCTGGGGGCTGTGGCTCCGCTTGTGTGTCAGCGAGACACCTGGTAGGTAGAGAAGGTTCAGTTAGGAAGCAGCAGCCCTGAAGACCCGACTATAGGGGAGTAGACACATGGCAAGAGCGGCTTCTGTGAGAAGACGCAAAGATGTTATCATTTGTTAGTTTCAAGATTAGTAGGAGTCAAATGAGGCCGCTAAAAAAGGGAAAATTATCAACCTAAAATAAAAGTTGATTTGCATAATACACCCCAAAAATGGAAAGTTGATGTATCATACACAAATAAAGGCTTTAAGCTGTTTATCTCACTGTTGGAGACTATTAAAAGAATTTTGAAGATTCAAGCTCTCCGGATATTTAATAGTCTCTATTGTGCCTACAGCAGTGGTTGCTCAGAGTGGATGGGATGTGGCCCAGGGATCGATTTGTAGGTAGTACACTGCTAAGTTCTGGGCCCCAACTTGACCAGTTACTTCCCAGTTCATAACCTTGGCAAAGTTTCAACAGATCATTTTCAGTGACAAATTGCGAACGGTTCCAAAGAACATCCCATGCCAGAAAATAACCACCAGGCTAACAACAACCTTCTATACCAAAGCAAGGTGAACACAGAATAGCTGAAGTATGCTCTCCTGTACAGGCCTGTAGGCATCATTTACCCTACTAAGGGGAAGAACAACACAGACCCTGAGTGGGGCCAGATATTCAGCAGATAATGCAGCGTGCTTTGGCACTGGAAGCATCTAAAACTACAGGTCTGCAGGGCCTGACTGGCACCCCTTGACATTGATGTTTCTCTCCCATGTGCAGGTTTAGAATCCTAGATTTTATTCTAACCACATGCAAGAAACCCCATCTTAACTAAGATAAATAAAACAACATGGGGGGGGGGGCTGTAGTACATGGAGTATATGTAGAAGCATTTCCTGAAGGCTCATTATGGCCACAACAGACCTGAGTCTCATACTACCTTTTAAAGGCCAGTCATTTCTGTGATGGATCAATAATAAGATGATTTCATTTTCCCCGGGGAAGGCCAAGAACGTATCATCAAAAGACAACTACTGAGGTTGCAAAGGAAGCCTTGTGCAAGTCCTAAAGGAAACAGACCAATGGAAACTGCACGGAGTGAAGAGCCTGCCCCCTTCCTTCCTGTCCACTTCTACAGATGGGATGTAATCCCAAAGAAGGCAAGAACGGTTGGAGCAGCGGGGGTCAGCCTGGGCCAGTTGTCTTATCTAATGTTCAAACCACACTGCCTTTTGTGTAGACTACTGAATCCACCAACTTGGAGAAAGTAGGACAACAGATCCTCTTCAAAGCCCTTGAGGTTAACTTGTCACCAAGTTCAGCCAGTTTGTGGATTTTATAAAGAGAATCTAATCCTAGTTAGAGGGAAAGGGCAGGACTGAACTCTCAAGAGATCTCACTCTCTGCACTGGTGGCCTACCTTGTGGGACATGCTACCTAGGGTGTCATCACTAGCAGCTGAGGAGCCCTCAATGTTCTAGCAATTCTACCAGCTGCTGATAGGGCTAGTCTTTAAAGCAGCAGGGCTTAGTCATGGAGCTGAGAACTACTGTGAAAAGAAATGTGATGCTGTGGCTGTGAACACAGAAGAGGCCATCTAGACCTGGGCACATCCTGTCTGGCTATCACTTATTGGCTTGGTGACTACAGTAAGCTTAAGTCCCAGATGCTAAATGGTGTTGTTGACGCTGTCTTCTTACAGCAGGTAGAGGTTGCTTTTCCCCTCCCCAAGGGCCTCAAACTCTTATCTTAGCCCAATTTGCCTTCTGTGCTAGCTAGTTTTACATCAGTGTGACACAAGCTAGCATCGTCTGAAAGGAGGTTACCTCAGTTGAGAAAATGCCTCTTTAAGATGTGGGCTATAGGGCATTTTCTTAATAGTGATGGAGAGGGTACAATTTATTGTGGGTGGTGCCATCCTGGGTTGGTAGTCCTGGGTTCTACGAGAAAGGAGGCTGAGCAAGCCATGGGAAGCAAGCCAGTAAGCAGCACCCCTCCTTGGCCTCCACATCAGCTCCTGCCTACAGGTTCCTTCCCTGTTTTAGTTCCTGTCCTGACTTCCTCCAATGATGGACTAAGCCAAATAAACCTTTTCCTCTCCAACTTGCTTTTGGTGGTGTTGCTTCATCACAGCAATAGAAATCCTAGCTGGGACACCTTCCTTCTCCAGACTGATAATAAATGCTAGTATGTATTATATATATTACCTTAATCAACCTTCACGGTTAATGTACAAGGGGGTTTCCACCACCTCTGCTTTGCAGACTTAAAGAAATCTGAAGCTCAGATGACACTCGATTGTGCAGCTTGTGAAGAACAAAGGCAGGGTTCTAAGCCAGGTCTCTTTGAGGCTGAAGCCTAAGCACAGCCATTACATTGCCTGTGAACTTTCTGATCTGCAGAGAGTGTCAATCAAGAAGGAACTAGTGGGAGGCAGGAGGACAGGACAGGGTAATGGGTAGTGAATATGAAGAAAGCACTTTACATACACGTATGGAAATGTCCTAATGACATCACTATTCTGTACCATAATAAGAAATGAGCGAACAACAATTTAGTCATCAGGACAGTAGCAAGACGGTTCCAGAAACCCTTTCCTTTACCTTCTAGGCACCTCTATGAGGAAGCCTAAAACAGAACAAGATTGGTGCTCTCCTTGAGAGTTCCAAGTGCTTTCTCTGGCAGGGAAGGGTAAGGGCCACACTACACAGGTAAGAGTCAACTGCTGCTCATTGAGATTACACTAGCTGATTGGTTCAGACTTGAGTTGTCTATGAAACATGTCTGTATGTAAGTTCATTGCTAAATATTCTGCCTGGCACATGGGTGTCAGTCAAAAGGACAGTGGGGCTTGCCTCTTGACTCAGAACTGAGTGGACGTCGCTAACAGAACCACATCTTTGACAGTGGCCACCACATTCATTAAAACTAATGCTGTCAGGTGAAGTGAGCACTTGCTCACACAAAATAGGTTTGCTACTATGAACCAGCCACAATAGCACTGGAGATTCACAGGTTTCTGAAAACCAATTGGTGCTTTCAAATACTGACTTGCTGAAAGAAATCACTGAATGACAGAAAAAACTAAATAGAATTAGTGTGTTTACCTTTTGAATCAACAAAGTCTGATATTTATGAAAGAGAGAACATTTCTACTTTGGCATTTCCCACTAGTTTACATCCAGACAGGTCACTGCAGATTAGCCTGCACAGAGGAATATAATGGCGTCTGGATGACACCTGTAACAGGGATCCTTCACTCGTGAAGATCTGCTCCCCCAGATGTCAAGCCTACCTCTAGAAGCCGAGGTGCACAGTAAAGACAAGACTGTTCTCCATCAAGATGTGATAAGGCAGAGAATAAGTGTGTGCCAGCATTCTAAGGAGAGGTATGTTTGTGGTTAAGCATCGAGGAAGCCTGCCATCCCAGAACTTAGGAAGAACAAGGAAGGCTGAGAGGTTAAGGTGTTCAGCAGGAAGCCACCCCAATTCCCTCCTCTTGAGCTCTTTGTAACAGGACAGAAAATGCTGCCCAGACTGTCTCAGCGGCACTGCCTACGCTCTTCTTCTGGCTCTTGCCTTACGATTTCCCCCACCCTCCAGCTAGGTCTGCTAACAGCCTCCTGATGGCTCTCATATTCATCCCAATGTTCCTAAAATGTGAATCAGACTATGTCACTCAATGGTTTTAAGTCTAGAGTATTGAAAGAGAAAGTCTCTGTGGCTGTCATTATGATGTCATTAGAAATGTGTCTTTTAAGCTGTGTGTGTGGTGTGTGTGTGTGTGTG
>CM052718.1:35569125-35597170 GCA_028551405.1 Uromys caudimaculatus | reverse complement strand
TGTGTGTGTGTGTGTGTGTGTGTGTGTGTATGTATGTGTATGTGTGTTTTTTTTTTTTTTTTTTTTGAGACAATTTCTCTGGGTGTAGCCCTGGCTGTCCTGGATCTCTTTTATGTAGACTAGGCTGGCCTTGAACTCAGAGATCTGCCTGTCTCTGCCTCCAGAGTGCTGGGATTAAAGGCGTGTGCCTCCACCGCCTGGCTTAAAGTAATTTTTGTATACCCTATCACAAGGTTGATTATCTAAAAACTATAAGCCCTTTAACAAAATCTTCTAATTCTCACCACGCCTACTTTCCCCTCAGAATTTCAAAAGACCCAATGACATGTTTAACTTCCATAGAAAAAAGGGGAGAAATAGCACATACTCATGGTAATTTCCTGTAGCCTTCTAAATTGTACATTTAAAAAATTAGTAGAATATTGTGTTTCAAGAGCTCCTGTCTGGGGCCAAGAAGAAAACTGTAATCACAGCAATTACCTTGTGAACCTCTAATTTCTGTTGTAGCTGCAAACTTTCGAGTAGCACACCCACCCACGAGTACCATGGCTCTTTCATCTAGAAGCAATTTCTGTTCCATTCTTGGAAAAATAATAATTATAGGTACAGCAAGGTATTTAAAGGAAAAAAAAGTCACGAAAACACCATTTCCATGCTATAAAACAGTGAGAGTTCCTGAAGGAAGTAAAACCTCAAGCAGAACAAGGCTCCCCAATTTTTATGTGCTAGGAGCTACCCCAAGAGAACACTTGTTTATGCTGGAGAACAGACAGTAAGGTACTGAGCTCGTTAGCCTTTTAGCTCCTCTGAGTTCTAGGATCCCGGTGTTCTAGTAAATATACCGCTTGAGTCTTGACCCAGTGCTTGAAACCATGCTGTGCTGGCTCACACTTCACTGAGGTTTAGTCAGGGTGGAGAGTAAGTACCGGGCAGATGGCAGAATTTAAGGACGGTGGTTTAGTGGTGTCTGCAGCAACACTAGCTGGGTCAAATTCCACCTGCACAACTTACTGACCTACATACCTGGGCCTAGGTAGATAAACCAGCTGTGTTTCAGTTCCCTTACTGCAAAACAGGAATATTCACAGTAGGCAACTTTGAGTATATTAAGTGAAGAAAAATCCAAGTAAATAAAGTGCTTTTAACGATATTTGGAACAAAGCAAGTTCTCAGCCAGCGTTATCTAGATTTCATGATGAAAGGCATTGTGATTTATTTACTCCAATGTTCCTGAGGGATGAACAGTTAGTAAGAACATTTTTTATGGAGATGGTAGAGCTACCATATACAAAACTCCCATTCAGACTCGTTCTTCCTTGAGACTGCTCATCTCCCTAGGATATATTCAACAGTCTTCTATAGGGTGAGATGAAAGAAGGTGAAAACTTTAGCCTATAGTCTTTATGCTATATAGTACTACTCAGAGAATATATTTATGTGTATGCCTACATATGAAGATTGGAATCATACTTAAAATAGATGTGAAGACACACTATAGTGGTTTGCAGACTACTATAAAAACAAGTATATTCTGAGTACTATTCATGGGACAGACAAAGTAAGGGTTGGCATGAAGCATGCCCAGGACTACCTGCTGTATGTATGCTGTATGTGTGGATGGAAGACACCCCTGCACACATTTCAAAGGCCCTCCTGGGCTGGGAATGTAGCCCAGGGGCAGAGTGCTTGTCTACATGTGTAACGCCTTAGTCAGTCCTCAGTCTTTGGGTATTACCAAGACGTTAGTGGGCTTTGAAGCAGTGGCAACCAATCTAATAACTTTAAACTCAGAATATTGGCTAACATCAAATGGTGTTAATATTACTTAAAATAAAAAGCCCTGCACATTTTCTTGTCACGTTTAGTAACTCATTGGTTCCCTCAGGCTTGTCTGCAAGCTCCTGACTACCTAAGTTGTTGTTTCAAAAAAAAAAAAAGTTCCAGCTAAATGTTACCGTAGTTGCACTGCTCTAAAACAGCACTTCCCTTTTGCTGACCTCCTGTTGCAGTACATATACACAATCTCTATTTAAGTAAGCAGTGTCTTACCTGCAGCCTGTACTCAGCTTTTCTCACTTACTAGTAGGTTGCAAGTCCTAAGTTTTTCTGTCTGGGTGTTACCAATTGAGCAGGTGAGGATGGCCTTTCATCACCCTGACATGTCTTCCTGTTGAAAGCTAGTGTCATCTCCCATGTCCGTAAAGATTTTTCTATTTAAAGTTTAATTTTCAGCGTGAACATTAAGCAAAAAGTTGCTTCTACTGAAGACACTCTCAAGTCGTGCACTTGGGTTTTACATACGATTATGTGTGAGTACCAATGGTATTTTTATTATATTAGTAATTCATGATGTCCCTAAACTATTATACAAATAACACGTCTTAAATAAATGTCACAAAGACCTAGCTAATCCTCTTGCAAATTACATTTCATTGCAATTTAGGACAGTGGTTAACTTAAAGCACAGCCTTCTTAAAAGGGTTCAAAGGCTAATGTGAAATGCCTGCCCCCTACCCAGAACAGGGCAGCTGGTCCTCAGCATGCCCCTCTCAGCTAATGCTCTCTAGGAGCAGCTCAGACACAATGCCTTACTAGAAGGAGGCTATTCCCAGATAGGGGACCCTGTGAAACTGAACTACAGAAGACAGAAATGGAGGCTGCAGTCTGCTCAGAAGCACTGAACACCACTTACCACTGGGTGTTATTTCCTTAAAGGTAAAAATCTTCTCATTCGCAGTACTTAAGTTCTCTATAAATCAAGCCTTGAAATCAAACTCTATTTCCTCAAGATGCACATTAGCACTACAGAGACATTCTCACTAGATGTCAGGTTTTGTGTTTTATAAAATGAGTCCCTTTGTAATGTGTACAATCATTCTTAGGCCCTGATATGTGTGCAGTCTAGTAGAATATTAATTGACTAGGAATGTGTGCACATACATATAGCACTTCACACAAAAAATTTTATCCCTACTCTGTCGATTTCACTTGACAAATGCCCCCAGTGGGACACAATATCCTAGAGCTAGGAGTGCAGGGGCAATTCCTGACGTCAGGGATTACTATGGACCACCTTAATCCCATTTATTACAAGGTCTCTAGACACAAAGTGTTTGAAAACATGAATGCTTTTTTATTGTATGCCATATGAGGATCTAAAGAAAGACGTAATCACTCAGAAAGGTACAGTCAATTTTAGAAAACATTGAATTTTAAGACACGGAAATAAAGGAAGACTTTCATTATATGATATGTTGTAGACCTAGTTATGTAGTAAAGAAGGGGACAAACTTCCTTTCAGTCATTTCTCTGTAGTTCGGAGTAAAAATAAAGGGCTGTCACTGATTTAAAAGTGGCTTCTCCTTTTGATACTAAGAGTGGAAAATGGAACCCCTCTAGTTAAAGGGTGCTCAGGGAGTGCTCTTTCTGCAAAGCTTTAACTTCATGGCAGTCATGCCAGCCATTTTACTAATGTCCATGCTCAAGACAAGGTAAAGGAGGGTGGATGTTTGGAGAACACACTCGAGCTTAAGTGGCCTAGAACGTCTCAATGTTATCTACCTACTTTGGTGCCACTTAAGACCATGTCAAGTGACACAGCACAGTGATCCTCTAAATTATTATTCCACATCTCAAAAGTGAGCCAGGAGTCCCCTCCCCTCCCCATCCAATCAATGAGGTGTGGACAGACACAGACAAAGTTTATGGTTCAGTCCCGATAGTTGTACGAGGTTTGACTAATGTTCTCAAAGCCCTACAAGAGAAGTAGTACCTGTTCCTGAAGAGGACCTTCCCGACTTTTTTGTTTGATAGTTGTGGTAATGCATGAGGTTAATGGTTTTTATGTATTCAGAGTACCCTTAATTTTAAAAACTACAACTACCTCCTTGTTCCCAAGGGGGACTGGTTTTAGGACGCCTGGTGATACTCAAGCCCCTTCTGAAAAATGCTATATTATTTACATACACCATATGTTCATTCTTGTGTTTATTTTAAATCTCTAGATCACCTGTAATACCCCAAACAGTGTAAATGTTATGTAAATAGTTATTTGACTAAAGTGTGGTGGCACAGGCCTGTCATGCCAGCTACTGAAGTAGCTGAGGCAAGAGAATTTTCAATTAGAGGCCAGCTTGAACAAGACTGTACCTCAAAACAAAACAAAACAAACAGGATATACATATTCAGTCCAGATCCAAGGCTTCCCCTTCCCCAACCCAAATTTCAGTTCACATACATGGAAGCTAAGGGTACCGAAAGCCTCACTTAGATGAATATTTTCTCAAACCTGTACCATGTAGCTTGGTTAATGAAAAGGAAACTCAGCAGGTCTGTTCAGAGCTCCATACAATACCCTCTTCTGAAAGAATTCTTTTGGCAGAGGATAGTAATGCACACCTACAATCTTAGGGCTTAGAGACTGAAGCAGGAGGATCATAAATAAAGGGTTAGCCTGGACTAAATGATGATTTCTATGCCGGTTTGGGCTACACAATGAGACCTTGCCTCAACACAATTAAACAACTATTTCTTATCAGTTTGGTGAGGTTGCATAGCCTGGATTGGGTTTGGACTCTGAGTATCAGGCATGTGTTCTAATCCCTTGGGGATTCAGGATCCTTTTTTTCCTTTGAGTTGAGGGTCCCATGTAGCCCAAACAGTGTCCTGTGCAGCTGAGAATGGCCTATGGCTCCTGATCCTTCTTCCTGCCCCCACCTGCTAAGTGTTCAGATTACAGGTGTATACCTCCATACTTGGTGGGATCAGGGTCTCACTCCCACTTTTTAGCAGTGTGAAGGTGTGCGCAGTAGATGACCAATGAATTGCAGCTGTTAGCTCTTACTGTAGGTTCATACATGACTGTCTTTCTCACAGTTCTTTTCTAGTCTGAGTACAATAGTTTCTGGCTTTTCTGATAGACTTGTGTGTGACAGTAATACACATCGATTTGTCTCCTGTAAACATCCAGAAATGCCTGTTTCAATTCTGGTATTTCTTACTGTACTTCCTCCTATTATCAATTTTGAAGTAATTACCAAGGAGGCCTTCTTCCTATGTGCTCCATCAATCAATTCCCAAATGTCTAGAAAGCACCTGTGTCTTTTCTTCTCTGTCTCCCCTACCACACTCCCACCCTCATTCTTTGAGGACTGAATATAAGAAAGGAAATTCTGAAGAAGAAAGAAAAATCTCCCCAGAGTATCATTTACAAAACTCGCGACTTGAAGTGGCTAAAGAAACGACGGTCTGTGTCACTCAGGGTCTGACCTGATGGTTCGCTCACTGAAACAGGCTGGGGCTTTCCTCCATGCCTCGGGATTGCTTAAGATCAGAGAATTTCCCTTGGGATTTTCCTCATAGCCTTCACTTGTTCCCCACAAGCTTCAAACAATTTCTTATTTTCCACTCTCGTTAAAACCGGTTCCCCTTTCCAGCTAATAGTAGGGGTAATCTCTCTTTAAGTTCTACTCTGGAAAGAAGATCCTGCAGTGGATGCCTGGATACTTAAAACTCGCTTTAAACCTTTGCCAGCTTTCGTCTGTGGAACAACATGGACTCTGCCCTGGGTGCAGGGCCTCCCAAATCCCACTGATTTCTCATCGCAAGGGCAGTCAGGCAAAACAGAAGCAGAGCTCTAGCTAGACACCGTCTTTCTTCATGGCTGCTTATGACGACTCTAAAACATCATGCAGACTCTCGTACGGCAGACATGTGGCTCTGGAGTATCCAGCCCAATCAGTGCTCGCTCCTACTCGCTCCTACTCACTCGAGTAGTAGCTCGAACTCACTCCTACTCGCTCCTGCTCGCTCCTTACTATGCATCACAGCCTCGTGGGACCTGTGTGCATTACGGAATTCCTCACAGAAAGGACAGAGGGGAAGAGTACTTGTTATTTATATGTCTTCACCTGATGAAGACATTGTACTATACTGGATTAACTCTTAGTCCAATGACTCTCTTTTATAGGGCAAGAATTCTACAATTTCTATATTTTTGGAAAGTTCTCCTGAGGATAAAGATATACTAAGGCTGTCAAATCAACCACATTTATTCTTTAACTATCTTAAGGATTATTTTTTTAAATACCTTACAACTGACTTCTCTCTTAAAATAAATAAAAAAGGAGAGATAATTATTAAAATATCTATCTATCTTCCCCCCCCCCCCCAAAAAAAAAAAGTAAAGAAAAGGGGCTGTCAAGATAGCTCAGAAGTTACATGCACCAGCTCTTTCAGACAACCTGGGTTGGAATCCCAGAACCCATATTACAGCGCATGGTTGCAATTCTAGCCCCAGGGGATTTAACACCGCCTTCTGGCCTTCTTAGGTAATATACTCATATGGTGCACAGACAAACACTAATACACATAAAATGGGAGAAGAAAAAAAAAATAAAGACAAACATTGCTCACTTATAGATTTTCCAGTTAGAAAAAGTCTCTTTCCCCTCAGTTCAGCAGGTACTTCCAATGTCTCTTATATTTCTCCAACATTACAAGGTCCTATAGTGTAAGGTGTATGTGCTACTTAGCTTTAACTGTCAACCTGGCACTGCCTAGAAAGCTTCAGTTGACCAGTGGGCATGTCTGTGAGATAGTACTGACTTATTCTATGGGTGACACCATTCTTGGGAAGGTAGTTTCAAGCTGTATAAGAAGATAAGCTAAACATGAGCCTGTAAATGGCCTTCTGTCAAGATTTCTTATCCTGAATCCTCTGAATGATGAACTGTAACCTTAAAGTATAAGCTAAATAAAGCTTTCAGTCATATTTTCTCACAGCAGAAGGAAGGAAAGCAGAGCAGTGTGTAGTGGTGAATTATCCACTCAGAGAATTTCCCAGCAGGTGTATGCTCCGTGATATCTCTACCTCACAAGCCACTCTACTGTGACTATGGGACTACTAGACCAGGAGCTTGGGCCTGCAGGTCCTCTGTACTCAATGGAGCTCATTCTCCTCTATGCTAACCAGGATTCAGTTGAAATGGAAAGACTCCAATTTCCAATAGCCAAAGGTTAACTTCATTTTATTGTACTACAGAAGAACCCTACATGTGGATGATACAGCCTAACTGTCATATTTATTTAAAACAAAAGCCAAAACCAAAACCCTGAGAATATAAAGGACTTGCGCAAGTCCAGAGTTTGGACAGTTTTTATACTAAAAACTAAACGCAGAGCTGCCTCTTACTTGTGGGCATTTCTAGGAGGAGGATGCAAAGGCAATTCCAGGCTCCCATGGCCTATGAGGACATTTGGTTCCTCAGAAACTCAGTAAATGGGAGGGCAGATGCTGAGATAACCCCAAGTGCTTGGGAAATCTGGGCCAGTTGGGCTTCTAAGAGGATACAAGCTCCAGAGGCAAGTTTGGAGCAGACTAGAGAAAGGATGGCAGGAGGCTTGGAGGAGCCTGCAGAGGATCTCTAATGGTGGGCGAAAGCCTCGGAGAAGAGACCATGGGTGGGGAGAGCCATATACACTTTGGTGTGCTTAAACTGGAATTTGATCGCCCCAGGCAGAAGTGCCCCTGGGAAATTGATGGAGTGGTGACATGTGCAGTTCCTGATTTTAAAGAAGCTGAGGCAAGAGTGCAGTGAGTGTGAGGCCAGACTAGGCTAGCAGCAAGTTCCTGTCTTAAAAGACAACCAACCTAATGTGTTTGCACATATGGAAGGGGGCCAAATCACTGATGAGGAGGGACCACGATTACAGTCACAGTATCTCATCTCACCTGAATAATTGACACTTGACCTCTACTCCTAATAACTAACACATTCTTAGTACAGTATTTACAGAAAAAACACTTGTAGAATGAATAAAATGAATATGGTTAGCAGCCAGAAAAGGTCAGATGAACTTTATTACTTCAAAAATTCAAATTGGAGTAACTTCAAAACACTATAAACCATCATAATTTTTTCTTAGTACTCAGCATGTAAAGAAAAAAATGTATTTTATACTCTATTTCTACAGCTGCTAAATAAAACAATACATGTGAGGTATTAGATATATTATTAAACAAAGCTTCTGTGTGGTCCTTTTCAGTAGGCACTTAGGATAAAATCAATCCTTTATTAAATAAGAAAGTCATTGAATGTTAATTGGAACCCCTAGTTCTCTAAGTATCTGTAATATTTAAACTAGAAGAGCCACACACTTTCTATGATCCACACTGGAATAAAGGCCATCACAAAGTTTGAAAAGACTTATAATAGGTGGCATTGGAAACTGTTCCCCTTCCAAATTTTAGGCAAACAGCTCCTGAAACACAACTTTATCTTCAGATACATTATTAAGTGCTTTGAATTTTTTATTTTAGCAGAAGAATAAACACAGGCTTGTTTCAAGGCCTTGACCACAGGATTTCCTTAAATGACACACTAATGAAAAATGAAAACCAGTGGAAGGCTTGACTCACCGTACTAGAGTTTGAAATATTCCAAACAAAGATCTGCTTTGCATCAAGAGAGAAGAACTAGCTCCACAAACAAGTTTTCCTTAACCACTTGTCTTGCGAATATTTCTGCTTTTGTGTAACATGGAATCAAAGGACAAGACTCCCATCCTCAATGATAGATATGTAAATAGGAATACTTCCCATTTACTTGTGTATAGTGCTTGATTACAATTAGTCCAAAGCTAACGATGAGATCAAGGGTGGCCAGGGGCTATACTTTTCCTCTGGTTGCATTGCTAAAAGCACCAGGGAAGACAGGCTGACCCAGCAACCTAGAGATGTCTATCTGGCTGCAGAAAACGGACAAGCTGGCCTATCAGATCCCACTGCAGGAGCTAGAAAGAAGGGGTGGGGAAAGTGATACAGAAGAAGCCACAACTAGTGTTGAGCAGATGTTGAGGAAGAAACACCACTATGAACAAGACACAAAGAAAAGAAAAGAAACAGATACAAGTCATGTCAGACAGAAAAGAAAAGATAAACACAAGAAAGGGACCACAAGAAGGGGTCAGGAGGTAGGAAAGCCAACCAACAGTCCTCTTTCTGAGGGGGCTGACCTGAGCCTCTGCTAGCTCAGGAGGCCTAAGTGAAACGGCCTTCCTTATTTCAAGCACAACTTACACATCCCTATAAAGTGAGGCACAATAACCTCTGCAGGGCAAAGACTTATTTAAAAACAAGATTAAGGCACACAGCTCAGCAAGTTCTGCTACAAAGCTCAGCTGGCCTTCAGTAAGCTACTTGAAGTTCACTACAATTACTGCTTTTGAGTGCTTCCTATGAGCTTGGCACAAAGAAACACTAACGAGGCAGGCATTCTTAATTATTTCATAAATGAAGAATCTGAGGTTCAAGGTTGAGTGGCTTGTCTTGAGGTCACATCTTGATAGATGCAATCCACACAGGCTTTTCTTGCTCTACTGCTTTGTGTTGAAGATAGCAGCAGTTGTGAGAGACCTCATGAGAACTGATGAGAAGGAACAGCACAACTGGAGAGGGGAGAGAACTCTTCAACATGGTGGGCACATGGCGCTGTATGAAGGCCAACAAAGAAAGTCTGTAGGAACTGTCTGTTACCTCCAGGCGGGGGACTTGAAAACATCGAAGATGGACTTAAAGCACATAGACTCATCTCAGAAATGGTAGGCCGGCAGCACGTCACACAGTGAGAAGGGTAGGGGGATAAAGTACAGACACTCTTTCACCTTTTATTTACAATTCACCGGGTAGAAAGATGTCACACGGATCTAGACATGATCCTGTGATCCCTAGCACTCAGTCCAGACTCAGTCCTCACTCATCAGTCTACAAATGGTAGTGGTGTAACCAGGCAGCTGAGAGACAGTATGGCTCCTGTCACCTTCTCTAAAGACCTGGCCCAAGCACTGCCTCTCACCAAGCCAATCTGCTTAGTTTGCACAACAATCGTACAAACTACTTTACAAAAATAACTGTACTCCTGCAGTTACTCAGAGAGTCATCATACCTACTTTAACTTGTCTCACTCATGTCAGGAATCTATAAGCACCGACTCATGCTAAATAACACGTTTATTACCCGTCCCTGGAACATGAATACAAGACGGAAAGTAAATGCTTCCCTTCCTGAAATGCAGGACATGGCAGTGCTAGTGCATATGTAAGCACGGGGACAGCAAAATGCTAACAGCACATGTACTATCCAGAAGGCTCTAGAAGGGAAGTGCTGAATGGTCAAAATATCCAGAGCACCAGTAGTTCAAGCCTAAGGAAAATTAAGTGTGATGACAATTTCTCTGAAGAAGAATGCTAAGCACCTTACCCAACTCAAACAGTAGGTAAACGAGGAGTTAGGGTCTCAACCATCTTATTCTTATAAGGCAGTGAATCAGAGTAATATCTCCTCTTTCCTTCATGGGACAGTCAGCTATGAGTCTGTTAAAAGGGACATCAAATGAGGCCTGTCTAGAGAAACTCAGGAGTCACCAGCCCAGAGACGGACGGCTAAAGCAACTAACGAGCAGCCCACTCTAGTGAAGGTTCTTAAGGACAGCTGTGCCATCCACCTCTGACAAAGCAACTGCATCAGATAGCGCTGCAGTGCTGGCACTCCACTACTCCTGTCTTAGCATCTTCCTTCTGGGAATGCATGCCAAGGAAATTGCTCAATTGGAAAAAAAGGCTAATGACTCAGAAGTGGATTAGAGCAGTGATGGTTATTAGCCAAAATTTAGGCAATCTCCAGAGAGTTGGTAACACAGAAATGGTGTGGGAAAGTAACAAACAGTTCCATCCAGTTATATTATGCTACTCAAAAAAACTAACGGAAGACTGCAAAACCATAGAACAATATAAAGCAAGAAGGCAAAGGCCACTGTTTAAAACTAGAAAAAAGAAAGACTTAAAAATCATAACTACAAATAGTTGGGTTAGAGGCATCACAGATGATCTGTTCTCTCCGAATACTTTTAAAATCCAGTATTGTATAGTATGCTAAACTTGAAGGGAAAAAAATAAGAGAAATTCAAGGCCTCTTGATCACTCTGCACTTTAAGGACCATTTACAATCGCCACAAAATTATACTGCTGCGTGTTGCGCTGAATTCTTTCCCTGAAGCACTCTCCCAACAATTTGCCAATGTTCGCTTGCATTATGCAGGACAAGAGGAATATCAAATTACTTAACACGATTCAAGAAACCTGAGGGAGGAGAAGGAGGTGGAGGAGACAGAACAGTCAAAGGCACTTAAGCCACTAACAAAAACAGCACTGTGGCTCCTACATAAAACCATTATTGGCCTCTGCAAGTCATTATCAGTCCAATAATACATTTCTGTTTCAGACTTTAAAAAGTGTACTTGAAACCAGAACGGGCCTTGAATTTCAAACACACAGAACTAAAGGAATGCCACAGAGGGAGAATTAAGGCCAACTAAAATTGGCCTTTTGTCTAGAAAGCATTCTTCAATGTTAGGGGGAAAAGCAGAGGCTGGCCCAGCCTTGGATGAATCTGAAAGTAAAATCTGAGACTTTCAGAATCACCCACTGGTCAGAGACAGAATGCCAAAGCAGATGTCAACGATATAGCTTCCACACAAAACAGTTATTGTGAGAGTGGACTGTAGGTAAGAAAATTGTTAACAAGATGCTCTGGAACAGACCAAACGCCTAATTACATGTGCTTACGGGTCAACAGCAGGAGAGAAGAAAAAATATTAAACTTACATGTAAACTATATTACAAAAGCTACCTCTCGGGGTCCCTCTCCAAGACTCATCTTGCTGGGCTCAGAGTAGAAACACAGATTTTTAAAACTGTGTGATTGCCCACCTCATCTCTTGTGAACCAGGGATCCTCATGTACAATTAAAGAAAGGTTTCCATCCTGATAATAGGTGGCAGCATCAGGGTCAAAAGTGTGGGCTTGTTTTATGTCATCCGGACACACACCACAGTCATTTGGAAGAAAGAGCTTCAGTTGAGAAAATGTCCCCACCAGACTGACCTATGGGCAAATCTGTAGGGCATTTTCTTGATGGATGCTTGATGTGGGAGGGTCCAGCGCACAGTGGGAGGTGCCACTCTGGGGCTGCTGGTCCTGAGAGCTATAGGCAGAACAAGTCAGTAAGCAGTATTCTACAGCCTTTGCTGCAGTTTCTGCTCTGACTCCTCAGTGATGGGGCGTGACCTGCGAGCTGTAAGCTGAAATAAACCCTTTCCTCCACAAGTTGCTTTTATGGTGTTTACTACAGCAACAGAAAAGTAACTAAGACACGGGGCAAGGTTCTTATCCTTTCCCCAACATTTATTTATTTATTATTTGTTTGTGCCTGTGTGCCAGATCTATCTCATGGAAATTAAAGAGTAATATGTACAGGTTGGTGTTCTCCTTCTATGATGTGGGTCCTTGGAGTGGGACCCAAGTCTTCAGCCATCTCACTCAGGCACTGATTAAGGTTTTGCCTTCTCTGGTCCCTGGAGAAGTGGCCACCTATGTGTTTCATGTGTCCTAGAATCACAACACATTGAGACATTATGGAAATCGTAAGAACTCATCAAACATCTCCATGAAAGGCTAGACCAAGCCAATCCCTGAGTTGAACTGACACTTCCCCTCATTAGATCAATTGTGTGTGTGTGCACGTAGAATTGCATGAGATTCACATTACGACTGATATTGTGGCCTCCACCTATCTGGATAATTCCTGCAGCCACTTGAAATGATACCGCACGCTGACATTCTGTAGCCAGGATCAGCTGTGTGAGCAATGGTACGAAGACAGAGCTCCGCTTGTCTACAACATTCATTGGGTGACTAGGTGCAGAGCTAAGTAGCTCACACATTCAAAGCTTTTCACGTTGCTATTTTATTCTATGTGAATAAAAATAGTAATCTGAATATAAAAATTCATTTGATTCAAATATGCACAGGGCCATAATTATACAGAGACCATGTGCTTACCTCATACATTTCTGTAGAAGAAGGTCATCTGGTTCTAAGTTAAAACAAAACAAAAAAGTCCTCCAAAACAGAGGCACCTCAGGAAGGAAGGTGATGTCTCTCTAGCAGTGGAAGCTTCTGGTAAAAAAACAAAACAAAAACAAAAACAAAAACAAAAACAAAAAAAACTTTGAAAACTCTTTATCTAGTCTGTTCAAATTAGGCTTTCCTAGTGAGCTATACTAATTTCACGTTCTTTCAAAGATCTTTCCAGTGTCCATTTCTCAATGGTCTTTCATGGCAGAGCAGACAGCAGCAGCACAGAAAGCCACATGCTAAGCAATGTCTTTCCAGGCACCTAACACTGCATTCTGAGGCCCACACTGCCTCTGTATGAGAACTGCTTCTGGGTCCCAGGAAAGCCTCACTGTCCATGAGGACAGCCTTCTCAGACTAATCTGATTTTCCTATGGGCTACAATCTTCCTCATTCAATGTCTGATTCTTCTTATCAAGAACAGGGCTTTCATTCCTGTGCTCAATATAGTGTACTGTGCCATACAGCAGATGGAAAGGTGAACGAACCTTCAGCGTGTACTGAGCTCAAAAGTCATCTCTCTCTCCCCCTCCCTTCCCCCCCCTCTGTGTGTGTGTGTGTGTGTGTGAGAGAGACAGAGAGAGACAGAGCAAGCAAGTCATGTGTCTTCCTTTACTGTTCTTCCTCTCAGACTTTGAAAACAGTACCTGGAGGGAGCTTGCTGATGTGGTCAGATGGGCTGACAGCAAGCTGCAGGAATCCTCTTGTCCACTTCACAAATGCTGGGGTGACAGGCACATACTGCCATGCTTAGCTTTGTACTTGGCTTTTAATGTGGGGATCCAAACTCAGATCCTTCTGTTTGCACAGCAAGCATCTTAAGTGCACCATGTTCCCAGCTCTGTTTTGTTTTGTTTTATTTTTTTAACAATACAGTATCGGTCATCAAGATGTGCTATTTACATACCAACCACATCACTTGTATGCCTTGTAATTTCTAGCTTTTCCTTAACAGAGAAATTATAGCTCACATAGTATGGGTAAAAGGAGTATTTTATGTACCACATCACACAGCAGTAGGAAAAGAAAGCAGGCTCACTTCTTCCATGTCCATACACAGAGCTCACGCTTGAGCTGCCCACCTAACTGCAGTTCAGAGCAGCTCACCTAATCACATCTCTGCATCTCTTGTCTCCCTGCCTTCTTTAGGAATATGAGCAAAGCCCGAGTTTTAATGTTAGGTTATAAATTAGGGTGGTCACCTTCTAGTCTTAACTTGCTTTCACAGGTTAGAAAATGGTCCCCAGTGAAAGCAAGTATGATCATTCCTCTCCATAGTCTCCTTTGCTGTTTGCAGGGGGAGGGGGGCAATCCTTATATTGGAAGAAGGAAAACCAAGAATTACTTAGTTATTGTTCTGCTTTGAATATACCCCATTGGCTCATGTTTTGAATACTTGTTCCCCTGCTGGTGGTGCTTTGGGAAGGTTGCTGAACTGCGTTCATGCTTGCAGACTTGAGTCACTAGGGTAGGCATTTGAAGGCTATACCTAGTATATCTAGTCTCACTGTCTGCTTCCTGATTGCTCTGCAGTTCCTCAGTCATGGGTTGCTCTGCTATACCTAACATGACCTGAAAATCTTCCCCTCTTGTTTCTTTTTTTTTTTGGTTTTTTTGAGACAGGGTTTCTCTGTGTAGCCCTAGCTGTCCTGGAACTCACTCTGTAGACCAGGCTGGCCTCGAACTCAGAAATCCGCCTGCCTCTGCCTCCCAAGTGCTGGGATTAAAGGCGTGCGCCACAACTGCCTGGCCACCTCTTGTTTCTTACTCCTTTCTTGTCCTTTGGTTAAAGCTACATAGTCATAGCTAACACACTACACAGGTTAGATGTATCAATCCACAACTCTCCAATTATACATCTAACCTTGTATTATTTCTTCTAATTGATGTTACTGCTTCCGTGTTCCAGCTGGCTAGAGATAAATGCTCTTTGTCGGATTCAAATGTATATTATGCCTAACTACATCATATATTTAATATAAAAACCATATATATCCCTTTCCCAGACATGGATTGAGACCTATGTACAAAGAATAGTTTATATTAGCCTTGTAGAGTAGATGCCAGGCTAACACACTCATTATTTGTTAAGCTCAGGCTCCTCCTCTTACCCTATCCCCAACTTTTCTGATTTGTTTTGGGGTGTATGTGTGTCTGGCTGTCTGACTGGGACACTAGTATCAAGGCCAGCACCTCCTGCATGGTAGGCAAGCATGATACACCCACTTCCAATTCCCCGATCTTACAAATCAGGCACCTTACATGAACATTTCTTATCTCCAGACAGCTGCATAATAATAAACTGCTAAAGAAATAATGCTAGATTTCATTCAAAGATATTAGGCAAAGTGATGAAAGAAATCTATAACGTATCAGTTTCCTAGGGATATTAAATTGTCCCTTTTTCTAACATTTAGAAAAAAAATCCATCTGCATTACACTGCCTACTACATGGTGCTATAATACATCTGTTGGGTTTCAGCACTGCCTAGGTCTTAGATATAAGAAAAATACAAGTTTAGATGAGAGCAGGTAAAGAACCGGGGGGGGGGGGGTAGCTACTGCCACACTCAACACTGGATCATGGGCCATACTCACCAGCAGGGTTGTGACAGGAGGGAAGCCTCCTAGTTCACAGCCCTGTAAGTTGTTTCCTTGACTTCTTGGCAGATATCTAATCTTACCACTAAGCCCCACAAAACTGAAGAGAAGGGGAAAAAAACCAAAAGAGGCAAGAGGCACATATAAACATCAAGTAAATCCTCCAGCTAAGGATGAAACATGAGAATTTCAGACTTGAAAAGGAGACTGATAAAAATACATTCTGAGATTAATATCTGTGGATTATTATTATATACAATACTTATTTTTGTTTAAAAAATCCCAGGGCCGGCCTCTTCCTCTCCTCCGGCTCGCGTTAGTTCCAGTCGCAGAGGAGACAGTGCCCCAGTTGCCGCCAGCTTGGGGATTTCTGTCTCTTTTCCCTTCGCCTTAAATTCGGGTGTTTTTTATGAATAATCAAAAGCAGCAAAAACCAATGCTATCAAGTCAGCATTTTAAAACCAGAAAAAAAAGATGAAAAAGATAAGTTTGACCCTACTCAGTTTCAAGACTGTATTATTCAAGGCTTAACTGAAACTGGTACTGATTTTGGAAGCAGTAGCTAAGTTTCTTGGTGCTTCTGGAGCAAAACTTGACTACCACCGCTATGCAGAAACACTCTTTGATGTTTTGGTGGCTGGCGGAATGCTGGCCCCAGGTGGTACACTGGCAGATGGCACGATGCGCACAGATGTCTGTGTGTTTGCAGCACAAGAAGACCTAGAGACCATGCAAGCATTTGCTCAGGTTTTTAACAAGTTAATCAGGCGCTCTGAATACCTGGAGAAAGGTTTTGAAGATGAAGTTAAAAAATTACTGCTCTTCCTAAAGGGGTTTTCAGAGTCGGAGAGGACCAAGCTCGCCATGTTGACTGGGGTCCTTCTGGCTAATGGAACTCTTAATGCATCCATTCTTAACAGCCCTTATAATGAGAATTTGGTTAAAGAAGGAGTTTCAGCAGCTTTTGCTGTAAAGCTCTTTAAATCAAGGATAAATGAAAAAGACATCAATGCAGTTGCTGCAAGTCTTCGGAAAGTCAGCACGGACAACAGACTGATGGAGCTGTTCCCTGCCAATAAACAAAGTGTTGAGCATTTCACTAAGTATTTCACTGAGGCAGGCTTGAAAGAGCTTTCAGAGTATGTCTGCAACCAGCAGACCATTGGTTGCCAGGAAGGAGCTCCAGAAAGAGCTTCAGGAACAGATGTCCTCGGTGACCCACTCAAAGACATAATTTTATATGTTAAAGAGGAGATGAAAAAAAAAAAATAGCATCCCAGGACCAGCGGTCATTGGGATAGAGTGGTCAAGTGCGATGAGCACCGTGGAGTGGAACAAGAGAGAGGAGCTTGTAGCAGAGCACGCCATCAAGCGCTTGAAGCAATGCAGCCCTCTACTTGCTGCCCTCACTACTCAAGGTCAGTCTGAGCTGACTCCGTTACTGAAGATTCAGGAGTATTGCATTCACTTCATGAAAGCCTTCCAGAAAATAGTAGTACTTTTTTATAAAGTTGAGGTCCTGAGTGAAGAGCCCATTCTGAAGTGGCATAAAGACGCACATGTTGCAAAGGGCAAAAGTGTCTTCCTTGAGCAAATGAAGAAGTTTGTAGAATGGCTCAGAAAGCTGAGGAGGAATCTGAAGCTGAAGCTGAAGAAGGTGACTGAATTTTGAAAGAACATCCTCAGTAAAGCAAACAGGAGTTGTAGATAAAATGTCATGTCTCATGTCTCCTGGTTCTTACATCTTCTTACCTCCCTATAAGAAGCATGATATAAGGGCTTTCATGGCAATTTTTATTTTAACTGTTTTTATGGTTACCGGAAATGTTGGGTTTGGTTTCAGAAACCATGTGTAAGGAGCTGCAGGAGCCGTAGAATGAATCTGATGTTGCACTGGTTTTCAGTTACCTTCTACCTCCTGTATTTTCTACTGTAATAAATAATGTGATGTAAGGCCTTCCACAATGAGCAGTTCACTTTATTCCCTGGGTTTTCTATATAAAAGGTGTTCAAGATATGATTTGGTTAAAAATAATTTGTTACAAAAAGATTCTGTTTGCAAATTAAACTGTACAAGTATCCAAAGTCTCAAAAGGCAATGATTTGTGTGATAACTTAGTGTGTCCAGAGCCCTGTTCATCAGTGAAAATCCTGTAGATGATTGAATCCATAACATGAATCCTGATGTTGGTTATATGTGAGCATTTTCTTATATTTTTAGCCCCAGATGTTTGATTTCTGCCATTCATCCTTAGTAAAGCCATGGAGAGCAAACTCGAGTTTGAGAACTACACGTGTCAGAGGTAGGAAGAAGGAAGCTGAGCCTTTTTCCAGAAACTCTAGGTTCATTTGCATCTTTCCAGGTAGAACAAGTAGATAACTCCTCATACAAATGATCTACCCCCAGGATACAGCTAGACAGTTAGGAACGAGTTCCCACAAGGAGTGAGTCTTGTCACTAAACCATAAAATTGTTGGGAGTGTTTTGGGGTGAGCCTGTTCTAACAGGATCTCCGCACTAATCCATTTTCTTTTGTGAAGGTGAAGGACAGTCATTAGGGGTCTGCCATTCGGTTGTCTGGGCCTGGCCTCATTCTATATTCAAGCACCTAGTAACTCACCCAAGTTGCCATTTTTTTTTTTTTAATTGCCATGAGCCAAATACTTCAATTAATCCATTTATTTTCATGGCTGCCTTCATTGCTTTTCTTTTTGCTATCAATTTATAGTTAGTTGGTAGGGGAAAATGTAGCCACCTTTTTGGGAAGGCTAGAAGTGAACATTTTGAAAGTTTTTTTTTTTTTTTTAAATTGGTAAAAGAAAATAGAATAAGGCCACCAGAGACTTGAGTGGAAATTGCCCATTTTGAAGGTGCCATTCTTAGAAGCCAAGAATTTGGTATTTAAAGTTTATCTTGAGAATAACATGTAATATAATTTGAAATAAAGATAAAGTAACCTTAAGAGCATTATAGCGAACACATTGGTGTGGGGGGGTGAATTTGTAAAATGAATGACTGATAAAGTTTTGTGCACAGGCAAATGTATTCATGAGATTCTGTGTAGTGACCTGCTTTCTCTTTGTAATCTGTAGTCCTAAAAAGATTTTTTTTTTAAAAAAATAAAGTCCATCCTTACATTAAAAAAAAAAAAAAAAAAAAAAAAAAATCCCAGGGGCAGAAACACGGAAGTCAATGAAGTTTTAAATGTGTTGTAAAAACAAAGCAATAAAACAAAAACAAAAGAGAAGGAAGGAAACACTGTCTTTACTCTTTCTGAGAACATGGCTGTAACTGGAAGTATGCTGTTTTGGAGTTAACTGCTGAAGCCCTACATAATAATCTTTCCCGACAGGCCGAATTCAGTACCGCTGCCAGACAACACTCAGCTTTCTGGCAATGCTACAAAGGGCAAGATAATAAGCTAAATTCAAAAAGTCAATGGAAAATGGTGTTACTAGCAAATCAACAGATCTTTAAAAGTTGACCTTAGTGGCATTATCACTTGAAAATTAACATTAGGACATCTGTGCTTGACCCTTCTCAGGAGAAAAGCAGCACAAACAATGCAGGTTTGGGCTACAGCTCTGCAGTAGAGCGCTTGCCTAGCATGGGTTGGCTCTCCAGCACTGCTAAATAAATACATAAAAGTAACATGCAGAAGCACGCTGCAGTTCAGAGAGAAGTGCCATGGCAGACCACATTAGGTCTCGTTTCTTCCAGTCAAGGGGACTTGTAGAGGAGGAGGAATAGGAGCAACATGGTAGGAGGGGAGCAAAGGACTGACCCCTGAACAGAAACCAGAAGAGAAATAAGCTGCTTTTTTGTTTGTTTGTTTGTTTGTTTTTAAAACAGTTACCTGGTTTTTGTAAGACAGTTACCTGCCATGATGTGGAATCCCAGTTCAGACAATCAGGAAGTGTTCATAAAGGGAAAGACTAGGGACCTTTATCTGCTTCTTACCCAGCAGTCCTGGGGAGCCTCATAGGAGTCTTCCATAAGGGAGAATACCTGGCTTGCAAGGCTAGGACCAATGGTAAAACAGAGCACTCTGGAGCAGTTACTGTGCAGAAGACATGGAAGTACTTTCCACCAGTCTATGGTGGGTCCCAGGTATTGACACATTTTTAAGGCTTCCCAGGTGATTCCACATGAGGCAGCCGGAGCTGCTCCGTCTGATCACAGTTGACACCAAGGAGAAATCGGCTTATCTTACTATTCTGCTAAGAGAGCTCATTCATTCTTATTCCTCCGAATCCCCCACCAGATAAAGAGGGCAGGGGAGACAAGGCAGAGACTGTGGCTTAGCTGCTACAAGCTCTCTCTCAAACACTGGAGGGACTTTTTTATTTGAGTCCTACTCTCACTGCAACAAGGAAATGTTTGTAGTGATATTCCTTCAGGTTAAACACCTTGGGAGGAAGGGTCACCTCTCTTCTGTCTAGTACCAACATATACCTCTCTGCTCGAACTATGTACTTCCCCAGTAGGAAGTACCAAGTCCAACTGACAGTGGGACTTGCAATTACTAGGGGACAAGACTTGATATGTTGGGGATAGAAGGAGTGACAAGGAAGAAGATGGCAGTCAACTGGCTCTTGGTGGCACGACTCCAAGGAGTCTTATGTTGGTAAAAATGTAGAGGTGAGAAGGCTATATTCTTTTCTTTGGTAGAGAGACAAGAATATCTAGGTGACTGAAAAACAGGTTACAGAGTCAGAAAGCTATGGTTCCTTGTCTGAAACCTTCTGCTGGAC
The DNA here is from genome assembly GCA_028551405.1 of Uromys caudimaculatus. NCBI lineage: Eukaryota > Metazoa > Chordata > Mammalia > Rodentia > Muridae > Uromys > Uromys caudimaculatus. Next base: position 35,576,842 of record CM052718.1, on the reverse strand, counting down.
CACTCAATCCACTGTCAGTCCTACATGGTAAGACAGAAGGAGATGCCTGACCCCTTTCTACTTGTGCCACAGACTGTCATGTGAAATGGCAAATTCAGACTTTCTTCTCATTGTTTCCCATGGCATTCACTGCCAGGCACATGCTTTTGAGCTTTAATACTTAATGAGAGAGTATTTTATTTCATCCAAGGCTGACCGATCAACTAGGGCTCATTTTTGTGGGAGTCTTACTTCCTTTATTTAGCAGAGTACCAGGCACGCACAGATGAAGTTCAATGAAGGAATCTGTGTTCTCATCTACGGTACTGTCTGCAGGAAGCTCCCATCAATCCTGCCAGTACAGGATCTGATTGGTTCTTAGTCATAGCTACTTTCATTCTTATTTCTGTACCCTTGTAGAAGATGATGGAGGATGAGCTCCTTTCCTTCCCCTACCATTTATCATCCTAGCTTGGAAAGAGGCTCTTTAGTGAGGCTTGTGGAGCAGAGGCCCTGGATACCATAGCTCCAGTCAGACTGCAGCTGCAGGACCTGGGCTAGTTCTTAGACTCCGTCACTTCACCAATACAGTAGGAATAAATAACCACACCCATGTGGAGTACGGGTGAGACCACAAGGAGAGTATATAAAGCTGCCAGCACCAAGAAGGCACTCATAAAGGGCACTCCTTCTTGCCTTCTACGTGCTTTGAGGTCCACAGTGGGAAATTATATTATACTAACCCCAGCTGAAGGAAATCACTCAAGAGTGGACAAAGAAAGCCTATAGCAGGGCTCTCTGCAGATTAGAGAGCAAAGGCAGCCCACTAATGCATTTATTAAACATTCCTGGAAAACATAAGTAATATCTTTTATGTGGCAGCACTCAGGCACATTCAGATGGATGACTCAGGGTCAATACCCTCTCCATTCCCATCTCCCTGAGGACTCTCCTCACCCAAAGCATGGAAACCAGAGAGCATTTTCAAAATAGGGTTACTGACACTGGAAAAGTGTCTATTACAGGAACTATGTGAGAACCCAGACAGAGCTATTTTCTTGCTTTTTGGTCTAATTCTCCTCACAAACACTAGAACTGTAGGAGATAAGTATGACCAAGCTCAAAGTACCCTTCAAGTCATATTTGTAAATGTGATGGTGCTGAAAATGACCAGACCTTATAAGATGCAAGCTTCTGCAACAGAAGAGAGAAAGAGTCAGTCCAGTACCACAAAGATACCTTTATGCTAGCAATGTATCACAAGAACTCCAAGAAGTAGCTAAGTCTGGCATCGCTGATGTAGTATGATGTCCCTAGGCATAGGGAACTCCCAGAGCAAGGTTCCCTGTGTGCTTTGAGGGTGTGTGGCATGGATGTATTTCACACAGAGCTTTAACCATTAGTCTCTCTTATTTGTGTGAAGTTGAGAAAGCAAGCTCATATACAACTTGAATTTATTTTATTACTGTGACAAAAGCTAGATTTGTTTCCATTAAATGACCTCTCTAAAATTATATTGCTAGTAACTGTTAAAATCAAGACTTCCATTGTTTTCTGACACAGCCAATTATGCACTACAAGTGAGCTCCCTAAGACACCTGATATCCTTTGCCACTGAGAGATAGCCTGAATGAGAGCCTGGCGGTAAAGTCCTGCACAGGTCCATCCTCATGGCATCCTGCCAAAGCACCCTGGTCACAGCTGAGAACGTCTAAGGGGGCACCTAACCCACATTCTGACCAAACAGATTGTGACGAAGAGTGATAGGCCCAACCCAAATTAAAGAATATGAAGTAAGTACACGGTTACTTGACTATGTGAGCCCAAACTGGAAACACAATACAATCCTCCTTAAGGCCCCGTGGCAGCACCAAGTGACCCTAAACAGAGAGGAAACTGAGTCCACAGAAGCCAAGCAACGGGATTGGAAACAAAGGGACCAAAGTATACCACTGGGCCTGAGGGGCTCCACACAGGGAGCCCAGCTGCCCTGAAGAAGGACACAGAGGATCCTGCCTGTTTTGAGACCCCACCTGGAAGAACAAGTTCTCTCAGTTCCTCAGCCATGTTTTTCTCTAGGTGAAGCCTACTTGGCTAACAGTTAAGTACTGGCTCTGTAGCTAAACCCTTCCCACGAGAATCACTCTTTTCAAACACAGACACTGGACCTTACAAAGACCTCCCAGTTGACAATGTCCACATTGATTTTGACACACACTCTGGCTGAGGACAGCAGGCCATGGTAACCAGAGGAAGAATGAGGACAGAGGAACTGCAACAGGGTCAGGAAAAGGATCCAAACTGTCTGTCTCACCTCATCTAGCAACCTGACTAACAAGGTGGATCCAGTAACAGCCAGTTTGTAATGCTTACGGGTCTACAAGCAACAGCAGAAAACCATCCGCAATCATTAGCACTCAACTCACTTGCAGAATTTAAGATAATAAAAAAAGATAAAACAGATGAAGTTGGAGTCAAAGAATCAGAAAATTTAGTACAAAACCAAATCCAAAACATTAATTCTATTTTTACCACATGTAAAAATGTCTAGGTGTGCTTATCTTTAAAATTGGAAGCAAAAGCAGGAAAATAAAAATCAAAAGATGTAATGTTAAGTGTTCTCATGACCAAAAAAAAAAAAAAGTCCAAAATTAGCATCACAGAACTCAGAACCTAGCATGGCACCCAAGAGGCTGGTGAGTGGGAAACAAAGGAAGTACAGGATATAGAAATAGCTTTCAAGTGCCTTAGGAGGCACCACAGACAGGCAGCCTCGAGCACAAGTTCTCAAATGATTTGTGAGATCACACAGGAGTTTCCACATTTTCCCTCAGATTACATAAATGCTTTGCAGCCTCTGCAGTCTCATGAGCATGGGCAGCGTGTGTGGGCCCATCACACTGACCTCAGTAGGGCACTTTGCTGACCACACTAGTGTTCAGAAATGTAGGCAGAGTTCTGGGAGCCAGGAGCCTCCCCTGAAAGGCAGGAGGAACCCGAAGCAGACTAGTGCTCTGTGAGGCAGAGGGTTCCCTCCCCTCTGAGTACACTGATAGCCTGTCACTACAGGCCATGGAAAAGTCAGCAGTGGAAATTAGCACCAGCACCTCCTCAAACTCAGGGTTGGTTGGTGCTACATGGTATTAAATAGATAGCATGAAAGAAACAAAGTAAAACTTCCCATACACATTCCTAGTAGTAGTTATTGTTTTAAAAAGACACAAGAGACTGGTCTACAGGAGGCACCCATCAAGCACAGCAAACTGAATCACATCCTATACCCTAAATACCTTACTAAACTAGAGGGGCGTGGCAGTTACAAATCACCATTCCTATACTCAGCGGAGAGAAAGAAACGAAAACGAAACCATAACCCTAATTAAACAACCACCCAACCACCCTGTGATTGCTGACTTCAACAAAGTCAGATTGAAAACAAAGAAACTAGAGACACACTGGCTTCTGTTCCATTAGACACACATGAAGGCAGCAGTCACCAAGGAGGAAACAGTCCTCTCTGAGGACACTTCCACACAAGCCAGCATTTGTTCTTGTTCCTTTCACCTTGTACTTAACAGTGGTTTTGTAGGTAGGGTACACATTAGACTGAGACACATGATAAATGAGGGTGCTGAGACAGGACACAGATGTCTGCATGTTTCTTACAGTGTTTGATCGTCTCTAAACACAAGCACAAAGGCATGGAGGAGAGGAGGCAGCTCTTGTTTCTGGGCCACTCAAGATCTAACCACCCTGCCTACTAACCATACGGTGGCGACCACACCAACCCCATCTTCTTTTCTTTGTTTTTAATATTTTCTTTAAATCTTCTATGAATATCCTCCCAACGAAGAGGGCACTGCATATGTTCCCAAAGTTCTTCCCCATTCATTCACCTGTTTAAAACGTTCCTTAGATGTAAACAATGCAGGAATTTTCAAACCCATTTCACACACGGGGTAGCTGAACTAAAGGAGTTAGTGAAAGTTATACAACTAACAAAGAATGAACAAATCTGATATCTCTCAGCCCATCGGCCTCTGAGGAAAGGGCAAAACTTCCAAATGTCAAGCAGCTGATTCACAGTGAAACCAAGGGGAAACCTGAGAGAAGTACATAAATCCCACACCTTCCTCTAAACAGCTTGGCCACTACAGTCCAGAAGCAAATGGTGAGTCAAAGGAATTTACTCTTTTCTCACTGCGCTTCTGAACCATATACCCAGGATGAGAGGTTTAAAGACCATGGCTCTGACACAAACTGCTAGTCTACAAGGCCTATCAGTTCTCTCTCAACTGCTAGGCAAGAGGAAGGCTGTGTTGCAGTTTGGGGTGGGGGTGGGGTTAAAGGTGGAGTGTAGGTATGGCAAAGGTAATCCATGCCTTTGGGATTGTTTAACCATGCTCTTAAACGGTCATGGGGAAGAGTCATCCCACTGGCATACATAAAAGCTCCTTGGTGTGGTAAAATCTAATCTGATTTTGTAACAAGCATGCAGATTCATTTAAGTTTGGCTGCTTAACAAACATTGTGTGTGATCTTGATTACAAAACTCATCCCTCAGTTTTAATTCCCTCTCTATAAAACATGCTGGGCTGACTGGATGATTCCTCACCTTCCAACTCGTATTCTCTAAGGGTTAGGAGAAGTAAAGGCCAAGCAGGAAGAACATGGGAGGTGAAGTGTTCCACAGAGCGGTCAGGGGCATCTAGGCCTAAAGTACCCCTCCTTACTGAACCAGTGAAACCTATGGCCTGTGTCTCAGTTCAGGGTCTCAGCACTGTTATCAGAATATCTCCATCTGGTACTTGCATGGTCCTTATTTTATTTGGCCATCAAAAAGAGGCAAAGAGGTGATGCTCTTGCCTACTTTGCTGACAAGAACACTCTGGTCCAGAGACACCAGGAATCCTTTAAACACATGGCAATGCCCAGGCAGAGCGCAGCTGGACTTGTTACCTGACTAGATACTAGAAACACTAGCACTCTTTCCCTGGTTGTCTATTCCTTACCTTCTTTGTGCCTTGTCTGAAGGGATGGATTTCAAGGAAGCTGATGAGGATTAAGTGGTGGTTTTGACTGAGAACACAGGCTTAGGAAAGTGGTGACTCACATGGCTGATTCAATGTAGCTGCCAATTACCATCAATACATCACACAATTGACTCTTCCAACTGTGAGCTGAGGCATTATTTATCCAAGCTAATAAAAGGCAGGAGAAAAAGAGGAGCAATCCATACATATTCATTAATGACCCCATTTAAGGAAGAAAACGACTAACAAAGTGAAAGTCATCCAGGTACTTAACATTTGAACGACTAGCTGTGAGCCTGCTCACAGTGCCAACAGTGACTTTAATTTTCTACTTTATAATTTAACCAAGCTATATGTGTGGTGGTTTTCTGCTGTAGTTCCAGCACGTGGAGGCTAAGGCAGAAGGGTCTTAAGTTCAGAGCCTGTCTGGGCTAACTTATGGTTAGGAAGGCAGAAGGGAAGGGGGGAGATGGAGTTAACCACATTTCTATTTTGATTGACACTCAAATATAAAAAACGGAGTGGAAAGTTGTCATTCTGTCGTTCTTGGGCATTAATAATCACCTAACTTCTGACTCGAGGCTGGGACAACCACTGAGTTGTTTGAGAAGAGGTGACTATGTCATTTACAGATGAATAATTAAATAACAAACCACATGTTTTTCCAAGCAACGAACAGGTATGGGATACACAGTATGGATACACACTCCGCATACTTCACACACCCTGTCAGGTAGAAGGGAAGAGCTGGGGCCAACAGCCTGCAGTCATGTGACACTGGGTAAGTGATCTCATCTCAATGATTTCAATAACCTCATTTGCAAGTGTGATGATACATAATCAAAGGGTTGGTGGAAAGAAAAATCAGCCCACAACTCAATAAAAGGTAAGTACTATTATTACACATCGAACAACAGGCCCTGCGTTTCCCTAGCATTCCTGGCTCCCTCCCTGCTCCCAAGTTCACAAATCTCTTAATACTCAATGCTCTACCTTTTCTACCTGCTTCCCCTTAAATGACTGATTGGTAAGTTGATGAATTTGATTTGATCACATAGTCAAAGCAGAGATATTTAATAACCTGCAATTGTGTGGTGTTTTAGGAACTAAAGAATCAATTTGATTATTAAGTAGAGAATTAATAATTTCTAGTAAGTTTACCAAACAGGAGAAAAAAAACGATACTGTGGCTGCATATAAGCTTTATTTGTGTTTAGGTATTGATGCCTCCTTTTCAAAACACAGCACAATCATCATCAGTCTGCTTATAACAGTAATCAAACAAACTTTTTGACACCTCAACTGAACTTGTGTCTGGCCCACCAAGAGCAACCCAGCTGGCATCATCTGCACCACTGCTCAGCTGCCACTGTCAATCATGCTGTGAGCGTGAGAGTGACTGTGAGCTCTAAGTGAGAGCCCCTTCTAGCAAACTGAATGGCCAGCTACAGTAAGTGCCCCTCTCCTTTCTATAATACAACACCAACAGAGCCTAAATCGACAAGAGCCTAATTTAATCCCGAATGCCACCACGTGAGATTTCAACTGGAGGCATGAACTGCAGGCATAAGGTTTACAAATGTTTGGGGGAGAGATGAAACAGTTCATGCACACTTCCTTCACTACACATTTCCTCAGTGCTTGTCTTGCTTTAGGAGTTAGGAATATAAACACACATAGACACACACACATTTTTCCTGAACTGCAAAAATTCACAGGCAGAGCAAATGCATGTGCATTGATTGCACCAGCCCAGGGGACAGATGTACAGAAGGCACAGCTTGTATGTATGTATGTATGTATGTATGTATGTATGTATGTATGTATGTATGTATGTATGTATGTACGTGTGTACAGGGTCTCACTCTAGCCATGACTAGCCCTGGATATAGAGCAGGATAACCTTGAACTCACAGCGAGCCACCTGCCTGTCACCCAAGTGCTAAGGTGAAAGATTTCTGTCACCATATTCACCCAGCCTAAAGATACAGTTTAAACAATGCTCAAAACCTTTAGCTTTTAACATCAAGTATGGGTTCAAGCTACTTATATGACACCATTTTATCTCTGGCCTCTGCTTCCACCTTTATAAAAGAAGATAAAGCTGCTGTTATCAGGAATCTATGACATAAAGCAGTCAAAGGCTCCCTGGCCCCTTTCCTCCCTTCTCTGCAAATCCCAAGGCCTCCTCATAGTTCTGTGCTCTGTGGGCATCTCAGAGAGGCTGAGGTGTTTTGCACAGTCTGGTCATGATCATATTAAGCAATTAAGGTTTTCAGAGGCTTCTGCTGGTAGGCAAGGTAGCACACATACACAACCATGCCATTCAAGCCACAGTATCAATACCTATTTCTGATCAGGTAATTATCAAGAGTATAAACACCCTTGGGATTTTTTTTTTTTTTTTTTTTTTTGTAGTTCAGAAGATTGTTTTTTTTTTTTCCTCCTTTTTTATTTTTGATACTTTATATACATTTCCAATGTTTCCCCTTTTCTGAGTCTCCTCTTTGGATACCCCCCATCCCCTCCCCAACCCGCCTCTAGGAGGGAATTCCACCTCCCACCGCCACCCCCACCCCCCGTCCACCCATCCCCATTTTCCCGCCTTGATATTCCCCTTTACTGAGGCCTCTAACATCCTCAGGCCCAAGGGCCTTTCGTCTCTCCCTGATGGCCATCGAGGTCATCCTCTGCCACATATGTGG